>OZ024790.1:1786980-2191138 GCA_964017065.1 Haliclona indistincta | reverse complement strand
TCGAAAAATTGCTACATCGTTCCAGAGATCGCGCGCACTTCTCGGTTTGCAGATCTTGTTGAAAGTCGCTAGTGAAGCATGGACGCACGTCAGCATGCTCCATAACAAGTATTGTACTCTGTAATAGTTTCTGTCAAAAGTTACAAACAAAAGAATTTAACTCATTAATATTCATATCGAACGGTAACCCGCCACCTTAATGAAACGAGGCTGTCAAGATGTTTTATAATGGAGAAGAGTACTTCACAGCATGTTCCACACCTTGCCATACACTATCTGTTACATCTCATTCGGAATGTTCTCTTTCACTATATCTATTTTCACCATTATATTTGTGGCAGTTGTATGACCTAGTATGCCTCTGTATGGACATATCTGTATTTGGAGTACAGGCCCAGGACATAATCTAGTTATGTTATTGTTTGCCTCGTGTAACTCTACTGAACGAAAGTTAATGTTCTGTTTCTTTGTGAAAGCTATTAACAGTATATTTTGTATCTGGTTTGTAACTCAATGTGATATTTTTGATGGTTACCAGATGATTTGCAGTTGATTCTTAAAAATTGTTATCATGTGAACCAGACAGTAATCCAGACTGCATCAAGTTAGAGGCATTGGTAATAAATGTGTGGTATGCACCTTCTATTGTTATGCCTCGGTGGGCGGAGCCACGAGGCATACAGTAATCATGCGTGTCTGTCTGAACTTGATGGTATTAGATTTTTGAATTAAAGCTTTGTTCGTGATTTATGGCGTGATTTGCTTACTTTGTTTACCGTTGCTCTTCTCTGAAGTTGAATGGACTTCTCTGAAGTCGTATGTGTCCATGGTTAACTGGCTAGCAGATTGTAGGTTTGATCTGGACTACAGGATAGCGTGGCTGGTCCGGATAAAATTCAGCAAAAAAGGCTGCTTCCTTTCTGCATGCCCAGCTAATTATTACACTGTGGTAGCATACTATTGGCTTCTGTTATTTTTGCCAGCTTGTATCAATAGCTTGCATTGTACTTTGTAAATGAAATCTGTTATAATCATCATCTGCTGATGGAATAGCTGTAGTTGCTGTGTGCTGTCAATGGTCTAGTACAGCACTAAACCTATGGAATGTTCATGTTCGTAATCTGGTGAAGCTGGTTGTGCAATCAACACATTGTTGTGTTAGGACGAAGATTGCTTGCTGGTATCCTATGGCTGTTTTGGGACATAATACAATGCATGCAGACAGTGATAAAAAACAGGTCTCTGACACTTCTAATAGTAGTCCTTCCTTGGCGGCGCCATCTACTATGCGGGTCAGTCTTTTAGTCCATAATTCAACAAACTTTCGTCTAGGCTGCCTGCTCGATCATCTCCTCCACCTCCGGCGATAGCACCTGAGGGTCCGGAACTCCAGCTCCTGGATCAAGAGCTCCATCCTCGTGATCCGACATTGACGAATAGAACGAGTGGAAAGAACCAAGAGAAAAAAAAACAGGAGAGCGAACCACCTGTATGCGCAGAGTTTGATGAGCTCTTAGAGATGCCAACGCACACTCCTCCCTGGAGTGATCCACTCCAAAGCACAGTGGACAGGAATGACAAGGCCTGTTGGGAGCGGCATTTATCCTGGTCCATGGTAGGGCAGCTCCGGCAGCTCGGTGTTGGCGAACTCAACAAACTTTCGTCTAGGTTTCCATCTGCTTACGACTCCTGCCTCCTCTGTCTGTTTGGTGATTTATGACCTTGAGCCTCTCTCTCTATGTCAAACAATGGCTTGTGTGTGCTGTTAAGGTTGCATCTCTGTGCATAGACAAGTTACTGTTGTCACATACGTAATAAACTCAGTATTAAAACATTTCCATCAAAGTCTACCTCATTCTCTGATATTAATGTTGCTCAGTGTTCCGGCTTGCAACATGGCAGGTATTTGTCTCCTACAGAAAAATCAAATCTGATGTTTTTTCAAAGATAAAGTATTTCAACCGTGCTTTAAAATTGTTATGAAATAATTGATACACATGTAATAAACTATAGCATCAAGGTCTACCTGATTCTCTGTTATTATTGTTAAACAGCATTCCGCCTTGTTTTTTCTCCAACACGGCAGATATTTGTCTCCTCCAGTTGATAAAGAGATGTGTGTAACTAATCTCCACAATAGAGTATTAGAGTTCTGAGTCTAGCCCGATAGACTGGGCCAGTAATTGCACTAGTCAACTCCTTCAGCTGTGTAGTAACAATGTTCATAGTTTTCGCTTGCTCTTGTCATGTGGTTTCCAATTGTCGAAACATCCTCTCCTTCAATTCCAGCTCTTTTTTTTGGCAAAATGCACCATTTGAGCATCAGCAGCCAGTTTCTTCATCTTCTCTTGCTTGTAGCTAGTCAAAGTGTCACTAAACTGCTGTCGCCTCTTGCGACCTATCTGCACAGCCTCATTTGCCCCATTAACTGTACTATCTCCATCACTGCTGGTAGAAGACTCGGTAGTAGATGAGGACGTCACCGATAGAGGCATGTCACTTTCTTCTGAAGCAGCATATCGACCTTAAGCACCACCTTGAGCATCACCTCGACCTTGAGCATCACCTCGACCTTGAGCATCACCTCGACCTTGAGCATCACCTCGACCTTGAGCATCACCTCGACCTTGAGCATCACCTCGACCTTGAGCAGCATATCGACCTTGAGCAGCATATCAACCTTGAGCATCACCTCGACCTTGAGCAGCATATCGACCTTGAGCATCACCTCGACCTTGAGCATCACCTCGACCTTGAGCATCACCTCGACTTTGTTTCATCAGCACCTCTTCCACATGCTTGTTCTGGCTCACCACTTCGTGTCTCATTTATCTCTCGAGTTTCTATTCCAGCATCTGAAGAAAGAAAACAAGCTAGAATGATAAATAGTATTTTGCATAATGTGCCTTTACCCATTTGTTCAGTAGCAGTACTTCCACCCTAAATATTAGCACACAGCTCAAAGTACAAATACACTACTCTTCCATGTCCACTTGAATCGACTGCCTACTTAATATGTATGACCTCAATGATTAATAATTACCTCTATAAATTTCTTGTTTATAGTTTTCAGATTTGTCATTATTATCTCCTTGGTAACCCTTTATCGACTGGTTTATCTTGTTAAAAATTAGACTGGCTTCTTCCTCGCTAGACGGGAGCTCTTTTCTCATAAGCTCAAGAATGTCAGCATACTTGCTTTTTACAATAATATTATGCTGTGTTTTGTAATCGTGTGTCACATACAGCAAAAGTTCTACCTTCCTAGACAAGCTCCTGTCAATCAGTGCCAATCCCAATACACAGACTGGTCACTATGGTAACATGGCTCTAATGTGACAATAATTTTGACAAGACAGTAGTAATGAATTAATACAGAGAAAAACAGCAGATGGCAGTGTTTGATGGTTATGATTCTTATTATTCTTTCCTCTGTCAATTGACATGTCGTGGTTAATGATTCTTGTTCATGTACCCAAGAGCATGATAACATGGAAATGGTTAGTTAAAAACCAAGCAACCGCTTTTCACCAAGCAACGAGAACATTCCTGAGCAGAGTAGCCGTTTTCGGTAATATTCGCATTTACGCTGCTCTTTCTCACCAATAATATGAAAATCAGGTACTGCTTTTTTGTTATTAACCGGGTCTAACTTTTTATATTCACATTCTTGTGGAAGGTACAATTTCTGGAACAGCTCCACAAATTTATCTTATTAAATTGATCTTCAAATCAAAAGTCACATACAAAAGGCGATCGTGAGAGAAATCGTGAGGCTAAGGAAAAGGTCATGTGACTTCTACTCGAGTGCACCACCTTTTGTGCCTCTAGAGAAGAAAAGGAATTCAACGTATTTGCTTTCTAACAATTACAATTAATAATATTTTAGCTATTATTTACTGAGAGGTCTCTTCTTGTTGCTGGTGTCACTGTTGCTTGCATTGCTTTGTATGTTTCAATCAGCGCTCTTTTTGTCTCTTGTTGCTTGGTCTTCAATATATCCATTACTACTTTCATCTTTTAGACATTTTTTACGTCATTTACTTTCTCTTGTAATGTCCTGACACGTGTTAGGACGAAGATTGTATGTTTGTCTCTGGTTATCTTATGCTGTTTTGGGACATAATACAATGCATGCAGACAGTGATGAACAACCAATGTGTGTAGGTCTCTGATACTTCTAATAGTAGTCCTTCTTCCTTGCCGGCGCCATCTACCATACCATCTACCATTGCCTGTATTGGACAGGCTCACTTTCATTTGAATTTCATTTGAATTTGAATTTGAATACGATGTCTCTTCGCTGCTAGTAGCTATCTCTTGATGAAATTTAAGACGACATGGTTGATTGAACTCTCATTAGCTCCTAGTAACAAGAGTTCCTTCATTCTTGTCACATTACCATTCTTACAAGCATCATAGAGTTCTTTATTCTGTGAAGACAACATAATTGATTGGTCATAATGGCTGACATTAGCTCCTGAAAATAATAACAAGAATAAAATAATGGTAGCAGCAATAGATATCTTTGTCCAAGTATTGTCATCAAACTATCTTTCATAATAATTATGGTTGAAAATAGAGGACCAGAGTTTTTGTACACGCAGTTCCATTGAGTTCCAGTTCCAAGTTCCATGTTTCGCAGTTCCATGTAGCACACACAACCACACAGCTTTGGAGTTCAAGCCGGCAGTACAGGAATCGCACTTGTAATTACCAGTGGTCTGGACCTGTGTATGTATTAGTTATTGCCCTCACACGAGGGCAATAACCGACATTAATGACTGCGGGAAAGTCGGTTGTCCGAGTTACGGTCGAGGGCGCAGCCCGAGACTGTACGAGGGCAACCGACTTTCCCGAGGTCATTAATGTCGGTTAATGCCCGAGTTGTGTAGGGCAATAAATGATTTATTACATAGTTCATCACTGTGAGCGCAATAACATCGCGAATTTTTCAAACTCGCGAAGACGCAACGGTCTGTTGCTATAGAAGACGCTACGCGCGGTCAATAACCTACATTAATGCCCTCGAATAGGGCGATCTGATTGGTGAATGATGACGTACTATGTAATAAGTATGAAAGGAACATAAAATAGAATAATAATTATTACTTCAATGTATTGTTACGATTATAGTAATGTTAGGTGCTAATTGTGTAAAGGTTGTATGAAAATGCACTTTTTACTAGCCTCATTTGAACACTAAAGACATGTGTCCCTTACAGCTACCCGAGTGTGGAGACACGACCCGTAATACAGACACGACCTATTATAATAATATAATAATAATAATTCTATTATATTGCGTAGAGCACGAGAAGAGCGGTGCTTTAACAGGTTTAGATGCTTTAACAGATGCTCCATGCTGGAGCTTCTCTTATGACCAGCTATGATAAAATTGGTAATATACCACTTGATTACGCTCAGAGCAATGGTCATCACAATAAAAACATGGTTTACATTTACATCAGTAAATGTAAACATCAAGAGTAGAAGGAGGATTGCTGTGGTCGTATGGCTGAATTGATATTTGGCATTCCATGTTGCATTTGTCGAAGGTGCAAACACCTTGTGCACGAAATAACACATTGGAACTTTTCTACTCGGATGCTTCTTAAGCCAATGGTATTTAAAGGCAAAGCAGCAATAAGGATTTCCCTTTTTTACTGGTTTTACCATTAAATTGTCCATTTACTATTGATAGCCTGGTTTGTCCCTTTTATTGAATCCCAGTCTGACCAATAAATAGTAGAAGTAGAACAATTTTTCATCAATGTTGCAGTGAACATATTTTCCTTCAACATGCATAATAATTATGTGATAATTCCATCAACATTGTTGGTCTGTTGTGTACCTGAGATACCTCTCCACTTGTCTGAGAAGCTGTGTGACCTGTGCTGATCATCTGCATTCATGCAGTAATTAACAATTGTGTATATTAATTTTATCTCTCGTACATGTGGTCTCACCAACTCGTCTGTGGTGCCGTTTTCATCAGAGTTGGAGATAGCTGAAATATGAAAGTAGTTTTCAATACCCTGAAATGAAACAGCTGCAATTTATAATAGAGAAAAACGACCATTCCACAACCGCTTCTTCTACAGCCTGTTAAGAATACAATGATAGACAATAAGTATTATTATTATTGTGTCTTATTTATTATTATAGTCCATTCTCTTTATGTCATTCTCTTTGGTTTCTCTGTCTCAGTACTTCAATGAAATTGCAAGATGATTAACTTGATATTGATGAAAAAAATAAAAACTTTGCAGTAGTACTATCCTTGATGCTGAACAGACGTATTTCTATTTGCATAGCAAGATGAGATGAATTTGTTGCTTGTCTTCAGCTTGTGGGAAACACTTGCACTAGTTATCTTGCTTGTGGTGTTCTGGTGATCATTTGACAGAAGCTAGCAGCAATAGGTCCATAATGTAAATAGTTATCTTTGTCTGACTTTGGTCACCAAACGTAAAAAATTATCCTTTCAAGATGTGGTTGAAAAATAGAGGACTAGAGTTATTGTGCAGCGATTTAGTTGCTGAACTTGGAAAGCTATCTCCGAACTCTGCGTCCTTCGATGACTTTGCGATCAATTGTTTGGTCATGACTCCCAGTAACAAGAGTTCCTTCATTCTTGTCACGTTACCATTCTTACAAGCATCACGGAGGTTTTGTTATTGCCTTGTGGGAGACACCTGTATTAGAATGAAAGTTATCTTGCTTGGGGTGTGCTGATGATCACTTGACCAACAATAGGTCCATCAATAGTTAGTTATCTTTGTCAACAAATGTGGTTAATAAATAAATGACTAGAGTTTTTGTACTTGCTGAACTCGAACCTGGAGTTGTACTGGTAACTGCGTACAACTCTTTCTTGGAGTCTGGTTCGAACTGTTTCTTCAAAGCATCCACCGACAGTTACTTCACGAAGCCTCTTGTACCCTGGCTGAGCTTTCCCTGTCAGTTTCACCCTTAGCGTCCTCTCATCCGTTGATAGTAGCTACATTGACGAAATGGTTGTCCAGCTCCCTTCTCATAGAGTTCTTTATTCACTCTTTATTCACGCATTGCTTGGTAGCACATTTCGAATGATTGAACTTTCTGAATTCTTGATAAAGTGTGTTTTACCTGTGATTGATAAAGAGTGTTTTACCTGTGGACCTGTGGTTCTGCCTGAATGACTTCAGGCAGAACCACATGTCGGGCCGCCATCCTGCTGACTACGCCAGTGTCGAACCAGTCTACTTGCATCGTAGTCTTGTTCTCATACAACAGGGTATTTATAGACAAGGCTACAATGACATGTGACAATGATCAATGGGTAGATAGTGTGACTGGTGGCTCTGACGAAATCTTTAGAACTTTTCCAGTACTGCATGCCCGCCTCACTGCATTCACAATGAGAGGGATTGTAAGAAAGTAAAGATCAGCCTGATAAATTGTGACAGCCATGTCGAGAAAATTAGAAATCACTTCTATTCCGCACTTGTCCAGTATGTCTATATCTTCAGGCTTAGAATCTGAGAAACATAACGACTTGCAGCGTTTACTGCTTAACAACAGTTCGTACACCACAATAGACAGACTGCACAGCAGTTGTGTTCTAAGCTTGTAAGCCCATTTTTGGTTGCCAGTGACTGCCGCCTTATCACGGAAGGCCTCGTCATACTTCCGATCTTCATATCACGATGGGTCTGGATGATCAGGATCATATAAGTCATGGACACTTAACATTTGCATATTGGAATATATTGTAGAGAGGCTGTTGTCCCAGAAAACATGAACACATTGAAGTTGGCTACTAGCATGACTCGATGTATTTGTTAATTTTAGCAAAACTATCAATAGGAGCAGTACAGTACAGTCTTAATTGAGACACACCTAAAACTTGCCGATATTGGTTGAGCTATCCAGTGCATGACTGCTAGCTCTATCTTTCCACATTAGAGCCTTGAATGTCCTTGCAAGGCTGGTCATGGCCTGCATACCATTGCTGCAATGTCAGCCACAAACACAGAGTTAAGCGATCACAACAGAGTGTAGTGGTACTATGTGTATTCCAGCTTCAAAGAGTGCTATATGTTTGCTGAGATGCAGTTGGCGGCTGTAGTGTTCTTTGTTCTATAATCATTTTGATGAGCTGTAGCTCAGCATCTACTTGTGTCAGTACTGACATGAGACTAATATACCAAGACTGAGTGTCCGGAGTTCTGTATCTAAGCTTTAACTTCAGAGCATTAATACAGTTAAAGAAAAATAATTATTATGCTCCATAAGGTAGTGATTGTCCAGTCGAGTGTTTTTGACCACATCTAAGATTGCCAGTGGGTGTGGTCACAGCTTGTACTTTGTTTATACCATGGTTACTAGGTCAACACAACTAGTAATGAGCCTATAGATCAAGATTAGTTTGAGCTTAACACCTCAAGTTACATGTTTTATAATAGTATCAAGAGTTCCTTCATTCTTGTCACATTACCATTCTTACAAGCATCATAGAGTTCTTTATTCAGTTAACACAACATCATTGATTGGTCATAATGGCTGACATTAGCTACTAGTGTCAAGAGTTCCTTCAATCAATAATGTTGTGTTCACAGAATCAAGACCTCTATGATGCGGTCATAATGGCTCCTAATGGCTCCTAGTGACAAGAGTTCCTTCATTCTTGTCACTTCACCTCTCTTACAAGCGTCATAGAGATCTTGTCCCCTTTATTATCCATTCCTCTCCAATGTACAAGTCCAACAGAATCTTGATTTATAACATGAACACACTATTTCTCGCTTCAGCCGGACTCTATCTTGCTGCAGGCGGACTCTATCTCGCTGCTCTCCAACGACATTTCCTCCTAGCTACCCACCTCTTTGCTTATGTGTAACTTTAGAGGGGAAGATAGGGGTCGCCATGAAGAGGAGTGAGTAGCATTGAACTGCTTTTATAGAACTGAGCTAGACTTTGGGGTAGAAGATAGGCCGAGGTCAATCTAGTTTGATGCAAGCTGTTCATAGTCTACTAGTGTTTCTCCTGCGCAACCGCACTGTACTGTGTACTGTTAGGCTGGCGATCTAAATGCTTAACCAACTTTAACTCCTTGTTGCTTGACTAGTTGCTAAGCTACCTCCTGTATTAATATACGGCTAAAATCAAGTTGTAGCAATACCATAAACTGTTTCTTGACTCTAGTCTACTGCTATCTCTTTAATGTGGTTCCTTTGTGACAAGGAGAAAATAACATTGTGACTGCTTTACTGAAGTATCTTTCCACAACCACCCTATTACAATATAGGACTGGTCGGCGGACTTTAAAATCCTTTAAATACAGAGAGCTTGATTCTCAGACCATTGAAAGCAGCTTAATGAGCAGGTGTTAATTGATTCTTGTCAAATGCCATGGGGCAAAACCAACATTAACTTGGGGCAGTTAACTGCGTTGGTCTGGGATTAATGACCAGCACTCATTGGATGATTGAATATAGTAGGCTGTAAGATGTCTTGCATCTTAGTCAGTTGATAATTTGTGTGTCACACTTGTTACAGACTATCTGTTAGAGATGGTGAAGTCAGCAGTCAATCGTAGTAGTAAATTATTTCTATCTGTAGCACACTCAGCTATTCCATGGGTTGTTATAGTTTTTAAAGAAATAATCTCCTGCATAGGAATCCCTTGTTTGACATGGTGCTTTAACTGCTCAACTGTGGATAAGACCATGTTAGCTTGTGACTGTAGCTGAATTTGACTATCGCTTTGTGATGTATGGATCTTTCCTTCTATACAATAGTCATCTAAGTGGTGTGGTGAGCACGATTCATCAGGTGACAATGGAGAAATAGTACTACAATAAGACCACTATGACGCCGCCAAATAGACTGATTAGGTACTAATGACGCTGCTTCTCTAGGTTCAGTCGTGTACCATCATCGTGAACATGACGTGGGTTTCTTAGAATGAAGATTTGCCTACTCCAGACATGATTCATGTATCGTTATGACACTTGTGTGTAAGGCATCGTTATGACACTTGTGTGTAAGGCATCGTTATGACACTTGTGTGTAAGGCATCGTTATGACACTTGTGTGTAAGGCATCGTTATGACACTTGTGTGTAAGGCATCGTTATGACACTTGTGTGTAAGGCATCGTTATGACACTTGTGTGTAAGGCATCGTTATGACACTTGTGTGTATGGCATCGTTATGACACTTGTGTGTAAGGGCTGCTGTGCACTCACTAAACATTTCATTCCGACTTATCGGTTTTTGGCGCTCAGCGAGCAGCATCCTACCTCTGAGGAGGGCGTCCCTTGCTTTCTTTACTGCAGAGGGAATAAATAGCATCTAGTTCGATTTCAGCCTCATGTAAGGCTTTGTCAATAGTGATATCGTTATTGGCTTTGTGCTGCTCCTGCTAATTACCTCTGTTAATGTCAGATCTGTGTACACTGTGACTTCGATGTGGTAGTTGTGGAAATTAGAATCAGGTAATCTTGATGTGGCCATGTCAGCTCATTGTTGGGTGTGTCTAACAGTAGTTAACATATCCCCTCTGAGCAGGGCACGTGACTTTACACGTATACCCATGATTATATAGGTAATCCACAATGACAATCCACTGCTGTTACAGGGAAAGGCAAACCCAACTAGCTTATTAGTGTCGCTATCGTATTCAACTTGTCCTATAATTCTCGTTGCATCCTCTCCAGTGGTCACAATCTTTGTAGCATTGAAAGAGTTTAGGTGATCCAGTAGATCTTCAAAAACGGAAATCACCTCCAATAAATGTTTTATCGTCCCTAATAATTCTGTGTTCCACAGATCATAGCTATGGAATGGCGATTGGTTTGTAAAAACCTGTATGCCATTGTACCACAATAAGTAAAAGAAGTTATATAATTTTTACTACTTGATGGTGGGTGTACCTTTATCGCTCTGAGTTGAGTATTTTTTTTACCATAATAGACCCAGGATACGAATCAGGAAAATTTTTGAACCTTCCTTAATTATCCCAGACAAGCTACTTGAATCTTTGAATTTGAAAGACCTAGTGGGCACATTATCAGATGCTGATGTGCTAACTGGAAATAACAGTGCTTTGTATTTTTCAATCAGCGCTCTTTTTGTCTACGCGGTAATGTACAGATAAATTTTTATTATTACTTGTCTAATGGTCGTTCTTCACTGCTTCATATTTTCAATTAGCGCTCTTTTTTGTCTCTTGTTGCTTGGTCTGACAGGAAGAGCATGATGACTGTAAAGAATAGTGATAAATGTTACCTTCAATATATCCATTACTACAGTTATCTCAATTGTTGTCTCTTGTGTCTCTTGTAATGTCTGTATCTGGATCCAGCACAGTACTTATGTTCATTTGTGAACGTGCTATCCTCCTTGGAGGGTTAACTAAGATTTATTATGGACGCCAGCAATCATGCAACCAATCCTGCTTGTTTCTGCCAAAGGGCTCAAGGGCTTTTTCCAACAGAAATCACCAAGGAATCTTAATTCTTAACGAACAAAATAATCTCCCGATAAGGAAATAGTCTAATTATTGTCTTATCAGATCTTCAACTTGATCTTTGTATCTAAATAGACATCATGACCAGGTTACATGCGTATTCTGCTGCCTATGAGATAAAATATAGAAGATGCTTTATTTGCTGGTGCTATTGATTCACCTCTCATTGCTGTCTGCTTTACAGCCAATGGATGCTACCTTCCTAGACAAGCTCCTGTCAATCGATACCAATCCCAATACACAGACTGGTCACTATGGTAACACGCCTCTTATAGTGGAAGTGTTTGATGTTCATGATAAAGGAGTTCAGGTTCTACTCAATGCATCAGCTGATGTCAAAATACAGAAGATGTATTGCTCACTTTACTTGATGTAAACAAGGTCTGGTGAACACCAGAGTATCTCGTATGTTTGACAACGGATCGGTGACCTGGCATTACAAGATGGACCGGCACTTCAGCAATTGTCTGCCACTTTGCTGAGGAAGAAAACAAGTGAACTATGTATGCCAGGGCATTTGATTTCACACACATTTGGTATACCAGTCTGGTATTCTCTAAGATTTGCATTGAGCTACGTGTTCACGTGTTTTACATCTAACAGCGTCTCTGCTCAATTACTAGTATTGGTCTAGAACTTTTGTGTTCGATCACAAACAGGTCAAAATCAGCAATCCAGTCATAGTCATCTTTGATAAAATTGTTGTCGGTAGAAGCGGTCAGTGACAGTGGAACCTACCACAACCATAGGTCAATGGCTGTGGTTGGAGCAGTTAATGTGTTGCAGGAGTGTGGGTTGGTGTGAGTGGAGCTGGGTATGCAGTCAGCGGCTGCGATCAATGACCACCACCTGTAGTTTTACCAACTTGGTATACAGAAATGTGGCTTCTGCCCTTCTAAACACTTCTAAGATGTGACACAGCTAATGCTGTGTGTTCTGTGGACAGAAATTCTGCCACGGCAACTGGAGGACACTTGGCTACAGGATGCTTCACTACCAAAGAGTAATACAGAATAACTCTTGATGAGCCTGTAGGAAGGGTTTAGAGATGATATTGAACCAGTGGCATCACAGAATGCAGTTGATAAGCCTGCAATATTATGCCATATCTTTACACCGGTTTCTGTGAAGCAGATGAAAGGAAAGCAGAGACTCTCTGTATATAGCCTGGCAGCGCAGATTTCTGCAATGTCTTGCTTTTGCTTTTATCATCTCCTATTTGCCTCTCTGAATAATGCTGTGCATAAGTCCTCATGAAGGTACTGGCTCTTCAAACGCTCGGATGATACAACTCTGTCTCTCTTACCAGAAAGGAGGGCCTCTGATGAAAGGCTCAAAAGTTGCTGATGTTGCACAGCTGACAGTTTCCGATTTTTTAGTTTACAATTTAATTCATCTCTGTCCGGCCCCTTAATTGGTCGTGCTCTTCTTTCACTAAGACCATGGGAAACATGACTAGAGGAAAAAGATAAAGAAACATCAAGAGTAGAAGGAGGATTGCTGTGGTTGTATGCCTGAATTGATATTTGGCATTCCATTTTGCAGTTGTCGAAGGTATAAACCTTGTGCACGAAATAACACATTGGAACTTTTCTACTCGGATGCCTTCTTAAGCCAATGGTATTTAAAGGCAAAGCAGCAATAAGGATTTCCCTTTTCTACTGTCCTGGGTTGACTTGAGTCCTGTGTTGACTCAAGTCAGTGAACTCAAACAGATCAGTCATAAAATCGTTGGAATTGAATCCGGAATTGTACATGTATATGTAAGTCAATAGTATTCAATGGTGATTGAGTTGACCACGTGGTGAAAGATGGCGGCAGTTGGCAGGTCGTAGCACACACAGCTATCCCATGGGTTGTTATAGTTTTTAAAGAAAGAATCTCCTGCTTAGGAATCCCTTGTTTGACATGGTGCTTTAACTGCTCAACGGTGGATAAGACCATGTTAGCTTGTAACTGTAGCTGAATTTGACTATCGCTTTGTGATGTATGGATCTTTCCTTCTATACATCCAAAGCGATAGTCATCTAAGTAGTGTGGTGAGCACGATTCATCAGGCTCATCAAGTTCACTGTTGGCTAGTATGACGAAAGAATCTTTACTTAAATCACAAGTTAACAGTAGATCGCCTACAAGAGACAAGTTACTTGTAAAGGACAATGGCTTCTCTGCTAGAATTCCACTTGTTAAAAGTTATAGATTCCAAGTTTGTAAGTGAAACACAATTCGTGCAACTACATCATTGATGAGACCAGGAGTGGAAATAGTAAACTTTACCGATCCACAAACATCTGTATATTCCATTTCCAATTTGACGAGCGGAATACACAATTTCTGTGCTTAATCTGAATGTCAACGACGCCTAAAAAGGAAAGAATATGAAAAATAGATCCAATTTACCATGGAGTGCATCGACTTGTTTCGGCGAGGCAAAAGCAGGATAACCACACCGGTCTGATAATGAGCTTCTTGTTGTAGATATTTGAACTATGTAGTTCCTTCCATAATAGTCGAGAACTAAATCAAGAAGTCGATTAACATACACTTTACCACATCCATTTCTAAACAAAGATAATTTTGCAGTGTATCTTAATTCATCTTTATCACGTTTAAGAAAACCAATCACAGCTCCCAAATAAGGATGAACCTTGTTAAATTATAATCACTGAGTAGAATCACTCAGTGACTGCACTTGATTATTGATAGCAGCATAATGAGCAGGTGTTCTCTGACTCATGTTCACAACATTGACGTCAGTCTACCATAGTATAATGTGATATAGTGTTCATTTTACGATACGATACTCACGGTATTGTGAGTTGAGCCGATATTGGTTGAACTATCCAGTGCACGACTGGTGGTTTTATCTTGACTCCATCTTTAGCAAGTCTCGACCAGCTTTATATCTTTCATTAGCTAGCCATCTTCAGCTGTTGCTAACCACCATCTTTACCGTATGTCATTATACATCTGTATTTTGACTTGACTGACTGAATGGTTCATAATTTCATAAGATTTGCACTTTTATAGAACAATGGCTAGTTTTACAAGCCAATAGTGGTTGTATGAATGTATCTAACCTGAAAAGTTAGTGAAAACAGATTAGATGGAACTGTGAAGGCTTTGTTTTTCCTAAATTCTAACACTCGTTTCTTTGGATAGCTCATTGAGCAACTGTGTTTGAATACCATTTGACCCTGTAACAGTGTTTATTGTATCTTAATTGGCACACTGTTTGTTTGCTAAATGTTAGTCTCAAACAGAGTTTGTTCTCCGTTACCTTGTAAGTGATCTTCTTCTGTGACCACACCTTGTTTCTGCGACTACAAAGCCACATTGGTGGTTAGGAGAACACATGTACAAATCTGGTCTAGATGTCACAAAGCGACTGTAGTGATCTAGATGTGATCACAGCTGATTTGTTGGTGGCAACAATATATCTCGTTTTTTTTGCCGCAGCTGTTACTGTCTCTATAACAGCTAGTTGACGGACAACAATATAATTCGATTACGCAGGCTTCCGACCATTGAGCATAAATACGTCGCACAGCAATGCTGACGATCAGAATGAAAGGAATAGAGAGTCATATCGACGACACGACTGAGAGTGAGTAGCTGTAGATCTGACACGTAGACGATGATGTCAAGTGAGAGCTATATCGACTGGACAACATGAGGTGATGATGATGAGGAGGAGGAGGAACGGATGATGCAAGCTTATCAGAGTAGTAGATAATAGCAACAGTGAACAGCATCACTGCGTAAAGAAAAACATCGCTGGACTCACTTCACTGGAAAGAACGAAGCCAAACCAACTTTTATAACGAAGGTGTTACGTGAGTCTTAGCACAGTAATAATAATATCTGGGTTCTGTGCAATCTACATAAACCCATTCTCTTTATAACGTACTCTTTGCTTGTACTTCAATACCAGCAATGATGAGATGACCAACAGCCAGAGGAATATTAAATGTATCAAAGAATTCTATTGAAATACAAACACATTGTAATAGTCTTATAATAAATTATAATAATATAAGTCTTATAATAAATTATGTTATTACGATTATCTAATCATCGCATTTGTCTTTAAATTGTGGTTTGTGTACTATTCGATACGTGTTTATGCCGAAGTGCATAAGCATAGTTAATAAGCAAGTGGCCACTCCCCTATTGCATAATCATTGTCACGTGAGGACCAGCATGACCATCCTTGCTGTCTTACAAGCAAGGATACGAAGACTTCCTCCCCGCGAGTGTATATTGCCCCATCCGGGTCGGCAAACAGCAGCACGTGTTCACTTGTTGTATTCGCAATGGCTGTTGGCGTTTGGTACGTGAGTCGCTGGTTTTGTGTCCGTGGGTACTACTGTTATCCGGGCGCTGGACAGGTATAGGTCATCCGCGAGGTGAGTGCCGTGTTGTTGTCTCTTGACTGTTAGCATCGCGTCTACCTACCTAACAAAAGAAGTCTGTTATAAGTTCTGCGTTTGGTTGTAGTAGTCACGTGGTTGGTGAAGTAGTGCGTGTTTTGTGCATTCGCCTTAGGACTCTAATGTCCTGGGTACCTTCTCGTGTACCAGCGACGCTTGTGCGCGCTGTAGTTTCCAGAGGAGAGGCATTTAGTTTCAGTGACTAGAATCGCCGTTCATTGGGTGTATACGGAGGTGTGGTCACATGATAGAACAGTTGCCCTGACAACAGAAAGCAACGAACGAGCAACAGCGCTTAGGTAAGCGAATAGTTCAGCAATGAGACTTCTGGTAGCTTCCCCTATGGTCCTGGGGAGTAGGAATATACAGAAAACTACTTTCAAACAGCGCTCCAAGTGCCTATACACGCTGTTGCTATAAGATAGGGAAACATCGCGTGACATTTTACGTATACGGACTTACGTGTAGTATACGGACTTGCACACGAAACGTGACATTAATGAATAATTGCGTTTTTCACAAATCAATGTACAGTTACTAGGACGCACACTTCGCGCTATAACTCGGCAACCATAGCAGCTAGCACGGCGTCAAAGGTGCCATTACGATTGCCATTCCCTAAGCTTTCCATTGGTATCAATAACTCGATTTTTCATTCTTGCGCGATAAGTCAGGTTTTCTAAAATCGGGTCACATATTGTGATATGTGCTATTATTCTGGTGGCTGCTCTTCTGTCAGGAGGGCTGTGTATGCTATTAGTGGTATCTTAGCGGTGGCAATAAAAAGCTGCTTGTGCAGTTTCCGCTTGTTAGGCAGGTGAGGGTACCTCGATAGTGACTAACTAGATTAGGCTATAATTACTTATTGTTGTAATGTGTCTTTAGTGTAGTTCATGCTATGGGTCCCTATGTGCTATTAAAGTATCTTTTAAATTCTCTTGAGCTTCTTCTGTTACAATGATTGAAAGTTACGGGTTAAGGTACCAGCATCGCCATTCATGTGTACACTACACGTTGTCGTCTGGTTGTACGGTCTGTAGTGGTATCTCTGTCTGCAGTTCCAGTTATGTTCTTATTAAGTGCAGTCGCTGGTGGGTATATTCAACATGGTGCTGTTGTCTGCCTGATGTTGGCATGACTACAGTAGACTATAATCAATGTGGGCTCCTGACTGTACTAATTACATGCCCATCTCTGCCTGGCCTCTAGACAGTAGTCAACAGCCAGCCTATTGGCATTGAAGAATACATGCTGTGTCTTTTGTTGCATGCTGTGAATGTTTGGTTGGCAGTGCTTTTCAAAGACATATACCATTTAAATTCATGTTCTCAGCACTAACGTTAAAGAGCTGCAAAGTTGTTTCATTCTGTTGCACACAGTCAGTCTGGCCATTGCAAATGGTGACATGGTTCTTGTGTGCTAGCATTTGTATTTTACTTTGTGTGACAGCACAGTCTCCATCGTCTCTGTCATTAATTTGTGGCTCTCATGCATTGTCAGTGAAATTGAGGTGGGGGAAGCTCCACGTGAGTGTAGTCTATAACTTACTTGCCTTCATGTGTTCGTGAGGGTTTGTGACTAGTTAAGTCCGTTACCCAACAGAATGGTGGTACATCTTTTGACTCGCGGCACATAGCCTTAGCATACTTAGGATTTATGCATAGAGGTTGAGCCATGGTGGTATAGTGTATTGTTGCAAGTATGCAGGTTAGTAGACTCAAGAGCTTACAGTTAGCTGCAGTCTCACTGGTGATGAATTCATGTGGCAGGGTATAATGACCCGGGTGCTTAGGTCAACAATATAGCCATGCCATTGATGTGGTCGCCAATGGAATACCATCTATAGCTCGTGTATTGGTTGCTGGGGTGACTTACGAATTGAAGCACATGGTAAACCCACCCCTAGCATACTACATGTATTTATGTAGGATCACTGCCACACAATAGCCACACGTTCCTAGGAAGCGCACGTCTAACCGACGTTGGACGGGCGAGTCCGATGCACCGGAGCATATTGATGCTGTTTTGATAAAGTGCGCCCCTTGGTTTATTAAGAGCTAAGATCGTTACCTGCCTAAGGAGTACCATAGTGTATGGGTTGTGAGTTATTGTTGACTTGATTCCCGTTTTATTGTGTGATGAGCCAACCGAGAGTTGACAGCCGCTCCTCTCAGAATACCTGTTCGTCACCATTATACCAATTCAGATGGCTGTAGATAGGTAGCTGAGTAAGATGCAGCCTTACTATTAGTGCGCGTTCAAAGAATGAACAAATTAAATACAGCTTCAGGGGGAACTGGTTGTGCCTTAGCTAGTCGACTCTGATTTCACTTCATGAGGAATGCATTGCGGGATTGATGCAGAGTTGTGCCCAGCAATATAATTGTCTATGTCAGAGCAGAAGTGCCTATCCATCGCCCAGCGTCCAATGGGGCTTGCAAGCAGGCACTACATTACAACAATTAAAAGAAAAAAAAAATGATAGCATGGAGTGTAACGCATACAGTTTACTGCGTAGCATTACCACCCATGTTATGTAGAAGGGATAGTTGTTGGTTAGTTTTTAGATTCCAAATGAAATATATGTGTCTTACTGAATGATCATGATGGTGTGATTGGGAGTGTATAGCGTTGCGCTCTATTGGTGGAAGTCTCTTAGACCTATATAATTCCAAGCTGCAGGAGACCTAGGGGCGTGTGCTCTGTGGCTCTGCAGGGTGTTGCTGTCATTGTGCTGCCATCTGGCTAGGGACCGGGACCTGCTCGTGGGGTGTGTTGTGTTCCTCTCCTGCAGTGGCAGGGGTGGGAGTAGGTGTCCCGCCCCAGCGCCATGGTGATCTTAGTGACGAAGGATATATCAGGGTACACTTGCTGTGTCTCTGCAGTTGGCTACTGGTTTGGGACACCTGTGGCGTTTTGTAACCCACTAGGTTGTCCGCGGGTACCCATTCAAGTATTATGCTATGTTGTGGAGTGGTCACCATTCAATGCTAGATATGCACGGCAACTGTGGTGCTCGTAGTGGCTGCCCAACCTGCAGTGCTGGATACACGGGCATATTTGTTTGGCATCCCGGTCCTCTTATATATTTCAACAATTCCTGAGAGAGTGACCAATGAAATATCCCATTCTTCTATCCCCTTCCCACTATCCCACTCCTTACTATCCCCTTCCCTTCCTCATACTATTCCCTTCCTCAGACATACTATCCCCCTTCCTCTTCCTCTCGCATGCTGGGGTGTCAAAGTGTTATTATACGTACAACCCTTGAGCATTAAATATTATTGTCAGCATTACAATGAGTCTAAGATAAGTGGGCGGGGCACCCTCTGGGGGCGAACACGTGATCCTGTCTTCTCACCACATGTTGGCCTACTGGTGGCGTTTTGTGTTTGTCTTCCCACCCTAACCCCTCGGTTATATGTATATATAACGGGCAGTGTTGTTTGTACGTAGTGGGCGTATGTGGCACTCCCTCAAGTTAGCTACGTGCATATTGATCTTCTGTCATGCGGCTATTGTACAAACTGATTCAGGGCCCCTGGTACGATGTGAATCTCAAACTTCAGGCTGGTTGGCTATGTCCTTCCCATTGGTGCACATTGTACAGATAGAAACGTATGACTGTGTGTTTATTAATGATATCATCATACATTGGTTCAATCAATACTATTGTTGTTGTATGAACGTTCTCAATGTTTGTTGTGCGGCTTTTCCCAAACTGGCTTCAGCTGTTAAGTGTTTTATGTTGTCTGTGATTGTCGGTGGCTATGTGTTTGTAGGTATGTCGGTTGCGTTAACTCTGTAATGTATCTGGTTGTTTGTCTAAAACCTCCGCTCCTCGGTGCGTGACACATTCATGGGTCAGTCGAAATGATAGCTCCCTTGGCCCAATATTTGCACTTAATGACAGGAGTCTTCATAGTCGAGGACATGCTGCTGCCCAGTGCCATTCAATTTTATTGTTCAGTTACTCCTTAACTCACTAGGTTTCCCGCAGGTGTCCACCCAAGTATTATGCTATGATGTGGAGTGGTCACCATTGTGCCGGCGCTAATAGTGGTTTCCCAGCTCGTGATGCAGGATGGGCAGGGCGACTTTGGTGCTCGTAGTGGCGGCCCAGCCTACAGTGCTGGATATACCGTATGGCGGGAGATTTGGAGGGTCAAAATTTTGGCGAGCGACCCAGATTTTGTGTTCTGGCGAATTTAATTTTGGCGTCAAGAGGCTGGCTCACGTATTACTGCAATAGAAAAAGCAGAATTAGGTGAATTTATGTTGGCGAAGGCTTGACAATTGGCCAAATTCGTCAGGGTTTCCTCCTGCCGGAATTGCTCGCTATGCAATATGTGCATATGTATGTGGCACCCCGGTCCTCGCGATATGTGTTTCAGCAATTCCTGAGAGAGTGACTCATGAACTATGCTATACCCGTGCTCTTCCTCTCGCATGCTGTGGTGTTAAGGGGGTATCATGCGTACAACACTTGAGCATTAATCATGCGTACAAGTTAGCATAGGTGGCCTCAGGGCGGGGTATTATGGCCTAAGAGGTTAGGTTAGAATGAACCGGGTTGGATAGTCTATTGGTAGAGGGGAAGGGTATCAGTCTAGAGAGTGTGTTGGGTGGGCGTTGACGTCTCTCGAGTCGTCAATACACACTCCCTTCTAGTAATCTTAGCAGTGTCTGCTTAGTTCAATCTGGTGGCAGAATGAAGCATGGTGAGGGTGCAGCCTGCATGCAAATCCCTCCGACTGGTAGGGTCACACCTGCACATATCATTCGGAGTAATTTGGGTGGTGCACATGTAGTGTGAGTGGGCCCCTGCTTATGGACAGGGCGACCGATGTGTATGGTCGGATATCTAGAGTTAAAGGCCCCTGCTTGGCAGGGCGACCAACCGCAAGGTGGTTGTTACACTAGGCCCCTGCTTGGCAAGGCGACCAACCTATAAGGTGGTTGTTACATTAGGCCCCTGCTTGGCAGGGCGACCAACCTATAAGGTGGTTGTTACACTGGCCCCTGCTTGGCAGGGCGACCAACCTATAAGGTGGTTGTTACACTGGCCCCTGCTTGGCAGGGCGACCAACCTATAAGGTGGTTGTTACACTGGCCCCTGCTTGGCAGGGCGACCAACCTATAAGGTGGTTGTTACACTGGCCCCTGCTTGGCAGGGCGACCAACCTATAAGGTGGTTGTTACACTGGGCCCCTGCATATTGCAGGGTCGACCACCCGGGCGGGTGAGTCGAAACGGGGAGTGTCCCTTGCGGTTTTACCAATCTCCTCCTTCCATCATGGTTCCGGAGGATAGTGGCTATACACTGAGTAGGCCACGCAGGTTATTAAATACGTGTTTATGCCGAAGTGCATAAGCATAGTTAATAAGCAAGTGGCCACTCCCCTATTGCATAATCATTGTCACGTGAGGACCAGCATGACCATCCTTGCTGTCTCCCTCCCTCCTCTCCCTCTACGATTCTTCTCTCCTTCTTTATCTTTATGTGTTTTCCTCTCTTGCTCTCTCTTCATTCTTACTCTCTCTTGTATATGTTCATCATTCTCTCTTCTCTCATTTATATGTTGTTTGTGAACTTCTCCACTCTCAGAGTGTGAGCTCCGCAAGGGCACGGTGTCAGGGTGACACACACTCCCCGGAGTTACGCAACTTACATGTACTGGGAAGTAAGTTGCATAATGAGGGTAGCTGGCGTTGACGTCTCTCGAGTCGTCAATACACACTCCCTTCTAGTAATCTTAGCAGTGTCTGCTTAGTTCAATCTGGTGGCAGAATGAAGCATGGTGAGGGTGCAGCCTGCATGCAAATCCCTCCGACTGGTAGGGTCACACCTGCACATATCATTCGGAGTAATTTGGGTGGTGCACATGTAGTGTGAGTGGGCCCCTGCTTATGGACAGGGCGACCGATGTGTATGGTCGGATATCTAGAGTTAAAGGCCCCTGCTTGGCAGGGCGACCAACCGCAAGGTGGTTGTTACACTAGGCCCCTGCTTGGCAGGGCGACCAACCTATAAGGTGGTTGTTACACTGGCCCCTGCTTGGCAGGGCGACCAACCTATAAGGTGGTTGTTACACTGGCCCCTGCTTGGTAGGGCGACCAACCTATAAGGTGGTTGTTACACTGGGCCCCTGCATATTGCAGGGTCGACCACCCGGGCGGGTGAGTCGAAACGGGGAGTGTCCCTTGCGGTTTTACCAATCTCCTCCTTCCATCATGGTTCCGGAGGATAGTGGCTATACACTGAGTAGGCCACGCAGGTTATTAAAAGTTGCACTTTTCTTTTTGGAAGAATAAATTTTGTTCTCCATACTCTTTGTCTTTTGCTGTCTTGGGACAGGCCCATGCTTTTGCTTGCTGTCTCTCTAAAGTCTTTACTACCTCTCTCTCTAGCAGAACACGTGACACCCGACGTCGCATTAACTCTTTGAACACTGAGCTAGCTGGGGCGGAGCATGTGACTTCAACCCGTGGTAGCACATCTTCCATTACCCAGAGAGTACCAGTCACTCATCTCTTGCAGCTTTCTAAAGCAGCAGCATCCAGAGAATACCAATCACTCATTTGTGTAGCTCTTCTACACTAGAAGGAGAGTTCCATTTAATAATAATGTAACAATAACCTTTGAAGTATGATTTTTAATTTTTCTACACATGATGACTAATGACAGTCCAGATGTGACTTAATAAGCTTGTGCTTATTACGTGACTCATTTATTTTGCTCTTCCGAGAATACCAATCATTCATGTCTTTCAGTTCTTCCCAAGTCTAAAACAGCATCGTCTGCCATTGTCCAGAGAGTACCAGTCACTCATCTCTTGCAGCTTTCTAAAGCAGCATCGTCCAGAGAATACCAATCATTCATTTCTTTCAGTTCTTCTAAAGCAGCATCCATCTTCCATTATCCAGAGAATACCAATCGCTCATTTGCTGTAGCTCTTCTACAGTAGAACGAGAGCTCAATTAATAATAATTGATGTCTAACGTAGCAATAACGCCTGTAGTAATATATAAAATTTTCCTAAACACGATGACTGATGTCAGTGCAGATGGGACTTGGTAAGCTTGTGTGCTTACTGAATTTAGAATAGGACCCAACAATAATACTTTGATGCCTTTGTTCCTTCTCTGGTGGGATTTGAACCAGCGACCCTGGGTTGGTCTCACTTTCCTCATTCTTCTGATCTGAATAAAATGACTTGTAACTAGTAATTATTCTGAACTTCTAACTAACGGTGACGTTTTGCGAAGTTAAAAATACAGCGTACAGAGTAGTGTAAATCAAACCTGGAGATGACATTCTGGTGTTTAGAGGAAGATGGTGTGATGCTGTTTCTTTACCGACCTCTGTGTCTGTTAAAACATGGGCACTACTTTATATTATAGGTTAGCAACGATATATTGCTACCTAATGGCTTCTGTCCTTCACACTTTGATCAGACATGCAGTGGACCCACCGCTTTTTGATCGGTTGTATCACAACCTCGTGCAGATCTGGCTCTTCCAGACCATACCAATCGTCACTCTCAGCTCTTCTGAACTAGAATAAGACCTCTTTATTGATGTGTAATACAGCGATAGTTGCTGTCATTTGTCACCTCCAGAGTGTACCATCCTTTTCTCTCCATTGTCTCCTCAATAGCTGAGGAGGAGGACCCTGTCGCAGAGTTGAAATGACGCAGTTAGACGAGAACTGCTTGAAAAAGAGCAGTTACCAGTTAGACAAGAACTGCTTGAAAAAGATATTATAGCATAAACACAGCGACAGTGAGAATCATGAATGATAAACTAACAATTATAACTACATGTGTCCAGAGTACAAAGTGCGCATGTGCAACAATGTCTAGTGCTGTCCCTTTCAGAATAAGTTGTTGAACATAACAGTTGGGTTATTGATCTTATCTCTGCCATCCCCAGAGCTTACCAATCATCCACTCTTCTAGTTCCTCTTGAGTTAGTTGACGAAGTCGCTCTCGAACTCAATGTAGACGAAGTTCTTTCTTTTATTCTTTAAAACACTAATCCATTATATTTCAGCTATTTGTGACCGTTTCATTTGATTTTGTTGCGATATTCTATACAGTCCTTTAGACCACAGCTAAATGATGTTGACCAATTGGGTTGCATAGCTGCGTGACTTACTGTCGTCATGGAATCTCACCACACGACACAGATTACGCTTTTGTGCGCTTGAGTTTCTACTAATTCTACTCCACTTGCTTGTGGTTCACGTTTCTGTTTGTTGTTGCTATGGTTTAAATCAGTTAGACAGCGCATCCAATCGGATCTACGCGATCAAGAAGCCCTCACCCCGTTACCATAGCGCCCTCGTTACACTCAGATGCTATTTAGCAACGACTCTTGTGTTTCTATTCTTAATCATGTGGATCCTGTCTAAATATCACAAAATTTGTTTATGGCTGTCTTGAGCAAGCCATATTCTGATTAACCTCTAATATTTTTCTGTGTTTTGTTGTTACATTGTATGATATTGTTTCTTTATTCCAGGCAGCTGCTAAGAGGGCAGAAGAGGAGAGAAAGAGAGAGCTTCGTGAGAGAGAGAAGGCCAAGGAGTTATCAGCTTTCCTGGCAGCTGGTAAGAACTGAAATTAATAACTTAAAATTGCACAATAAGCTTTGTCTTGTCTGAAATTTGTTAATCAAATATTCAAATAGCTACAATAGCTGTCAAATATTGTCAAAATGATCAAATATTTGAAATGTACATTGAATAGAGAGTTGCTTCATAAACTGTAGATCAAGTACATGTAGTATGGATCGGGAAAAAGTTTTGTTATTTAATTTTCGTTTCAGCTGCACGTATAATGCACATTGTGCATCAATATTTGGCATGTTTAATTATCATCGCTAGAAAAGGCGACTGTGACTATGACTGTCTGTGACTGACCATAAACTAGTGTGTGTATAATCTCTAGTAAGAACCAACATCTGTCTGAATGCATTGCATCAGCTAATTGTAGTCTATAGCTGGAGTTGATAACCAAACCAAGCCCAGTATTGTATCACTCACTACCCACTATGTATGTTTGTAAGTACAAGTGTGTGCGCTAGAGGTGTGTCCAGTACAGTTCATGAGTGTGCCTATTCAATCATTGTCTCATTATCACAGGGGCTATGGTGAGAGTGATAAGCCGCCTAAAGTGACTGACTACAGAATGAGCAAGCTCACTAAAGATATTGCTGAACTGGTAAGCATTGATTGCAACACATTCGATAACACCACCACCACCAATACATGTACATGTACATGTATTGGTGGTGGTGGTTAGCTAGTTCACATATTATTTACTTCTCAAGGAAAATGTGTTCTAGCTCAGCTCATGATACTGTGTATCGGTAATGATCAATAGTTAGACCAATTCTTTCTCTCTGAACCTACACTAGCTTTGCAGCACTCCAATACATAATTTTTTACATGCATGGATTGAATTTGCTGTCTTACTTTCTGTATGTTGTGTGAGTGATGTGTTTTGTCTCCTCTCAGATTCCCGCTCTTGCATGGATCTAAGAAGGGTGTTCTAGTACCTCATGATTGGGGTGCATGGGGCTGTATGTAGCTTGGTAAGCACCACCCACTAATGTCATGAATATAACACTACAGAAGATTGCAAGTAGCTCGACCAAAAATTTCTACTATAGCGCATGCGCACAGTACGTTTTCTGTACAAATAGTATGCAGAAACATACTATGGGCATGCGCTAACAGCACTCCAATCCATACTTGTGGAACCGTTCTAATCCGGTCTTTGGAATCGATCTTGGAACGGTTCTGTACCCCGTTTGCACTATCCAGAGCCAACCGAATTACAAGCATGTCTCTAGCATCACGTGATTTGACCACACCCCTTGTATTGGGTGTGGCTGTTAACGCCCAACTACAAGGACTTCGCTGAAGAAGCACTTTGTTGTCGCTCCAAGCCACCATTGTCCACTGTCCAGCAATCCTCGACAGTGAAACAACTTGAAAATCACACACGTGGTGGGCGAGACGAAATTTTAGTACGCTAAAACGCATACTTGGGATCGCTTCCGTTTACACTATTAAAATAACCGTTCTGAATCGGTCTGGACCTACACTTGTATGTCGAACTGATCCTAGCGAAACGGATCAGTTTGGAACGGTTCTGCATCCGTTTACATTGGGCTTGGAACGGTTCTGGAACCGTTCTAAGCTCAAGTGTAAACAGGCTGTAAGTTCCTGCTTAGGCTGCTGACTCACTCGTTCTACATGTACACATCTTTTGAAATAATCTTTCTCTCTTCTCTCTATTAGGGTGATAAAGATGTTGCTCTTGATGGTGCTATGGCTGACAAGCACGATGAGTTAGTGTGTTCCAAGATCACTATCAGGTACAATACTAATTATACTATGGTACAAATATTGTAACAGACTTACCGTATAGCGAGAAATTTTGGTGGTCAAAATTTTGGCGGATTTGCTAAGAACAGATTTTGGCGGTTAATATTTTGGCGGATTGATGCCAAGGCGGATATACACGCCCATATATATCCGATTTTGGCGGTTAAAATTTTGGCGTTTCGTGAGAAATCCGCCAAATCCGCCAAAATTTTCACCACCGAAATTTCTCACTATACGGTATAAAATCAATTTTGCAAGTTTAGTTATCAGTTCTGTAATTTTGTCAGAAAAAATAATATTGCTCGTACACAAATAGTGTGCATCAATGAGTCCATATGAACCCTTCAGAGAATGAAGAATTTTCCTTGCTGTCCTATGTACAGTACAATCTACAGTGTCCTAGCTATTACATCTGTTTTGACCAAAAATCGGTGTAGCCATCCTCCAACAGCACTTACTGTATTTTTAACAAAATTAATTGTTACTCAGATATCACGAAGAGCCACATAGAGGTGGATGGGCGTGATTGGTCAGAGGGTGTTTTGGTGCTCTGGCAACATGTTGGTCCATCGCTCTTGTTGGTAGAAGGTTTTACAGAGAACGGCACAACTAATCAGATATTTGCCTTACTGTAACTTACAGACCCAGACCTTGATGCAAAATCAAATACATTTCCTCCTTGTATGCCCAAATCATGTGTGACATTTTATATGGGTGTGGTGTGCTCAGAAAAATGTAATTTTTGGTAATTGCTAAGTTCGCTCAGTCCACAAGACTAAATTAATGGTAACTTTCTTGAGCAATCTGTGTGATGGAGCAGCCTTGATTTCCAAAATATTCCTATTTGTTCGTCTTCTCCAGCATTAATAAGTTTTATGATTTATTTTGTTACGAACAAATGACAAATTTGTGTTTTCAAATAATTATTGATTGATGCTAGTTTATTGTGTGATGTGTGATGGTTACTGATATTAATGGTGTCATTCTCTCACTGCAGGCATATTCCTGATGCCAACCATTTTGTCCAGATGGACTATCCTGATCAGGTGAACCAGTTCATGGAAGAGTTCCTGGATCAGTAGCTAGTAGCACACGGCAATGCCACTTGAACTAACTAGTGACATATGATTGAACCTACATTGTAGCTCTAAACTGAATTATTGTCTTGATTTCCTCAAAATTAAATAATAATTATTGTGAATTATGATGCAATGGTATAGATTGGGAGTAATCAGGAATCTGCTTTTTACATGCTCCATGTAAAAAGCATCTTGTTTTTAACACTCGGTGCATGAAGAGAGAAAGAATACGTGTTATCGTACGATTCATTGAGCTCTCCTTCAATGTTGTAAATAAAAATTTGGGTAACAAAAAGTATGTATTTATTAACAGAGCAAAAAATCAAAATGTAAAGGATTTGTAAAAAAAAAGTTTTTACTTCTCTCTGAATTAATAAAAGTGACTGATTTTTGAAACAATAAATGTAATTGTGCTCTTACACCATCTGAATAGACACGTACAGGAAATGAAACGTCTCTAAAATATATTTCTATAGATAGCTCAGTAACTAGACAAGAGTTAAGAGAATGTATGAGACTGTTCCCTCCAACCACAATACTCTGGACCCACTCTTTTGCTTCCTCTTCTGACTGCAATGGTGGAGAATACACTTCTAAGCTTAATTGTTCCATTGTACTTCTCCCTACACACTCTCCGATCATCTTGAATGATTCGTCAGGATATAACAACTCAAATTGCAATTTTAACTCCTTCAGTGAATGTAGTCTTGGTAGTGCTTCCAACAGTGGTACCAGTTCCATGTCTGTTAAACCGCCCGTACCAACATTCAGTTCTTTTAAAGTGTTGTTGGAGATAAGAGCTCTGGTAATGTAAGCAATCCCAGTTTCTGTGTATTTATTGCTGTCCACTTCTAGGGTTTCTACAGACTCTAAAACACCTGATGTAGAGGATGTCTCAGCATGCTCAGTAGATATTCCTAGTAGCATACCCAAACACTGGTCATCAATTCCGCAAAGAGAAATATCCAAGTCTATTTTCCCCTTCACCAAGGTTCTGATAGAGGATAAAAAGTAGTGCACTGACAGACAATCCATTGGACTCAAAGAAATAGGAGACAAATCAATTCTAGATTTTAGATTTTGAAGCAGTAGTTCATAAAACGATTGATTGTGTATTTGTGCTTCGAAGATGCAGTTAAGAAATGCTAAGAGGCAATGCTTAGAATCCCCTTTATACTGATTAAAGTTAAATCTAGTGATGAGGTTTCGTACACTCTCATTGGTGAGCCTGGTCAGACCAGAGTAAAACTGGAGTACAGGAAACTTGAGATTGTCATTCAAGAGAGTTTCAAATTGTTTAGAGTGCTCAGCTGGTTCTAGTTGGGAGATATAGTAGGCAGCAAGGAGCTCTTGGACGGCTAGATGGATAAAGTTGCAAGTGACTAATTTTCTACCAATTGAGCCAAACCCCTGGACACTATGAAGCATACCTAATGTAGAGAGTGATGTGAGTTCCTTCTGTGTAAAAACAATCTTGTTCTGCATCACTCCCTTGAATGCTAGTTCACTGAGCTTGTGTAACTGCTCCTTGAGATCAGCAGGGAGGTCCTCAAATGAGGAGACATCTTCAAGGATTCTATCGGGTTGACGAGTTTCCAGCTCACGGACTATACAGCATAGTACGAGTTCTTGAAACAGCTCACATCGAGTGAAGGGTAATGTCTGGCCACGATTGAGGTATATGTATGCTAGAATGGCAGCATTCAGAGGCACATAGCAACAGCTTTCGATAACTGGATAGCGATGGAAATGACTGCTCAGCTTATCACAAGCTGACTTCACTTCACTATTGGGCAGGTGTGACTTTAACGCACTCTCAAAGTAATTGTGAATATCACCTTTAGTGAAACCAAGAATCTCTACCCGGTTAGCTAGACCATGAAGATCCAATGAGAAGTCAGGTCGAGAGGTAATCAGAATTCTAGTCAGAGGAGAAACTGATCGAAGCAGATCTTTGATGAATGACGGCTTACGAATGCTTGTTGGAGACTCGTCCCAGCCGTCCAAGATGAGGAAATTCTTTTGCTTGTCTACGATAAGTCGAGCCATCTCTTTTGATACGCTGGTACCACTAGCTAGGAAGAGAAGGTGAGGCAAGATACGATCAACTTCACGGACATCGTGTTCGTTCAAGTCTCGTAGACGAACAAGAGCCACAGCATCAAATGTGCTCAACTTTCCTTCAGCCCATTTCTTGGCATATTGGTAGGCAAGACTTGTTTTTCCCATTCCTCCCACTCCTTCAACTAGAATCACCTGACGCTCATCGTCAAAGATGCCAGCATCAAAGATTCTATCGGAATCCACAGGTATTACGTTTTCTGTCAACAATTTGTCCACATCTCCCTCTACTCTGCTCTCAAGAATCATATAGTCACTGCTATATCGCTTTCCTTTCTCCTTTATCATGGCTAGTTTGACATGCTGGCACTGAGGGAGAGGGTCCCAGGTTGGAGGCTCAGCTGTTCTATACACTTGTCGAAGACTGCTCACAAACTCAGCACAGGACTGGTCTTGTTGGTTCTCTGGTTCTTGTTCTTTCCGTCGTTTAGATTCTGATGGTAAGTCATCACTGATGAGATCACTTTGTAATGGTTCACCTGCATGAGGATGATGATAGTATGTCAAATTGGTACAGTAATGTTTGGGAATGTTCAACGTTCATCGTCCATGTTCGTGACAAAAATTCAAAAGGATTTAATTTTAAATCGCTAAATGTGCCAATACAAAATCATGTGCATTGTGTGTTAAGATAGGGCTGGATAATATTGTGAAAATATCACTATCACGATAGTTATCCATAAAAATATCACGATGGAGCATGCACGAGTACAATACGCATTTTATAGCCGAAAATCCCACCGGACAATCTCAACAGAAAGGAATACTACCTAAAATTTAACTCCCATGAACTATATCTCCAGGTTCAATTGAACCAAAATTAATTTTAAAGCTTTCGAGTTTCAGAAAACACACAAAGGTTATGTTTATTTGCTATCTTATCCATATTAATTTTGAGAGTACATAAAAAAGCAGCACTTGTAGTCAGTTAGAAAACTCTTCATCAGGACCTAGAGATACTTCATAAGAGTTGAATTGTATCTATATCGTTTTCTGCCTGGAGAGGGGCTTGGCTATAAAAAACCATTGCTTAAACAATGATTTATCTTGGTGTAGAATATGGTACAGCACTTAAACCTGCATTATACATATAGACACACTCGATCAGAGCAAGTTTTGCATTGCGTCTGTCAAGGTTGCTCATAAATATAAAGGCCCGGTTCACAACCTGACTAGGCTTGCGCCGATTATGCTAGCATAATTTTTGGCATTTTCGACATGATAAGCATTGAGCATAATGTTAGCATAATAGGTACAATTTCCCCTAAATGACGTCATGAAATGGGCGTAGTGGTAGGCGTATGCTATAATGGTGGCAAGCTCGACTGCTCGAGCACAAGTGTAGGATCTAGTATACTCCACAGACATTAGCAATGACGACGAACTTGGCTACTTGGCCGACGGGGAAGTGGCAGTTTCGATGAATGAAGGAACAGGCACTAGTAGTGGCACTTCCAGCACTTCGGTATCGATACTAGACAGGCTGAGAGCGCCCACAGCGTCTGAACTGGGTCATTATTATCAATCAATTTATTTAAACACCTGGCATTACGTAGCATAATAGGAAAAAGTGAAGCATAATAAGGGGAAAATTAAAGCATTGCCAAAAAGCATAATAGGCAACTTTAAAACCATAATCGGCGCAAGCCTAAACCTTACCCGTTTCGAAACTGGCCGCCGGTTTCAAAGCCGGTTAACCCGATTTACAACCGCAATAACTCAGCAGGCCCGTTTTCAAACCGTTAGGCATTTCAACGCTTCTATAGGTGTGCACCTGCATGCTAGATCGACAGAACCTACGTAGCTAATAGCAGCAGTGTCATCACGGTTATAGCTGCAGCGCGGCAAGACTGAAAAGTGTCCTCGCAGCAGCGTTTTAGTGCATCATGTGCTACAGTAATTGACAGAAGCGTCATGATAGTGGTTTGGCAGCGCAGCACAGCAAGAGTACCTGCTAAATGAAAGCAGGTGTTAGGAGTGGTTCAGCAACGCAGCGCAGCAAGGAATTTTGTGTGTATGCTACAGTTGTTTCTAAAGTTCATAAAAACATGTCACGCGCGCATGTACGGTTTAAATCCGGCGCTCAGCTGACCCGCTTCGAAGCCGGTCGACCGGCTTCGAAGCAGGTCAAAGGTTGTGAATCGTGACGTAACAAATATACATAAAACGGCATCCTACCATTACCAACTACATGTATTAGCATAATGTGCAGGAATATACAATAGACCAGTTGCGTGTAAGCGCTAAAGAATTCATTAACGCTTAATTACGCGTGACGTCACGACTGGGTGCTGTGGTTGACAGAGAAAATGTATGGAGAGCATTGGAGAAACGAGCGGAAGTGCGCATAAAGCATCTACTGGTCGTCAAAGTATACCGTATGTTCTTGTTTTGCAAGACTGATGCAAAACTTCAGACAGTGGGACGTCCGTTGAACTGCGAATGAAGCTTCTACAAGGCGTGGTTGCAGAGATCGAGGCAGTTTTACTCGTGGGATTGGTGCTGTACAAGAAGTGAGACTTTGCCCTAGTGATATTCCAGGCGCTGAGCTCAGCAAACCATACCAAGTGCATACTGTATCTGCTCTGCGTTGGTGGCTGCTCATTTCCTTCAGGAAAATGCCTCGCACAAACGCGGCTGTTAGGAGAAATGTTCTCCTCACGAAGTTGGAATACGCGTAACCAAAGTGCTCTCTTGCCTGGTTCTTTAGTGAAACGATGGAATGGCACACTTGGATCTTTCGAAGTAGTATTTCCACAGATGCAGCACTTATGCCCAGTCATGATAGACAGATAGTCTTTTCTACGTGTGGATTTCTCTGCAACCACGCCTCGTAGAAGCTTCATTCGAAGTTCATCGGACGTCCCACTGTCTGAAGTTTTGCATCAGTCTCGCAAAACAAGAATATACGGTATACTTTGACGACCAGTAGATGCTTTATGCGCACTTCCGCTCGTTTCTCCAATGCTTTCCATACATTTTCTCCAGCAACCGCAGCACCCAGTCGTGACGTCAAGCGTAATTAAGATTTCATTAAAATTCCATTGCTTACACGCAACTGGTCTATTACTGTGGTATCATAGCTTCATGACCACTTAATGAGATTCATTACATCACTGCCCAATGCTAAATCAAACACATAACAACTGACTACATAACTTCACCTATTCCATTAGTGTTCATCAGAACAAGCTGAAACTCACTATGTAGATATCTTTCAATGCTTCAGAGAGTGTATCTAATTACACACGTCTAGCATAAACAACTAGAATTTCATACATGAAAAATCGAATTGTTCAAGTCACCATTTGTGAGAGCTCAATGTCATTGTATTGCCCATGTTGAGATACGGCTAATCTAATCACCATGTGCAGTGTTTCATGTGCAGAAGTAATAAACCACTGTATCATGTATGATACTAAACTGAGGAGTTCAGTAAGGTGATATTATGATGTTGCAAGTAATCACACAAACTGTGTATGTGAGCTGTAATTGGCAAATTATTATTAATATTAAGAAAAAAATTATTTCGTCGTTCATGAAATAAAAATAATAAACACACAATGCACATTTATACTATACGCAGCATCGAATGTAAAACAATGATAAAATATAACCAACGAAACTGTTTATAGATGAAAATTCCCAATCTACGGTAACAGGAGCTTATTACTCCAAGGAGCATACAACCGTGAAACAGCAAAAATAAATGGGCCACTATTCAGGGACGTAACTAGGATTGATGGAGCGGAGGGGCTGGCCATAGGAAAATTGAAAATGCGCGCGCCGCCAAACGCAAAATCTAATCAATATTCATGATAATTATGACGTGGCTTTTACACATTGATTCGCTAAAATCCCATAACAAAGATGGCGCGCAACGTACGCTGTACTGCTGAGTGTGTACTAGACTTACTCTCTAGGTCAGGAGGTCTTCTAGAAGCTAAGTTCTGTTGTTAATATGCTTCCGGTTCTTCAAAAGCGGGGGGGGGCAACTGCCCTCCCTGCCCTACCGTAGTTACACCACTGCTATTGCGCGTGAGATTTATACAGCCCTAGAACAGTGAGCGTATGGCCGTACAGATCATACAAAAACTGCCTAATAAGGAAGTTTTTCGACACGCCAAGAGGTGGATGTATTTTGTGCTATTCCCACTATTTGAAGTTGTATGCTCCTTGGAATGATAAGCTCCTGATGGTAACTAATAATTAAACACCAGAGATTACACTACACTTTGATTATAACACTAAGGTGTAGAATAGAACAAAAAATCATAATAAATGAATGAGGGGATCCAATTCAAACAATCACAACAATCACACAATTGATTTTACATATCCATAGTTCAGAATAGTTTTCTATACACATGACCAACTAACAAAAGAGGCACAGAAAACAGTATTATAGTGAGGGTGCTCATAAATTATGTGTGGCGCAAAGAGCCGCCATAAAATATTGCATTCATGAGAAGCATGATTTCATTATTTATCATGTGCAAACAGTCATGCAATACTTATTTTGTGCTAGGTAACAAAGGAAAAGTTGTCTGGTAAGCTGGGCTTCTTATTATTGGCAGTGTAGAGGTTCAGCTAGTCTATTACTGAAGGCACTCTGCCAGGCTGAAGTTGGAGTGACCAAGCCCCCTATATTTCCAGATTGTCTGTCATTACACTACAAAACTAACAGGGTATTCTGTACCATTACTACCAACACAGAATGTGTCAATAAGCACATACATTATTATTCTGCAATGAACGGAACATTACAAGCACAAACTAACAATTTACTCAACAGCTTTATCTCATTACTATCAATATCTGTTGTAGTACCTGAGTGAGCTAGAGGGCAACCAACTGCTGTAGCTAGGACTTGAGCTACAGCAGGCTCGTCACACATCTTGACAGCATCAATCAACATGACCCACTGGTTGCCGGTAGTGCTGCCTACCCACCGGGAGATTAGCTCCTGAAGCATACTATCTAGGTCTCTGTAGCTTGCTTCGATGTTTGAAACGACACTGGCAAGTCGCAGGCCTCTGGCGAGAGATTTCCACTTGTGAGAGGGAAACTTGGCTTTTAGAAGATGAAACGAAACTGAGTCGACATTGAAATCTGAGCACAGGACACGACATTATGATAGACGGATCAACAGAGATAGTGTGGTCTTACCTTGTACTGTAGTGAGGACAGCTTGAGCCATGACGGACAGAGAAGAGAGAGAAAACTCAGAAAAGGAAGCGAGCAGCGATCGATCCCGCCCTATAGTTACGCCTACTATTATGCCAGTAAACGTGGGCGGGGCTCGTGTTGTGCTAGCTTGAAACAAAAATAGCTAGTAAGACTATGAAATAGACTATCCAGTCACTCATCAGTAACTCTGAGTTTCTTTGATTCTACACCATATGACAATCTGCTAAAAACTTAGCAAATCAGGTCTTGATGGAGCTTCTTCAACTTAGCTCACCTTCAGACTAGTGTGTAACGATCAAACATCACAATGGCTACCAGTAACATGAGGAGTCCCACAAGGAAGTATACTAGATCAACTTCTATCCATAATTTACACAAACGATCTTCAACTTTTCTATGATATTAGCTAAAGAAACACAAATAGCATAATTATGTTAAAGTCAAAGATAAAATAATAGAAAGATGATGAGTGAATAATCAGATGAGAGGGAATTAGCTATTGTGCTGCCTGAGAGGAATGAATACAGAAAATAAGTAAACAGGCTAAGGTGCTGTAATAAAATTAAAAGTTCGTATGTCAACTACGTACTATCGTGCTATGATGCATTGCCCACCTCCTCCCATCAATGTTTATAAGCTATACAATATCATAGTTCAAGTGTTGTTCAAGGACCTTGCTGAACTGTACCATATTTAGTCTGCTACTGCATGGTATGAATCTTCTTTTTTATTTGTTCATTATCTATGCTATGGTACATATCATGAATCATGTGAGAGATGTAGTTATTTTTCAGTATGTAGGTTAAGTGATAATCGCTTAGTAATTTATACTGATCAGTCTTCACCCAGTGCGATGGAGGGAACCAAATCTAAACACTGTCAGTGTCAAGATTCTTGCATGTACTAATAATCGTACATGTATATACAATAATCTTAAAATCTTCTGCTGATAATGCTCCAAATTTTAATTTCAGCTGAAGCAACAGCACCTGACGGTAATTTGGACAAAGAAATGCACAATATTATTACAAGATGACTTCAGAGGGACGGTTTCATATAAATGGAAGTCAGTTTAAAATGCCATGTAGAGTAGCTGTCATATTACTTTGTTCACTACAGTGTCAAGTAGTTCTAGTGACAACATGTCTATTAGCCACAAGTAATCTTTCTCTCTTCTCTATCTTTCTCTCTTCTTTCTCTCTTCTCTATTAGGGTGATAAAGATGTTGCTCTTGATGGTGTAATGGCTGATAAGCACGATGAGTAAGTGTGTTCCAAGATCACTATCAGGTACAGCACTATGGTACAAATCTTTGTAACAGACTTATAAAATCAATTTGCGAGTTTAGTTATCAGTTACGTAACTTTGTCAGAAAAATAATATTGCTCTTACACAAATAGTGTGCCTCAATGAGATTGAAGTCCGTATGAACCCTTCATAGAATGAAGAATTTTCCTTGCTGTCCTATGTACAGTACAATCTACAGTGTCCTAGCTATTACATCTCTTGTGACCGAAAATCGTTGTAGCCATCCTCCATGCAATAGCACTTCTGTATTTTAAACAAAATTAATTCTTACTTTGCAATCACGAAGAGCAGCATAGAGGTGGATGAGCATGATTGGGCAGAGGGTGTTTTGGTGCTCTGGCAACATGTTGGTCCATCGCTCTTGTTGGTAGAAGCTTATACAGTAAACGGCACAACTATTTAGATATTTGCCTTAGTACTGTAACTTACAGACCCAGACCTTGATGCAAAATCAAATACATTTTTTCCTTGTATGCCCAAATCATGTGTGACATTTTGTATGTGTGTGGTCTGCTTGGAATTATTGGTAAATGGGCTAAGTTTGCTCTGTCCACAAGACAAAATCAATGGTAACTGAATTCATTATAATTACCTTCCCTAAAATTAAATAATAATTATAGTGATTATGATGCAATGGTATAGATTGAGAGTAATCAGGAGTCTGCTTTTTACATGCTCCATAAATTATTAATAACACATCTTCTTTAACACTCGGCGCATGCAGAGAGAAAGAATACATGTTATCGTACGATTCATTGAGCTCTCCTTCAATGTTGTAAATAGTAACAACAAGTGCATGAGTATGTATACAATTTTAATATACGCAACGAACAATAAAATGTAATGGATTTGTAAAAACTGAGTTTTTTCTACTTTCTGAGTTAGTAAAAGTGACTGATTTTTGGAGAGATGAGTATAAGTGTGCTTTTAAATCATTTTTATCGATAGTAAATGAAAGTTTTTTAAGAACTACGATTATAGTAAGCTCAGTAACTTGACAAGACTTAAGAGAATGTATGAGACTGTTCCCTCCAACCACAATACTCTGGACCCACTCTGTTACTGCCTCTTCTGACTGCAGTGATGGAGAACAAAGGCCTAATATTACTTGTTCAATTGTACTTCTCCCTACGCACTCTCCGATCATCTTTAATGATTCGTCCTGATTTGACAATGTCCATTGCAATCCTAAGACCTTCAGTGAATGTAGTCTTGGTAGTGCTTCCAACACTGGCACCAATCCCATATCTGTTACACTGGCATTACCAATAGACAGTGTTTTTAAAGTGTTATTGGAAATAAGAGCTCTGGCAATATAAGCAATCCCATTGTCTGTGTATTGATTGTACAGCACTTCTAGGTTTTCTACAGACTCTAAAACACCTGATGTAGAGGATGTCTCAGCATGCTCAGTAGATATTCCTAGTAGCATACCCAAACACTGGTCATCAATACCGCAAACATTTATATCCAAGTCTATTATTCCCTTTGCCAAGGTTCCGATAGAGGATAAAAAGTAGTGCACTGACAGACAATCCATTGGACTCAAAGAAATATCAGACAAATGAACTCTAGATTTTAGATTTTGAACCAATTGTTCATAAAACAATTGATTGTGTATTTGTGCTTCAAAGATGCAGTTAAGAAATGCTAAGAGGCAATGCTTAGTGTACTCTCCATGCCGATCAAAGTTAAATCTAGTGATGAGGTTTCGTACACTCTCATTGGTGAGCCTGGTCAGACCAGAGTAAAACTGAAGTACGGGAAACTTGAGATCGTCATTCAAAAGGGTTTCAAATTGTTTAGAGTGCTCAGCTGGTTCTAGTCGGGAGATATAGTAGGCAGCAAGGAGCTCTTGGACAGCTAGATGGATAAAGTTGCAAGTGACTAATTTTCTACCAATTGAGCCAAACCCCTGGACACTATGAAGCAGACCTAATGTAGAGAGTGATGTGAGTTCCTTCTGTGTAAAAACAATCTTGTTCTGCATCACTCCATTGAATGCTAGTTCACTGAGGTTGTGTAACTGCTCCTTGAGATCTGCAGAAAGGTCCTCAAATGAGGACACATCTTCAAGGACTCTATCTGGTTGGCGAGTTTCCAGTTCACGGACAATGCAGCATAGTACGAGCTCTTGAAACAGCTCACATCGAGTGATGGGTAAGGTCTGGTCACAATTGAGGTATATGAATGCTAGAATGGCAGCATTCAGAGGTACGTAGCAACAGCTTTCGATAACTGGGTAGCGATGGAAATGACTGCTCAGCTTATCACAAGCTGATTTCACTTCACTGTTGGGCAGGTGTGACTTAAACGCATGCTCAAAGTAATTGTGAATATCACCTTTAGTGAAACCAAGAATCTCTACCCGGTTAGCTAGACCATGAAGATCCAATGAGAAGTCAGGTCGAGAGGTTATCAGTATTCTAGTCTGAGGAGAAACTGACCGAAGCAGATGTTTGATGAATGACGGCTTACGAATGCTTGCTGGAGACTCGTCCCAGCCGTCCAAGATGAGGAGAATCTTTTGCTTGTCTACGATAAGTCGAGCCATCTCTTTTGATATGCTGTTACCACTAGCTAGGAAGAGAAGGTGAGGCAAGATATGATCAACTTTACATACATCGTGTTCGTTCATGTCTCGTAGACGAACAAGAGCCACAGCATCAAATGTGCTCAACTTTCCTTCCACCCATTTCTTGGCATTTTGGTAGGTAAGACTTGTTTTTCCCATTCCTCCCACTCCTTCAACTAGAATCACCTGACGCTCATCGTCAAAGATGCCAGCATCAAAGATTCTATCAGAATCCACAGGTACCTTTATTGTCAACAGCTTGTCCACATCTCCCTCTACTCTGCTCTCAGCAATCGTGTTGTCACTGCCACATCGCTTTCCTTTCTCCTTTATCATGGCTAGTTTGACATGCTGGCACTGAGGGAGAGGGTCCCAGGTTGGAGGCTGAGCTGTTCTATACACCTGTCGAAGACTGCTCACAAACTCAGCACAGGACTGGTCTTGTTGGTTCTCTGGTTCTTGTTCTATCCATCGTTTAGGTTCTGATGGTAAGTCACCACTGATGAGATCACTTTGTAATCGTTCACCTGAAGATGATGATAGTATGTCAAAGTAGTACAGTAGATTGAGAAATTTTTAACATTCATTGTCCATGCTTGTGACAAAATTTAACAGTATGTAAAATTAAATTTAAGTCTCTAAAATTTAATGTGCGAATACAAAATTTAATGTGCATTGTGTGTTAATATATAGGGCTGGGAAATATTGTGAAAATATCACTATCACGATAGTTATCCATAAAAATATTGTGATGGTGCACGTGTGAGCAATACGCATTTCAGTCGCATATCCCACCAGGCAATCTCTGCAGATAGGAATACCTAAACTTTAACGCTTATGAACTATCTATAGGTCCAATTGAAGCTAAATTTTGTTTTCAATTTTAGGAAAGTACACAAATTTATGTTCATTTTCCATATCAGCCAGATTTCATAGAGCATAAAATGGCAGCACTTGCAGTCAGTTAGTAAAACCGTTCTTCAAGACCTTCAAGAGAAAGTTAAATTTTAGATAGTATTGGTTTCTGCAGATTTTGCCTGGAGAGGAGGACCTTGGCTAGAAAAATGTGCATTGTTTACACAACAAATTTTTCTTGGTGTAGAATATGACACAGCGCTTCAACCAGCATTATGCACAGAGATGCGCTAATAATCTTTCATAAAATAAAATTAATGTGAAAAATACTAACACACAATGCGTATATGCAGCTAGCATCGAAAGTTAAAAAACGCAACTTTTTACCAACAACTCAGTATTAATTTTAAAATACACACCAGAGAATGAAATACACTTCGTTTATAACACTAAGGTGTAGGATAAAACAAAAAGTTAAAGGTCTGGAGAGAGAGACGACTGTGGAATAGCCGCATTATCTCTAGTTCAGAATTATAATTTTCTGTAGTGCCAACTAACAACAGAGGCAGAGACACTCCGAGACAGCAGTAAATAGTGTAGCAGTTCATAAATAAGGTGATGGGGTATCAGGTAAAACACTGTAGCGGTTTTTAATACATCAATCAAAAAATTGAGGAAACAATAAATCATTGTATCAGACCTGTATCAGACTAGTCTTATAAAATCAAGTTTAGTTATCAGTTCTATGTAGTAGCAAACAGTGAGTTTGCTACTAATAATAAAAATAGATAATAATAATAATAGGAGTGAGTCCAGTACCTTTAAATTCAAATCATGATTTGAATTTCAAAAGTTGAGTGTTAATTTTATGATAGAGACACTAATGTACCTTAAAGTATGATACCATTCAAGATCAAAGGCGCCACCAGTGCTCTAAATGCCATAGAGTGCACTCGTCGTTTCATAGAGCACTGGGGGCGGGCCACGGGCAGCAACTGTTCACGTAGCGATCGACTCAGGGCTAGTTTCTGCAAGGTCACAGTTTAAACTAGTTAAAGCACTGCGTCTCGTGCTCTATGGTATATGATTGCACTCGGGACGTGTCTGGACGACAAATAGAGCACTCGTCTTTGGCTCATGCTCTACACGGTGCTTTAACTAGTTCATAGCATGCACACAGCACTAGGCATTTTGTTTACAAAATTTAGTGCATAACTATGGCAACAGTGAAAGTACACACATGGATGTTGAACATATTTTTGTATACTTCCAATACATAACTAATGTAGTCTACCTATGATCTTTTTCTCCAGTGGTGTAGAATAGAACAAAAATTTCCACCATAGTTTTCTACACATGACAAGCTAACAACAGAGGTGCAGAAAACAGTATTATAGTGAGGGTGCTCATATGTGTGGCGCAAAGAGCCACCATGAAAATATTGCATTCATGAGAAGCATGATTTCATACAACAGTCACTCGATACTTATTTTGTGCTAAATGACAAAAGAAAAGTTGTCTGGTAAGCTGAGCTTCTTATCATTCGCAGTGCAGAGGTTCAGCTAGTCTATTACTGAAGGCACTCTGCCAGGCTGAAGTGGGAGTGCCCAAGCCCCCTACATTTCCAGATTGTCTGTCATTACACTACGAAACTAACAGGACATTCTGCACCATTGCTGCTCACACAGACTGTGTAAATAAACACATAATTTAATATATATATTCTGCGTTGCTTTTATTCCGCTAAAAAACAGAACATTGTCCACATACTAACAATATACTCAACAGCTTTATCTCATTACTATCAATATCTGTTGTAGTACCTGAGTGAACTAGAGGGCAACCAACTGCTGTAGCTAGCTCCTGAGCTACAGCAGGCTCGTCACACATCACGACAGCATCAATCAACATGACCCACTGGTCGTCGGTAGTGCTGCCTACCCACCGGGAGATTAGCTCCTGAAGCATACCAACCGTGTCTCTACAATTAGCTTCGATGTTTGAAACGACACTGGCAATTCGCAGACCATTGGCGAGAGATTTCCACTCGTGAGAGGGAAACTTGGCTTTTTGAAGCTCAAACAAAACTGAGTCTACATTGAAATCTGAGCACAGGACACGAAATAAATGACATCATGATCAACAAAAATAGTGTGGTCTTACCTTGTACTGTAGTGAGGACAGCTTGAGCCATGACGGACAGCTAAAACGAAGAGGAGCTTGACAACGTTTATAACCGAGACAACTTCAACGACCTCGTCACCATACCTAGTAGTATAGTATAATTATATATAATAATTATAGGATACACCCTTTACTGTATCTATGATTATACGTACTCGACGTACGTAGTACGCCTAGCTAGCTAGCGACTCCGGAAGCTTAACGCGCATGCGCAAAAAGTATTGAAGCGCCAATCTACAAAAATGGTATTTGATGTTACTAATGTTTCGAGCGCTACCGCATAGAGAAGAAAAAATAAACTACGGCAATGTAGATATCGTTGGATTCTTCATGAGCTGTACTTTCGACTTATAGTGGTTTAATTTCAATTAGATTAAGTACAATAATTGTTATCTCTTCATTTGTATGTATTGTTCGCCGTTAAAAGAATGTTCTAGACGACGAATCCTGGTGGCACCACTTATTAAGAAAATTAAAAAGATTTCTATCGAAATCAAAAGGATGTAGGGTTGTAAAATCTACCACTGGTTCACAATGTAAACTAACAAGGAACAAGTATGGAATGGTAACACAATTGACTTGCTAACAGACCATAGATCCCTACATCAGTGGCTGCTGTGGTTAAGCTAGTTGCTGTTGCTGTTGACACCTCACGTGCGTTCAGCTTGTGTACAGCCACTGATGTAGGGATCTATGGTCTGTTAGCAAGTCAATTGTGTTACCATTCCATACTTGTTCCTTGTTAGTTTACATTGTGAACCAGTGGTAGATTTTACAATCCTACATCCTTTTGATTTCGATAGAAATCTTTTTAATTTTCTTGTTTGTGTCCTTTTTTCCCTTTTTTAGTGAAGTGCAGTTCAAATATCATGCACGTACTGAGCTGTCTTAGTTCCACCATTGGTTTAGTTTCTTGTTGTTGATGGATTTTCTTTATTTTAAACTTGTAGCAAAAAATAATTGTTATGCTATACTGTCAGCTCGCCTACGCATGCATGCATGCATGCAGTGCATACGAGCCCCGCCCACACTAGTTTGCTGACCTGTACTGTACGGCGGTTATAATTTATATCTGGCAAGCGCAGAATGGTGATCCTATAGCTTGCCGTTCTTCGAAGACTCCAGACAGATATGTGTTCCCCGTGAACCATACGGCGCGGAGATACTCAAGCTAGTGCTTGGTCACGTGCGCTAATCACTGCTTGGTCACGTGCGTATTGCGCAATCACATTAATGGCGTCTAACACTTAGGTGACAATGGATCACGATCGAGAAATCGCGGAATTTATATCGCCGTTTCGCTAAAAACTAAGTTCAAGAGGCACATGCCAGGAGAATTTCACGACTGTTCGTGGGTGTTTTGGTCCTGGCACTGCTCGCGTAAAGGCGCTAGGCGAGTGGAAGAAAGAAGAAGATGACGAAACTCGATTTTCAACGTTTCCAGGTTCGTCACTTTAGTAACACTTTCGGGCAATCTCCTTGCTACTGTAAGACGGGGCAACGCCAGCAAGCAGATCTAAGTGTCTTTGGACGTATAAAATTCATCACCAGGCGAAATATCATCGTTTGAACGCTAATACATTGTATGTAGCCGCCATCTTGTTTTCTCGTTCAACCCTACATAGGGAGACACTACCGTGCCTCCCTAATAAACTTCCCAAGATCGGAAATATTAATTTTAGTACAATACTAACTGCAAGATATGGTTGGATGTACATGTAGTTCGTGCGCCTCGTTGTGGCCCAGATCTTCGTTGCTGTCGTATGTCAACTACCACCATGCTATGATACAATGCACAGAGAAATCTCCTAATTCAGATCCCATCAATGTTATAAGATACAATATCATAATTCAAGCATTGTTCTAGGGGCTTGCTGAACTGACGCTTCAACTTTTTAGTCCTCCAATTGTTCAGCAGAACAATTGTTCAAATTGTTACCATATAAAAAGAATTTTTCTTGTCTACCTAGCCATCTTCAGTGGAACTCTTCTTGTGGACACTCCTAAAAATAAAAACCCCGATTGGAGCTTCTATGGGGATCATCGGACTCACGCAAATGTTTCTCTATTGCATTAAGTATAATAAATTATTATGCTGAACAGGGCTCAAAGCTCCTCCTCTGCATAGTTAGCAAGTACAAAATATTGTATCTGAGCGTAGAGATTCAGCCTTTTGTGTAGATCGTCAATACTAAAACGGTTGTAATCCAACTAGCTTGGCCGCCAAAAATGACGTGACGTCAACGCTCCGCCTACTGCAACCCCTAAAATTAAACAAGTTTGCCACGTGACTTTCTTCTTCTATTCGTTGTGTGCTCGGTTGCTTCAACTTGCTTGTAGACTGTCTCGTTACCTTGTGCCTGCATGCCATTTGAATATTCGGTTTTTATAATTTCATAACCTCATGTTTTGGGTGTCTTGAATCAGTAAGTGTGTAATTGTTCTTCATGTGACTCTCTCTCTCTCTCTCTCTCTCTCTCTCTCTCTCTCTCTCTCTCTCTCTCTCTCTCTCTCTCTCTCTCTCTCTCAGGGTTCCAAGTCTAATATCCCTAATCGTGATGAAGTTATCGAGGCCTATAAGTACGTATTCTCTCAACCCGGTGCATTCACTCCTCCCATCAACTACTATCGTGCTATGATGCGTTATCCTGAGAAACCTCCTAATTCAGATCCCATCAATGTTCCAACACTGTTGATTTGGGTGAGTACAAATTACATTCATGTTCTAGGGGTTTGGTGAAATGTAGTTTTTAAAAATTGGTACAGGAAATACGATATGTTATCAAAAATTTATGTGCTCAAGTCTAATACTGTGTGTAATGATTTTATGTGTTGCAGATCCGATATTACCATTGCACTATTAGAAGTTGTAGGTTTCTAAGTTCCTGCTTAGGCTGCTGACTCACTCGTTCTACATGTACACATCTTTTGAAATAATATTTCTCTCTTCTCTCTATTAGGGTGATAAAGATGTTGCTCTTGATGGTGCTATGGCTGACAAGCACGATGAGTCAGTGTGTTCCAAGATCACTATCAGGTACAACACTATAGTACATGTACAAATTTTTGGTGTCCTAGCTATTACATCTGTTTTGACCGAAAATCGGTGTAGCCATTCTCCAATAGCACTTACTGTATTTTAACAAAATAAATTCTTACTTTGCAATCACGAAGAGCAGCATAGAGGTGGATGGGCGCGATTGGGCAGAGGGTGTTTCTGGTGCTCTGGCAACATGTTGGTCCATCGCTCTTGCTGATAGAAGCTTTTACAGAAAACGGCACAACTAATTAGATATTTGCCTTACTGTAACTTACAGACCCAGACCTTGATGCAATATCAAATAAATTTCCTACTTGTATGCCCAAATCATGTGTGCCATTTTGTATGTGTGTGGTCTGCTTGGAAAATGCAATTTTTGGTAAATTGCTCTGAAATTTAATGGATACTTTCTTGAGCAATCAGTGTGATGGAGCAGACATGGAACCTACCAAAATATTTCCATTTATTTGTCTTGTCCAGCCTTAATAAGTATTGTCAAGGGCTTATCGATTTTGTTACGAACAAATGACAATTTTGTATTCTCAAATAATTATTGATTGATGCTAGTTTTTTGTGTGATGTGTGATGGTTACTGATATTAATGGTGTCATTCTCTCACTGCAAGCATATTCCTGATGCCAACCATTTTGTCCAGATGGACGATCCTGATCAGGTGAACCAGTTCATGGAAGAGTTCCTGGATCAGTAGCTAGCAGCACACGGCAGTGTCGCTTGAACTAACTAGTGACATATGATTAAACCAACATTGTAGCTCTAAACTGAATTCTTTATAATTGTCTTGATTTCCCTAAAATTAATTAATAATTATCACAAATTATGATGCAGCGGTATAGATCAAGAGTCTGCATTTTACATGCCCCATGATTATTAATAACACATCTTGTTACACTCGGCGCATGCAGAGAGAAAGAATACGTGTTAATGTACGATTCATTAAACTCTCTTTCAATGTTGTAAATAAAAATTTTAGTGACAAAAAGTATGTATACAATTTATTTTAAGCAATAAACAGTAAAATATAAAGGATTTGTAAAAACTAAATTATTTCTTCTTTCTGAGTTAGTAAAAGTCACTGATTTTTGGAGCGATGAATATACTCTAACTCTTACAACATTTGCATCAATAGAAAAAGAAATGTCTTCAAGGACAACACCTATAGTAAGCAGAGTAACTTGACAAGATGTAAGAGAACGTATGAGACTGTTCCCTCCAACCACAATACTCTGGACCGACTCTTTTACTGCCTCTTCTGACTGCAGTGATGGAGAATAAAAGTATAATGATAATTGTTCCATTGTACTTCTCCCTACACACTCTCCAATCATCTTCAATGATTCATCAGGATGTGACAATGTCCAGATCAATCCTAACTCCTTCAGTGAACGTAGTCTTGGTAGTGCTTCCAACAGTGGCACCAGTCCCATGTCTGTTACACTTCTATTACCAACATACAGTGTTTTTAAAGAGCTGTTGGAGATAAGAGCTCTGGTGATATAAGCAATCCCGGTGTCTGTGCATTTATTGGCTGTCACTCGTAGGGTTTCAACAGACTCTAAAACACCTGATGTAGAGGATGTCTCAGCATGCTCAGTAGATATTCCTAGTAGCATACCCAAACACTGGTCATCAATACTGCAGTAAGTAATATTCAAGAAATTTATTCCCTTTGCCAAAGTTCTGATTGAAGATAAAAAGTAGTGCATGCACTGACAGACAATCCATTGGACTCAAAGAATTAAGAGACAAATCAACTCTAGATTTTAGAGTATGAAGCAATTGTTCATAAAACGATTGATCGTGTATTTGTGCTTCAAAGATGCAATTCAGAAATGCTAAGAGATAACAAACAAAATTCCCTTTATGGTTTAATCTAATGATGAGGTTTCGTACACTCTCATTGGTGAGCCTGGTCAGACCAGAGTAAAACTGGAGTACAGAAAACTTAAGTTTTTCATTCAAAAGAGTTTCAAATGCTTTAGAATGCTCAGCTGGTTCTAGTCGGGAGATATAGTAGGCAGCAAGGAGCTCTTGGACGGCTAGATGGATAAAGTTGCACGTGACTAATTTTATACCAATTGAGCCAAACCCCTGGACACTATGAAGCAGACCTAATGTAGGGAGTGATGTGAGTTCCTTCTGTGTAAAAACAATCTTGTTCTGCATCACTCCATTGAATGCTAGTTCACTGAGCTTGTGTAACTGCTCCTTGAGATCAGCAGGGAGGTCCTCAAACAAGGAGACATCTTCAAGGACTCTATCGGGTTGGCGAGTTTCCAGCTCACGGACAATGCAGCATAGTACGAGTTCTTGAAACAGCTCACATCGAGTGATGGGTAAGGTCTGGTCACGATTGAGATATATGTATGCTAGAATGGCAGCATTCAGAGGCACATAGCAACAGCTTTCGATAACTGGGTAGCGATGGAAATGGCTTTTCAGCTTATCACAACCTATTTTTACTTTACTCATGGGCAGTTGCGACTTTATCACATTCTCAAAGTAATTGTGAATATCACCTTTAGTGAAACCAAGAATCTCCACCCGTTTAGTTAGAACATGAAGATTCAATGAGAAGTCAGGTCGAGAGGTTATCAGTATTCTAGTCTGGGGAGAAACTGACCGAAGCAGATTTTCGATGAATGATGGCTTACGAATGCTTGCTGGAGACTCATCCCAGCCGTCCAAGATGAGGAGAATCTTTTGCTTGCCTACAATATGTCGAGCCATCTCTTTTGATATGCTGTTACCACTAGCTAGGAAGAGAAGGTGAGGCAAGATACGATCAACTTCACGTACATCGTGTTCGTTCAAGTCTCGTAGACGAACAAGAGCCACAGCATCAAATGTATTCAACTTTTCTTCAGCCCATTTCTTGGCATATTGATAGGCAAGACTTGTTTTTCCCATTCCTCCCACTCCTTCAACAAGAATCACTTGACACTCATCATCAAAAGTGCCAGCATCAAAGATTCTATCAGAGTCCACAGTTCCCTTTATTGTCAACAGTTTGTCCACATCTCCCTCTACTCTACTCTTAGCAATCGTGTTGTCACTGCCATATCGCTTTCCTTTCTCCTTTATCATGGTTAGTTTGATATGCTGGCACTGAGGGAGAGGGTCCCAGGTTGGAGGCTGAGTTGTTCTATACACCTGTCGAAGATTGCTCACAAACGCAGCACAGGACTGGTCTTGTTGATCACTTTGTAATCGTTCACCTGAGGATGACGAGGTAGATTAATAGTATGTCAAAGTAGTACAGTAGATTGGGAAATTTCAAAGTTCATCGTCCATGTTTGTGACAAAAATTTAAAAGAATGTAAATTTAAGTTGCTAATGTGCATTGTGTGTTAAACGAAAAGCGGGCGTATAAAAGGGGAGGAGCCAGTCCACAATTTGCAAATGGCGGCCACACAAAATGGCACGTGTGCCTGCGTGTACCCATGTACTGTCTCTGTATTGTCCTGTACAAATTGTAGTGTATTACAAGTATGTATGTTATCAGCACATAAGTGTGAACACGTGCATGTTGTAAATAACGAGCACCATGGCGAACTTATGAGAAAGCACGTAGTGTCCACGATATCCATTTCACGAGCCAAGAAGAAAGATAGGTCTTTCAGCATAGACTGAAGAATGTCCGTCAGCTGCTAATACCGCCTGATAGTCAATCTCTCGACAACTACTCGCTTTTCAAAGACACTGTGTGATGTTGCTGAAGAATCAACTTGCTGTTGTTAGCCATAGAGCACAAGCAGCAACGCCTACACGCTTGTTTCGTTCTTCCGCGTTTCTACAGCCTAATGTATACCAAGTTAACTTTGTTTTACGCATGTGCGTAGTATTAGTAGATGGCGGTGGCGCCAAAGCGGTTCAAAAGTTTGTAAGTTTGAAAATCGCCGCCATTTCTGTATTAGCGGTCATTTTACATCCGGCCTGGCCCTGCCCTTTTTATACGCCTGCTGAGCTCGCGGAACGTCCGCGTCGATTCCGTAATTCCAATGTTTTTATCCGCCCGCTGTTCGTTTAAGATAGGGCTGGGCAATAATATTATTATGAAAATAATTACTACTATCGCGATATTTATCCATGAAAATATTACGATGGTGCACGTGTACGTGTCACAGTAATCAATGCGCATTTTCTAGCTGAATATCCCACCAGGCAATCTCAACAGAAAGGAGTAGTAGCTAAAATTCAACTCTTATGAACTATTTTCAGGTTAGATTGAAGCAAAAATTTCGTTTTAAAGTTCTTGATTATGAGAAAGCACAATAGTTATGTTCATTTTCTATCTCAGCCACATTTGAGAGTACATAAAATAGCAGCACTTGCAGTCAGTTAGAAAAACTCTTTGTCAGGACCTAGAGAGATAGTTCAGAAGAGTTGAATATTAGCTATTATTAGTTTCTGCCTGGTGAGAATATGGTACAGCACTTAAAAACTTAAACCTGCAATATACATATAGACACACTTGATCAGAGCGAGTTTTGTATTGTGTCTGTTAAGGTTGCTCATAAATATACATAAAACGTCATCCTACCATTACCAACTACATGTATTAGCATAATAATTATGCAGGAATATACAATTAGGATGGTACACATTATCATAGCTGCATGAACAGATTCATCCATTACATCACTGCCCAATGCTAAATCAAACTAGTCTATTTAGTGGTCGTAGAAATTTACTATGTAGGTTTCTTTCAATGAGTTTATCAAACTACAGATTCCCAGCATAAAAGCTAAGATGTCATACGTGAAAAATCGAATTTGTCAAGTCAGCATTGATGTAAGCTCTATGCCATTGCATTGCCATTGTTGAAAAACAGCTAATTAGCTACCACACCATGTGCAGTGTTTTCAGATTGTTTCAAGAATTGTTTGTTGCACATGTAAATCAGTTTTAGTAAACAGTGATAAAGCATAAAGAGTGATTTGTGCCTGCATATTACCATAGCTTACACTCTATGGTTGATGCTTCTCTCTTGCATGAAGTAATAAAGCATTGTATCATGTATGATACTAAACTGAGGGGTTCAGTAACGTGCTATTATTTTGATGCCAGTAACTGCACAAACTGTGTACTCTGCTTCTAGTCCACAAAGAGTCCATTTTTGTGGTTTTCTGGTAACGATAATATTTTCATTTAAAAAGTTATCTATGAATCCCTTAGAGATAAAACCTGGACCAGGTGAGGATCTTTGTGTATCATTCCTTATGTGAATGTGAAGTCTGAAGAGCCTGAATCATCTGCAGCAATAGTTACTGGTGTTAATGTGACTTTTGTCAAAAAGCTGAAGTTTGTAGAGCTGGAAAATAAGAGAAAAACCTTGGAAATCTAGCAATAGTTTATCTGTCTCCACAACAAGTTTGGAAGCTTAAATTGTTTGCATAGCATTGTACAAAGCTAAAATGCTCAAGAAAAAAATAGCCAAAGGTCACAACGTTTTTGGCTCAAACATGTGCATCTTTGTGAGTTAAGAAATATCTCTTGCACAACAGATAGCCAGACACCTGGTCTATATGTTTCGTTAGAATCAGCACTATAACTAGTACTATACGTGCAAGCGATCATCAAAAGCAAGCAGCACTCACGTTTCCTAGTTGTGCTAATGAGATGCTAATAAGATTCATCTAGATTCATATTCATCTTCATTTGAATATCATTAACACACTGAGCTTGAACAAATAAATATTCTCCCTAGCTTTATTCCAAACAGAAAATTGTTTTTGTCAAGTCATACAGCAGTGCACACAAGCTAACAAATTCATCAACAGTTTATCTGATTACTATCAATACTGCAATTTTAGTGAAACTAGCAAAATGTGTTGTGCACAAAATGCCCTTTGCACATGCACAATAGCTAAAAATAATACATGTACTACAAATTTATTTAGATAGCTATTGCGCATATGCAATTGCAAGGACATTGATGTGTTCGACACATTTTGCAAGATTCAATAAAATCGTAGTATCTGTTGTACATGTACTACCTGTACTACCTGAGCAACTACATAGAGGGCAACCAACTGCTGTAGCTATAGCTCCTGAGCTACAGCAGTTGGGGTGAGAATCCCCAAGATCCCTATAATTATATTATTTCTGGATTGTCTGCCATTGCACTACAAACTAACAGGGTATTAATTTGACACCATTGCTGCCCACACACAGAATGCACATATTCATTGCTAAAACGGAACACTAACTCAACATACTAACAGTTATTTACTCAACAGCTTTATCTCATTACTATCAATATCTATTGTAGTACCTGAGTGAGCTAGAGGGCAACCAACTGCTGTAGCTAGCTCCTGAGCTACAGCAGGCTCGTCACACATCTTGACAGCATCAATCAACATGACCCACTGGTTGCCGGTAGTGCTGCCTACCCACCGGGAGATTAGCTCCTGAAGCATACCAACCGTGTCCTTCACATTATTAGCTTCGATGCTTGGAACGAAACTAGCAACCAGCAGACCATTGGCGAGAGATTTCCACTTGTGAGAGGGAAACTTGGCTTTTTGAAGCTGAAACAAAACTGAGTTGACATTGAAATCTGAGCACAGGACACGACATTATGATAGACGGATCAACAGAGAGATAGTGTGGTCTTACCTTGTACTGTAGTGAGGGCAGCTTGAGCCATGACGCAGAGGAATTGCTGAAAAGGAAAAGAAGCGACCCCGCCCTATCTCGCGCTAGTGCGTAAACGTGGGTGCAGGGCTCATGAATTACAAAGTTGCACGGAAGAACATCTAATAAACTAATCCTGTCACTCATCAGTAACCCAGTTTCTTTGACTCTGAACCACATGACAATCTACCTTAGAAATCAGGTCTCGTTGAATTGGCTGTATGCATCTTCATAGACAGACAACAATGTGTAACAATGATTTTTTCACTAAAATTTAATCTTGCTGTGCCTATTCTTGATTAATCAGTTATACCTACCACATTGCCTAGTGATTGTACTGATGAGCTCATGTGTACTGAACTGAAGAGGAAGTTTTTATGCTCCTTGGCACCTTAGCCAGCCGACTGCAACAAAGCTAGTGGAGCTGATGATATCTCTGCTGTGATGGTCAAGGTGACTGCTATTACCATTTCAGCTGTTCTGTTGTAACACAATTGTTTAAAATCTCAATCAGTCTTGGTGAACTCCCTCATGATTGGAAGATGGCCTGGGTGGCTCCTATTCCCAAAGGTGTTGTTTCTTCTGATCCAGCAAAGTTTCATCCCATCTCTCTGTTATCTGTGCTTAGCAAGATTCTTAAAACTCATATCAAAAATGTTTTGCTTGATCATTTTGATCTTTGTTCTCCCCTCAGTGATATGCAGTGGGGTTTCACAAGTGGCAAGTCCCTACTGGTGCACTTTTGGCTGTCACAGATCACTGGCACCGAGTACTTGATTCTGCATGTGAGATTTGTACTGTATTTTTTGACTGACTAGAGTAAGGCACTGGCAACGTTTGTTTTATTCTCTCACAGAGTCATGATACGCCATATTAGGTCATCACGTAAACAGTTGTTCTCATCATGTTAACTGTATCTTGGAATCACTAGGATTTTCTTTTTTAGTGCATGTTCATATGTTTCAGTCGCCATGGATACTAGACCTGACTCTACGTATATGCACGACTATAAGATGCTCGTCAGTTTATAGTAGGAGATCTATAGTGAGCTCGCACACATACTATCTCTCCATCACTCACTCACTCGCTCGCACCTTCTCACTTACCCTCTCTCTCACACGCACACTCACCATCTCTCTCTCTCACACACACTCACTCTCTCTCTCTCTCTCTCTCTCTCTCTCTCTCTCTCTCTCTCTCTCTCTCTCTCTCTCTCTCTCTCAGGGTTCCAAGTCTAATATCCCTAATCGTGATGAAGTTATCGAGGCCTATAAGTACGTATTCTCTCAACCCGGTGCATTCACTCCTCCCATCAGCTACTATCGTGCTATGATGCATTATCCTGACAAACCTCCTAATTCAGATCCCATCAATGTTCCAACACTGTTGATTTGGGTGAGTACAAATTACAGTCATGTTCTAGGGGTTTGGTGAAATACAGTTTTAAAAATTGGTACAGAAAATACGATATGTCATCAAAAATTTATTTGCTCAAGTCTAATACTGTGCGTAATGATTTTATGTGTTGCAGATCCGATATTACCATTGCACTATTAGAAGTTGTAGGTTTCTAAGTTCCTGCTTAGGCTGCTGACTCACTCGTTCTACATGTACACATCTTTTAAAATAATCTTTCTCTCTTCTCTCTATTAGGGTGATAAAGATGTTGCTCTTGATGGTGCTATGGCTGACAAGCACGATGAGTCAGTGTGTTCCAAGATCACTATCAGGTACAACACTATGGTACAAATTTTTAATACAGACTTATAAAATCATTCCAAAATATTTCTATTTGTTTGTCTTGTCCAGCATTAATAATTTTTGTGTTTTAGTTTGTTACGAACAAATGAAAAATTTGTGTTTTCAAATAATTATTGATTGATGCTAGTTCTTTATAATTATGATGTGTGATGGTTACTGATATTAATGGTGTCATTCTCTCACTGCAGGCATATTCCTGATACCAACCATTTTGTCCAGATGGACAATCCTGATCAGGTGAACCAGTTCATGGAAGAGTTCCTGGATCAGTAGCTAGCAGCACACGGCAGTGCCGCTTGAACTATAACTAGTGACATATGATTGAACCTACATTGTAGCTCTAAACTGAATTCTTTATAATTACTGCCTTGATTTTCCTAAAATATTATTGTAAATCAAGAGTCTGCTCTTTATACATGCTCCACAATTATTATAGTAGGGCAAATTTTTAAAAATATGGGGACCAGCCGGTTAAAAGCAGCAAACATTTTCCTGCATGTCCTTGGGTACTAAGCTTTGATTTTTTAATAGGACCCAACCGCGTAGTCCATGCATTCTTACAACTATTATGGAGATTTATATTTTAACGCCTATTTGGATGACACAACCAATAGCCAACAAAGCATGCCTTGAACTAGTTAAGTGTGGATGTAAAAGTGAGAAAGGCTGTGGTGCAGATGTACTTGCAAGAAATTAAGCTAACTGGTCATGCACTGAACTTAGTAAATATACATGTACTTGTCAGTATAATGCAAACTAAAATGTACTTTTCAAGTAACCAACAAATAAAATCATTGCTGGGGGTGATTCATTATTTAAAGAAGTCAATAGTAGAGTAAGTTTTAGCCAGTTGAGAAATGGTTTATGTACAAAATGTATGTACTCATTAATTATTTATGAACGTTAAAATATAAAATTACCATAGAAGTTGTCAGAATGCAATACGCGATTGGGTCCTATTAAAAATCAAAGCTTAGTACCCAAGCAAGGGCATGCAGGGAGAAAGAATACGTGTTATCGTATGATTCATTGAGCTCTCCTTCAATAGTGTAAATTAAAATTTTTGAACAAAAAGTATGTATACAATTTATTTTGAGCAAATAAAAGTAAAATGTAAAGGTTCTGTAAAAACTGATTTTTTTATTCTTTCTGAGTTAGTAAAAGTGACTGATTTTTGGAGTGATGAATATAATTGTGCTCTTACATCATTTATATCGATAGGACATGAACGGATTCGAAGAACTACTCTTATAATGAGCACAGTAACTTGACAAGACTTAAGAGAATGTATGAGACTGTTCCCTCCAACCACAATACTCTGGACCCAATCTTTTACTGCCTCTTCTGATTGCAGTGAAGGAGAAAGAAGGTATAATGTTAATTGTTCCATTGTACTTCTCCCCACACACTCTCCGATCATCTTCAATGATTCGTCAGGATGTGACAATGTCCATTGTAATCCTAAATTCTTCAGTAAACGCAGTCTTGGTAGTGCTTCAAACAGTGGCACCAGTCCCATGTCTGTTACATTGTCATTACCAACATACAATGTTTTTAAAGTGCTGTTGGAGATAAGAGCTCTGGTAATGTAACCTATCCCAGTGTCTGTGTATTTATTCCCTTCCACGTGTAGGGTTCTTAGAGACTCTAAAACACCTGATGTAGAGGATGTCTCAGCATGCTCAGTAGATATTCCTAGTAGCATACCCAAACACTGGTCATCAATACCGCAGCCAGATATATTCAAGTATATTTTTCCCTTCGCCAAGCTTCTGATAGAGGATAAGAAGTAGTGCACTGACAGACAATCCATTGGACTCAAAGAAATAAAAGACAACTTAACTCCAGAATTTAGATTATGAAGAAATTGTTCATAAATCGATTGATTGTGTAGTTGTGCTTCAAAGATGCAGTTCAGAAATGCTAAGATGCAACGCTTAGTTTTCTCTTGATGCTGATTAAAGCTATATCTAGTGATGAGGTTTCGTACACTCTCATTGGTGAGCCTGGTCAGACCAGAGTAAAACTGGAGTACAGGAAACTTAAGCTTGTCATTCAAGAGAGTTTCAAATTGTTTAGAATGCTCAGCTGGTTCTAGTCGGGAGATATAGTAGGCAGCAAGGAGCTCTTGGACGGCTAGATGGATAAAGTTACAAGTGACAAGTTTTCTACCAATTGAGCCAAACCCCTGGACACTATGAAGCAGACCTAATGTAGAGAATGATGTGAGTTCCTTCTGTGTAAAAACAATCTTGTTCTGCATCACTCCATTGAATGCTACTTCACTGAGCTTGTATAACTGCTCCTTGAGATCAGCAGGGAGGTCTTCAAATGAGGAGACATCTTCAAGGACTCTATCGGGTTGGCGAGTTTTCAGCTCACGGATAATGCAGCATAGTACAAGTTCTTGAAACAGCTCACATCGAGTGATGGGTAAGGTCTGATCACGATTGAGGTATATGTATGCTAGAATGGCAGCATTCAGAGGAACATAGCAACAGCTTTCGATAGCTGGATAGCGATGGAAATGACTGCTCAGCTTATCACAAGCTGATTTCACTTCACTATTGGGCAGGTGTGACTTTAACGCATTCTCAAAGTAATTGTGAATATCACCTTTAGTGAAACCAAGAATCTCTACCCGGTTAGCTAGACAATGAAGATCCAATGAGAAGTCAGGTCGAGAGGTAATCAGAATTCTAGTCTGAGGAGAAACTGACCGAAGCAGATCTTTGATGAATGACGGCTTACGAATGCTTATTGGAGACTCATCCCAGCCGTCCAAGATGAGGAGAATCTTTTGCTTGTCTATGATAAGTCGAGCCATTTCTTTTGATATGCTGTTACCACTAGCTAGGAAGAGAAGGTGAGGCAAGATACGATCAACTTCACGTACATCGTGTTCATTCAAGTCTCTTAGACGAACAAGAGCCACAGCATAAAATGTGCTTAACTTTCCTTCAGCCCATTTCTTGGCATATTGGTAGGCAAGACTTGTTTTTCCCATTCCTCCCACTCCTTCAACTAGAATCACCTGACGCTCTTCGTCAAAGATGTCAGCATCAAAGATTCTATCAGAATCCACAGGTACCTTTATTGTCAACAGTTTGTCCACATCTCCCTCTACTCTGCTCTCAGCAATCGTGTAGTCACTGCCACATCGCTTTCCTTTCTCCTTTATCATGGCTAGTTTGACATGCTGGCACTGAGGGAGAGGGTCCCAGGTTGGAGGCTCAGCTGTTCTATACACCTGTCGAAGACTGCTCACAAACTCAGCACAGGACTGGTCTTGTTGGTTCTCTGGTTCTTGTTCTATCCATCGTTTAGGTTCTGATGGTAAGTCGTCACTGATGAGATCACTTTGTAATCGTTCACCTGAGGATGATGAAGTAGATTAATAGTATGTCAAAGTAGTACCGTTGATTGGGAAATTTTCAACGTTCATCGTCCATGTTTGTGACAAAAATTTAAAAGCATGTATACAAAATAATGTGCATTGTGTGTTAACATAGGGTTTGGCAATATTGTGGAAATATCACTATCACGATAGTTATCTATAAAAATATCATGATGGTGCATGCACGAGTACAATACGCATTTTCTAGCCGAAAATCCCACTAGGCAATCTCAAATATTAGCTAAAATTTCAATCTCTCACTATTTCTAGGTTCAATTGAAGCGAAATTTTGGTTTTAAAGCTTTCGAGTTTAAGAAAACACACAAAAGTTATGTTCATTTTCTATCTCAGGCATATTTGAGAGTACATAAAATAGCAGCACTTGCAGTCAGTTAGAAAACTCTTCGTCAGGACCTAGAGATACTTCATAAGAGTTGAATTATAGCTATTATTGTTTTCTGCCTGGAGAGGGGCTTGGCTATAATAAAACCTCCATTGTTTACACGACTAACGAGGTCGATTTATCTTCAGTAATGTAGAATATTATGGTACAGCACTATAATCTGCATTATACATTATAGACACACTCGATCAGAAGAAATTTTGCATTGCGTCCAGTGACAAGGTTGCTCATAAATATACATAAAACGTCATCCTACCATTACCAACTACATGTATTAGTATAATAATTATGCAGGAATATACAATTAGGATGGTACTGTGTTATCATAGCTGCATGACCACTTAATGAGATTCATCCATTATATCACTGCTCAATGCTAAATCAAACACATAACTCCGGACTACAACCTAGACCATTAGTGTTCATCAGAGCAAGCTGATACTCATTAAGTAGTGATTCAGAGAGTGTTCAAATTACACACGTCCAGCATAAAAACGACTAGATTTTATACATGAAAAATCGAATTTTTCAAATCTGCATTTTTGAAAGCTCAATGTCATTGCATTGTTAAGATATGGCTAAGCTAATCATCATGTGCAGTGTTTCATGTGCAGAATTAATAACCACTGTATCATGTATGATACTAAACTGAGGGGTTCAGTAAGGAGCTATTATGATGTTGATAGTAACTGCACAAACTGTGTATTAGAAAATTTTCGACATAATTATAACAAAAATTATTGTCGTTTGTGAAATAAAATTATTAGAGAGATTAAGTTACACGTCACGTGAAACTTAACGTGTACGCAGAACCTGTAATTCACGTTAGACGTTACAGGTAGCTTTCCATTGGCAATTAAGATTCGCGTTTACCTGTGCTGAGCACTCGGGCGACTGGATATAAGCAGGAAGACGACTAGCTGTCAAAATTTTAGCTTTTGCATTCAGAGTGGATTGAAAGGTAACCAAAACGTCATGAATAACAGCTACACAAGTCGGTAGCTATGCGCGAACTATAGCACTAGTGACTTCGAGCCGAGCAGTGCAGAGGCTTGATTGAATATCATACGCTCGATGAAACTATGGTCGCTCCTGTTCTGACGACTCGCCTGGGCGAAGGACAGCACGTACAAGCGTTTCAACAAGTCGAGTGTGTAGAGCAGGCATCAAGCAACAGTTTAGTTTAAAGCAAACGTGGATCTGATGAAACTCAGAGCTGCAAAATGTTCAGGGAAACAGCCAACCTGTAGAATGGGGTCTAGACGTACGTAACGGATAAAATCAACGGGTAGCCAGCAAATTGTACCTGACTTGTAGCGCTCACGTGATCATTTACACGTTTCGCGTTACACGTACTGAGTGAAAGACGTGCAACTTAATCTCGCTATTAACACACAATGCACATTTATATTATACGCAGCATCGAATGTAAAATAATGAGAAAATATAACCAACGTAACTGTTTATAGATGAAAATTCTCCAATCTACGGTAACAGGAGCTTATTATTCCAAGGAGCATACAACCATGAAACAGCAGAAAAAATGGGCCGCTATTGTGCACGAGATTTATTCAGCCCTAGTACAGTGAGCGTGCACGTGTGGCTGCACAGCTCATACAAAAACTGCCTAATAGGGAAGTTTTTTCACCGCACCAAGCAGTGGATATATTTTGTGCTATTACCACTACGCTATTCGAAGTTGTACATGCCATGGAATGATAAGCTCTTGACGGTAACTAATAATTAAACACCAGAGATTACAATACACTTTGCTTATAACACTAAGGTGTAGAATAGAACAAAAAAATCATAATAAATGAATGAGGGATCCATTTCAAACAATCACATAATTGATTTACATATTCATAGTTCAGAATAGTTTTCTACACATGACCAACTAACAACAGATTGTCTGTCATTGCACTACAAAACTACTGTACCATTCTGTAGTATTCTGTACCATTACTACCAACACAGAATGTGTGAATAAACACATAAATATTCTCACTTTTACTCCGAACGAAACATTAAGCACATAGTTACTAAAATTTTACTCAACAGCTTTATCTGGTTACTATCAATATCTGTTGTAGTACCTGAGTGAGCTAGAGGGCAACCAACTGCTGTAGCTAGCTCCTGAGCTACAGCAGGCTCGTCACACATCTTGACAGCATCAATCAACATGACCCACTGGTTGCCGGTAGTGCTGCCTACCCACCGGGTGATTAGCTCCTGAAGCATACTATCCAGGTCTCTGTAGCTTGCTTCGATGTTTGGAACGACACTGGCAAATCGCAGGCCTCTGGCGAGAGATTTCCACTTGTGAGAGGGAAACTTGGCTTTTAGAAGCTCAAACGAAACTGAGTCGACATTGAAATCTGAGCACAGGACACGACATTATGATAGACGGATCAACAGAGACAGTGTGGTCTCACCTTGTACTGTAGTGAGGACAGCTTGAGCCATGACGGACAGAGAAGAGAGAGAAAACTCAGAAAAGGAAGCGAACGATCGATCCCGCCCTAGTTACGCCTACTTGATTATTCCAGTAAACGTGGGCGGGGCTAGTGTTTTGTGCATGCTAGCCTGCTAGGCTGCTAGCTTGGAACAAAATAGCTGGAAAGACTATGAAATAAACTATCCAGTCATTGATCAGTAACTCTGAGTTTCTTTGATTCCATACCGTAATTATGACAATCTGCTAAATCAGGTCTTGATGGAGCTTCTTCAGCTTAGCTTACCTCACAGACTAGTGTGTAACTATCAAACATCACAATGGCTACAAGTAACATGAGGAGTCCCACAAGGAAGTATACTAGATCAACTTCTATCAACAATTTACACAAATGATCTTCAACTTTTCTATGATAATTTATTAGCTAAAGAAACACAAATAGCATAATTATTTTAAAGTCAAAGATACAATAATAGAAAGATGATGAGTGAATAATCAGTTGAGAGGGAATTAGCTATTGTGCTGACTAAGAGGAATGAATACAGAAAATAAGAAAACAGGCAAAGGTTTGCTGTAATTAAATCAAAAGTTCGTATGTCAACTACTATCGTGCTATGATGCATTGCCCACCTCCTCCCATCAATGTTTATAAGCCATACAATATCATAGTTCAAGTGTTGTTCGAGGACCTTGCTGAACTGTACCATATTTAGTCTGCTACTGCATGGTATGAATCTTCTTTTTTATTTGTTCATTATCTATGCTATGGTACATATCATGAATCATGTGAGACCGGATGTGATCAGTCTTCACCCAGCTAGTGTGATGGAGGGTACCAAATCTAAGCACTGCATTAACAGTGTCAAGATTCTTGCATGTACCTAATAATTGTACATGTATGTACAAGAATCTTGAAATCTTCTGCTGATATTGCTCCAAATTTTCAGCTGAAGCAACAGCACCTGAGTAAATCTGGACAAAGAAATGCACAATATTATCACAAGAGGACTTCAGAGGGACGTCGACAGTTTCACATTGAAGTATAAATGGAAGTCAGTTTAAAATGCCCTGTACAGTAGCTGTTATATTACATTGTTCACTAGAGTGTGAAGTAGTTTTAGTGACAACATGTCTACTAGCAACAAGTAATCATTCTCTCTTCTCTCTATTAGTGTGATAAAGATGTTGCTCTTGATGGTGCTATGGCTGACAAGCACGGTGAGTCAGTGTGTTCCAAGATCACTATCATGCAGGTACAACACTATGGTACTTTAATATGTCAATCAAACAAGGAAATAAATTATTGTAACAGACATATAAAATCAATTTTACAGGTTTAGTTACAAGTTCTATGTAGTAGCAAACTGTAATTTTTGTCAGAAACATTTTGCAGTTACACAAGTGTGCATCAATGAGATCGAAGTCCACATCAATACTAAGTTTTGTGCTTCAGTTTCAGTGTTACAGACAAATACATTTTTTGTCAAATATTGATCCATACTAGTTTTGTATTTTGTATGACTGATGTGTGATGGTGATCAGAGATAAAATTGACAGCATCATTCTCTCACTGCAGGCATATTGATCCTGATCAGGTGAACCAGTTCATGGAAGAGTTCCTGGATCAGTAGCTAGCAGCACACGGCAGTGCCGCTTGAACTAACTAGTGACATATAATTGAACCTACATTGTAGCTCAAAACTGAATTCTTTATAATTACTGTCTTGCATGATTTCTCTAATATTAAATAATTATTATTGTAAATTATGGATGCAATGGTATAGATTGGGAGTAATCAAGAGTCTCCTTTTTACATGCTCCATAATTATTAGTAACACATCTTGTTTTTAACACTCGGAGCATGCAGAAAGAATGAATACGTGTTATCATACGATTCATTGAGCTCTCCTTTTATGTTGTAAATAAAATTTTGGTAACAAAAAGTATGTATTATAATTAATTTAAGCAATTGACTTGTAAATGTAAAGGATTTGTAAAAACTGAGTTTTTTCTTCTTTCTGAGTTAGTAAAAGTGACTGATTGTTGGAGCGATGAATGTAATTGTGTTCCTACATATTTTGAATTGATAGGAAATGAAAATTTGTTGTCAAAAAAGATGCTTATACTAAGCCAAGTAACTTGACAAGATCTAAGAGAATGTATGAGACTGTTCCCTCCAACCACAATAGCCTGGAGACACTTTTTTACTGCCTTTTGTGACTGCACTGATGGAGACCAAACGACTAGTGATAATTTTTCAATTGTAATTCTCCCTACACACTCTCCGATCATCTTCAATGATTCGTCAGGATGTGACGATGTCCATTCCAATGATAACACCTTCAGTGAACATAGACTTGGTAGTGCTTCCAACAGTGGCACCAGTCCCATGTCTGTTACATTTTTATTACCAACCTCCAGTGTTTTTAAAGTGTTGTTGGAGATAAGAGCTCTGGTAATGTAAGCAATCCCAGTGTCTGTGTATTGATTTTCTCGCACTTGTAGGGTTTCTACAGACTCTAAAATACCTGATGTAGAGGATGTCTCAGTATGCTCAGTAGATATTCCTAGTAGCATACCCAAACACTGGTCATCAATACTGCAGCAAAAAATATCCAATTTTATTTCTCTCTTTCTCAAGGTTCTGATAGAGGATAAAAAGTAGTGCACTGACAGGCAATCCATTGGACTCAAAGAAGTATACCACAAATAAAGTCTAGATTTTAGAGAATGAACCAATTGTTCATAAAACGATTGATTGTGTATTTGTGCTTCAAAGATGCAGTTCAGAAATGCTAACAAGCAACGCTCATAATCTTTATACTGATCATAGTTAAATCTAGTGATGAGGTTTCGTACACTCTCATTGGTGAGCCTGGTCAGACCAGAGTAAAACTGGAGTACAGGAAACTTGAGATTGTCATTCAAGAGAGTTTCAAATTGTTTAGAATGCTCAGCTGGTTCTAGTCGGGAGATATAATAGGCAGCAAGGAGCTCTTGGACGGCTAGATGGATAAAGTTGCAAGTGACTAATTTTCTACCAATTGAACCAAACCCCTGGACACTATGAAGCAGACCTAATGTAGAGAGTGATGTGAGTTCCTTCTGTGTAAAAACAATCTTGTTCTGCATCACACCATTGAATGCTAGTTCACTGAGCTTGTGTAACTGCTCCTTGAGATCAGCAGGAAGGTCCTCAAATGAGGATACATCTTCAAGGACTCTATCAGGTTGGCGAGTTTCTAGCTCCCGGACAATGCAGCATAGTACGAGTTCTTGAAACAGCTCAAATCGAGTGATGGGTAAGGTCTGGTCACGATAGAGGTATATGTATGCTAGAATGGCAGCATTCAGAGGCACGTAGCAACAGCTTTCGATAACTGGATAGCGATGGAAATGACTGCTCAGCTTATCACAAGCTGATTTCACTTCACTATTGGGCAGGTGTGACTTTAACGCATTCTCAAAGTAATTGTGAATATCACCTTTAGTGAAACCAAGAATCTCTACCCGGTTAGCTAGACCATGAAGATCCAATGAGAAGTCAGGTCGAGAGGTTATCAGTATTCTAGTCTGAGAAGAAACTGACTGAAGCAGATCTTTGATAAATGACGGCTTACGAATGCTTGCTGGAGACTCGTCCCATCCATCCAAGACAAGAAGAATCTTTTGCTTGTCTATGATAAGTCGAGCCATCTCTTTTGATATGCTGTTACCACTAGCTAGGAAGAGAAGGTGAGGCAAGATACGATCAATTTCACATACTTCGTGTTCATTCAAGTCTCGTAGACGAACAAGAGCCACAGCATCAAAAGTGCTTAACTTTCCTTCTGCCCATTTCTTGGCATATTGGTAGGCAAGACTTGTTTTTCCCATTCCTCCCACTCCTTCAACTAGAATCACCTGACGCTCATCGTCAAAGATGTCAGCATCAAATATTCTATCGGAATCCACAGGTACCTTTATTGTCAACAGTTTGTCAACATTTCCCTCTACTCTGCTCTCAGCAATCGTGTTGTCACTGCCACATCGCTTCCCTTTCTCCTTTATCATGGCTAGTTTGACATGCTGGCACTGAGGGAGAGGGTCCCAGTTTGGAGGCTCAGCTGTTCTATACACCTGTCGTAGACTGCTCACAAACTCAGCACAGGACTGGTCTTGTTGGTTCTCTGGTTCTTGTTCTTTCCATTGTTTAGGTTCTGATGGTAAGTCATCACTGACGAGATCAGTTTGTAATGGTTGACCTGAGGATGATGAGGTAGATTAATAGTATGTCAAAGTAAAGTTAAATTTAAGTCGTTAAAAGTGCCGATACAAAATAATGTGCATTGTGTGTTAAGATAGGGCTGAGAAATACTGTATAGCCGGTTATTTTCGAACGGATTTTATTTTCGTTCATCGAAAATTAAATCCACTAAATATTGAACCATAACAAAAATTTTGAAGACTACAATTTTCTCGTGCAAACAAATGTCAATCAAAACTACCCACTTCCAACACTAGTTACCTTTAGGCAAGAATCTGGCGGTAGCACCAAGTAGATTGGTACCAATAGCAGTAATAAAAAGCGCCAATCGCCTACAAAAAAGGTCAGTCCAGTGGTCCAGTCCAGCGAATAGTAACACCCAAAAACAAAGCCTTTAATCGCAATTCTGCCAAATTTGTTTTTTCATAAAAATAATACTGAGATCTACCTGTGTTGCTAATTTCAGCGCTTAGTAGCAAGCGGTTGCTGAGATACGCATTGCGAACACACACACACAAACGAACAGACTATTGTATGCCTACGTGGCTCCGCCCACCTCGGCATAATAAAAACATAGATAATAACACAGAAATTTGAAATTCAAAATCATGATTTGAATTTCAAAAGTTGAGTTTTATTGTTATGTAGAGACACTAATGTACCATAACATGCATACAGCACTAGGCACTTATTTACAAAATTTAGTGTACATAACTATGGCAACAGTGAAAGTACACACAAACGGACATGTTGAACATAAATTATGTTAGTACACTTCCAGTACATAACTAATGTAGTCTACCTATGATTGTTTATCTACAATGGTGTAGAATAGAACAAAAAATGAATGAGGGGATACATTTCAAATTTAATTACCAACACATAATTATTTCACTAATAATTATTCATGGTTCAGAATAGTTTTCTACACATGATCAACTAACAACAGAGGTGTAGATAACAGTATTATAGTGAGGATGCTCATATGCGTGGCGCAAAGAGCCGCCATTAAAATATTGCATTAATGAGAAGCATGATTTCATTATATTTCATGTACAAACAGTCATGTGATACTTATTTTGTGCTAGGTAACAAAGGAAAGTTGTCTGGTAAGCTGGGCTTCTTATTATTGGCAGTGTAGAGGTTCAGCTAGTCTATTACTGAAGGCACTCTGCCAGGCTGAAGTGGGAGTGCCCAAGCCGCCTATATTTCCAGATTGTCTGTCATTGCACTACTAAACTAATCAGGGTATTCTGTACCATTACTGCCAACACAGAATGTGTGAATAAACACATAAATATTCTGCAATGATTTTATTCCCCATCTGAACGGAACATTAAGTCCACATATTCTAACAATTTACTCAACAGCTTTATCTCATTACTATCAATATCTGTTGTAGTACCTGAGAGAGCTAGAGGGCAACCAACTGCTGTAGCTAGCTCCTGAGCTACAGCAGGCTCGTCACACATCTTGACAGCATCAATCAACATGACCCACTGGTTGCCGGTAGTGCTGCCTACCCACCGGGAGATTAGCTCCTGAAGCATACCAACCGTGTCCTTCACATTATTAGCTTCGATGCTTGGAACGAGACTACCAACACGCAGACCGTTGGCGAGAGATTTCCACTTGTGAGAGGGAAACTTGGCTTTTTGAAGCTCAAGCAGAACTGTGTCGACATCGAAATCTGGACATGAAACAGATGTTATTATGATAGACGGATCAACAGAAATAGTGTGGTCTTACCTTGTACTGTAGTGAGGACAGCTTGAGCCATGACGGACACGTCGGACAGACAAGAGAGAGAAAACTAAGCGAACGATCGATCCCGCCCTAGTTACACCTACTTGATTATTGCAGTAAACGTGGGCGGGGCTCGTGTTGTGTGCTAGCCTGCGCTTGCAACAAAAAAGCTGGAAAGACTATGAAATAAACTATCCAGTCACTCATCAGTAACTCTGAAATTCTTTGATTCCTTACCATATGACAATCTGGAGCTTCTTCAACTTAGCTTACCTCACAGACTAGTGTGTAACTATCAAACATCACAATGGTTACCAGTAACATGAGGAGTCCCACAAGGAAGTATACTAGATCAACTTCTATCCATAATTTACACAAATTAATGATCTTCAAGATGATGAATTAATAATCAGATGAGAGGAAATTAGCTATTGTGCTGCCTGGGAGGAATGAATACAGAAAATAAGTAAACAGGCAAAGTGTTGCTGTAATAAAATTAAAATTTCGTATAAAATTAAAATTTCGCCATCCTCCAATAGCACTTACTGTATTTTTAACTGAATTAATTCTTACTCAGCTATCATGAAGAACCACATAGAGGTGAATGGGTATGATTGGGCAGAGGGTGTTTTTGGTGCTCTGGCAACATGTTGGTCCATCGCTCTTGTTGGTAGAAGCTTTCACAGAAAACGGCACAAATAATTGCCTTACTGTAACCTACGACCCAGACATTGATACAAAATCAAATACATTCCCTCCATGTATGCCCAAATCATGTGTGCCATTTTGTATGGATGTGGTATGCTCAGGAGAAAATGCAATTTACGATGATAAAATGGTCTAAGTTTTCTCTGTCTACAAGACAAAATTAATGGTAACTTTCTTGAGCAATCAGTGTGATGGAGCAGCCTTGATTCCAAAATATTCCTATTTGTTCGTCTTGTCCAGCATTAATAAGTTTTGAGTTTTATGACTAGTTACAAACAAATTATACGCAACATTTTAGTAACAAAAAATATGTTATTATACGCAACGAACATTAATATGTAAAGGATTTGTAAAAACTAAGTTTTTTCCTCTTTCTGAATTAGTAAAAGTGACCGATTTTTGGAGTGACGCATACAATTGTGCTTCTACATCATTTCTATCAACAGGAAATGAAATCATTCGATGAACTACGACTATAGAAAGCATAGTAACTTGACAAGATTTAAGAGAATGTATGAGACTGTTCCCGCCAACCATAATTCTCTGGACCCACTCTTTTACTGCCTCTTCTGACTGCAATGATGGAGGAAAGAGAAATAATACTAATTGTTCCATAGTACTTCTCCATACACACTCTCCGATCATCTTCAATAATTCATCAGGATGTGACAATGTACAGTCCAATCCTAATTCCTTCAGTGAATGTAGTCTTGGTAGTGCTTCCAACAGTGGCACCAGTCCAATGCCTGTTACACCAACCCACAGTGTTTTTAAAGTGTCGTTGGAGATAATAGCTCTGGCGATGTAAGCAATCCCAGTGTCTGTGTATTTATTGCCCTGCACATGTAGGATTTCTACAGACTCTAAAACACCTGATGTAGAGGATGTCTCAGCATGCTCAGTAGATATTCCTAGTAGCATACCCAAACACTGGTCATCAATACTGCAGATAGAAATGTCCAATTCTATTTCTCCCTTTGCCAAGGTTCTAAAAAGTAGTGCACTGACAGACAATCCATTGGACTCAAAGAAATACGAGACAAATCAACACTAGATTTTAGATTTTGAACCAATTGTTCATAAAATGATTGATTGTGTATTTGAGCTTCAAAGATGCAGTTCAGAAATGCTAAGAGGCAACGCTTAGAATCCCCTTTATACTGATCAAAGTTAAATCTAGTGATGAGGTTTCGTACACTCTCATTGGTGAGCCTGGTCAGACCAGAGTAAAACTGGAGTACAGGAAACTTGATATTGTCATTCAAGAGAATTTCAAATTGTTTAGAATGCTCAGCTGGTTCTAGTCGGGAGATATAGTAGGCAGCAAGGAGCTCTTGGACGGCTAGATGGATAAAGTTGCAAGTGACTAATTTTCTACCAATTGCGCCAAACCCCTGGACACTATGAAGCAGACCTAACGTAAAGATTGATGTGAGTTCCTTCTGTGTAAAAACAATCTTGTTCTGCATCACTCCATTGAATGCTAGTTCACTGAGCTTGTGTAACTGCTCCTTGAGATCAGCAGGGAGGTCCTCAAATGAGGAGACATCTTCAAGGACTCTATCGGGTTGGCGAGTTTCCAGCTCACGGACAATGCAGCATAGAATGAGTTCTTGAAACAGCTCACATCGAGTGATGGGTAAGGTCTGGTCACGATTGAGGTATATGTATGCTAGAATGGCAGCATTCAGAGGCACGTAGCAACAGCTTTCGATAACTAGATAGCGATGGAAATGACTGCTCAGCTTATCACAAGCTGATTTCACTTCACTATTGGGCAGGTGTGACTTTAATGCATTCTCAAAGTAATTGTGACTATCACCTTTAGTGAAACCAAGAATCTCTACCCGGTTAGCTAGACCATGAAGATCCAATGAGAAGTCAGGTCGAGAGGTTATCAGTATTCTAGTCTGAGGAGAAACTAACTGAAGCAGATCTTTGATGAATGACGGCTTACGAATGCTTGCTGGAGACTCATCCCAGCCGTCCAAGATGAGAAGAATTTTCTTCTTGTCTATGATAAGTCGAGCCATCTCTTCTGATATGCTGTTACCACTAGCTAGGAAGAGAAGGTGAGGCAAGATACGATCAACTTCACGTACATCGTGTTCGTTCAAGTCTTGTAGACGAACAAGAGCCACAGCATCAAATGTGCTCAACTTTCCTTCAATCCATTTCTTGGCATATTGGTAGGCAAGACTTGTTTTTCCCATTCCTCCCACTCCTTCAACTAGAATCACCTGACGCTCGTCATCAAAGATGCCAGCATCAAAGATTCTATCAGAATCCACAGGTACCTTTATTGTCAACAGTTTGTCCACATCTCCCTCTACTCTGCTCTCAGCAATCGTTTTGTCACTGCCACATCGCTTTCCTTTCTCCTTTATCATGGCTAGTTTGACATGCTGGCACTGAGGGAGAGGGTCCCAGGTTGGAGGCTCAGCTGTTCTATACACCTGTCGAAGACTGCTCACAAACTCAGCACAGGACTGGTCTTGTTGGTTCTCTGGTTCTTGTTCTTTCCATCGTTTAGGTTCTGGTGGTAAGTCATCACTGACGAGATCACTTTGTAATCGTTCACCTGAGGATGATGTGGTAGATTAATAGTATGTCAAAGTAAAGTTAAATTTAAGTCGCTAAAAGTGCCGATACAAAAGTGCCAAAAATTTTGAAGGCTGGAATTTTTTCGTGCAAACACATGTCGATCAAAACTACCCACCGTTCCAACACTGGTTAGTAATAAAAAGCGCCAAGCGCCTACAAAAACATCTGGTCCATGCGCATTGGGTAACATTGTGAAAATATCACTAGAGTAAGTGATTAATAATCGACCGTCATGTATTTTCGGATGCCGTATTTTCCGGACTGCTTGAACAGCGCATTAATCCAACATATCACAAGAAAGCAACTAGCCAGAGATGTGCTAGGGCATCCACAATGACTTTAGAAATCGATTGCACTACGCGTATGAAACAGAAAAGTAAATTGTCCGTATAAACTCTTTATCGGACGAGGGTTCGGATGCTCGGACCGACGCTTGTACCAAGTGTCAACAGCATAGTACGCACCGTTATAGTTACCTGGAAGCTCCAGAGTCTAGCACCAACAATAGCAGCACGCGAGGTGCACTGGGAGACACAGTACGGCCCACTCGCCTACGTGCACGGGGACTCGTCATGGTCATGTTTTCACAATATTGGGAGTACGTGGGTTCACACAACAGTCAGTCGGCACTCGTGCAATATTCAGTTCTTTTGTCTGCTCCGTTTCTAGTAACTGTAGGTGCTATTTGGGCAGTTTCAAAAGACTGCAGCGACTTTATTACGAAAGCAAATTATCCTACTCCTGAAAGCGTGGGCATGGTGAGCTTCCCCGTGCACGTGAGCGAGTGGGCCGTACTGGGTCTCCCAGTGCACCTCGCGTGCTGCTGTTGTTGCTGCTAGACTCTGGAGCTTCCTAGTAACTGTAACGGTGCATACTATGCTGTTGACACTTGGTACAAGCGTCGGTCCGAGCATCCGAACCCTCGCCCGATAATCATAAAGAGTTTATCCCTTTAACCCCTATTGTCGCCTTTTGGCGACATGCATACTTCAGACACCATAACTTTATCAAAAAGTGTTAAAATATCCCCAAATTAAGCCAAATTGAAGAATACAAATAACCGCAAAAAATTGACCGGTTTTCGGCGTGCCCCCTGCGAAACGCTATGGCGACGGCATTTTTCTATGGCTTCAGTGCAAATTTCACAACATTTTAGGAAAAACAAAATGGCAGACAAGAAAATTTGGACATTTTATGGCTTCAGGGTGCTCGCAAACACATTTTTGTGCATTCTCTATGATCTGGGCTACATTTTGCACTCACCAAAACCACTGCTATTTGTGTGTACTTTTCAGCAACCAGCCCCAAAGTACTAACTTTGAGCAGAATTTGACGAGGTCGTTGCACTTTATCGGCTTCACTTTCGAAGTGGGAGGGGCATATTGACCGACTTGAGTGTGGGCAATTGCGGCTACTCACTGGGGTAAAAGGACGCAAATTTGAGACCAGTAGCACAAAAGACACACGAGATATTCACGAGAGAAGTGGTCAGCATTTACGAGGTTAAAATTTCAGCTGGATAATATAGTAATTAAAGGGTTATACAGACAATGTACTTTTCTGTTTCGTACGCGTAGTGCAATCGATTTCTAAAGTCATTGTGGATGCCCTAGCACATCTCTGGCTATTTGCTCTCTTGTGATATGTTGGATTAATGCGCTGTTCGAGCAGTCCGAAAAATACGGCATCCGATAATACATGACGGTCGACTATTAATCACTTACTCTATCATGATTATAGTTATCATAAAAATATCACGATGGTGCATGCACGCGTGTACAATGCGCATTTTCTAGCCGAAAATCCCACCAGGCAATCTCTACAGAAAGGAATACTAGCTCAGTAAATTTAAATCTCATGAACTATATCTCCAGGTTCAATTCAAGCAAAAGTTTGGTTTTAAAGCTTTCGAGTTTGATTATTTTTAGTTTCTATATCAGCCATCTTTGAGAGTACATAAAATAGCAGCACTTGCAGTCAGTTAGAAAAAAACTCTTCATTAGGACCTAGAGATACATCATAAGAATTGAATTGTACTTTCTGCCTGGAGAGGGGCTTGGTTATAAAAAAATGCCCATTGTTTACACGACGAACGAAGTCAATTTATCATGTCATTGTATTGCCCTTGTTGAGATATGGCTAATCTATTCACCATGTGCAGTGTTTCATGTGCATAAGTAATAAACCACTGTATCATGTATGATACTAAACTGAGGGGTTCAGTAAGGTGCTATTGTGATGTTTCAAATAATCACACAAAATGTGTATGTGAGCTGTAATTGGAAAATTTTCAGCATAGAATAATAATTTTATATTTACTTGTTCGTGAAATAAATTATAAACACACAATGCACATTTATATTATACGCAGCATCAAAAGTAAAATAATGATAAAATATAACCATTGAAACTGTTCATAGATGAAAATTCCCAATCTACAGTAACAGCTAGGATGATAAGCTCCTGACGGTAACTAATACCAGAGATTACAATACACTTTGCTTATGACATTAAGGTGTATAAATGAGGGATCCATTTCAAATTTAATTACCATCACATAATTATTTCCACTAATTCACAGTTCAGAATAGTTCATATATTATTCTGTGTTGCTTTTATTCTAAACGGAACTTCGGCATTGACTACATACCAACAATTTACTCAACAGCTTTATTTCATTACTATCAATATCTATTGTAGTACCTGAGTGAGCTAGAGGGCAACCAACTGCTGTAGCTAGCTCCTGAGCTACAGCAGGCTCGTCACACATCTTGACAGCATCAATCAACATGACCCACTGGTTGCCGGTAGTGCTGCCTACCCACCGGGAGATTAGCTCCTGAAGCATACCAACCGTGTCTCTACAATTAGCTTCGATGTTTGAAACGACACTGCCAATTCGCAGACCATTGGCGAGAGATTTCCACTTGTGAGAGGGAAACTTGGCTTTTTGAAGCTCAAACAGAACTGAGTCAACATTGAAATCTGAGCACAGGACACGGCATTATGATAGACGGATCAACAGAGATATTGTGGTCTTACCTTGTACTGTAGTGAGGGTAGCTTGAGCCATGACGGACAGAGTAGAGAGAGAAACTCAGAAAAGGAAGCTCAGACAACGATCGAACCCGCCCTATTCTGCCCACTTAATTATGCCAGTAAACGTGGGCGGGGCTCGTGTTGTGCTACAAAATAGCTGGAAAGACTGTCAATAAACTATCCAGTCACTCATCAGTAACTCTGAGTTTCTTTAATTCCATACCATTATGACAATCTGCTAATAAAACTTTGGAAATCAGGTCTTGATGGAGCTTCTTCAACTTAGCTTACCTCACAGACTAGTGTGTAAACATCACAATGATATGGTTACCAGTAACATGAGGAGTCCCACAAGGAAGTATACTAGATCAACTTCTGTCCATAATTTACACAAAATTAAAGATCTTCACTTTTCTATGATATTAGCTAAAGAAACACAAATAGCATAATAATGTTAAAGTCAAAGAGAAAATAATAGAAAGATGAGTGAACAATCAGATGAGAGGGAATTAGTTATTGTGCTGCCTGGGAGGAATGAATACAGAAAACTTGATAAGTAAGTAGGCAAAGGGTTGGGTCGTCGCTGTAATAAAATAAAAGTTCGTATGTCAACTACTATCGTGCTATGATGCATTGCCCACCTCCTCCCATCAATGTCTATAAGCTATACAATATCATAGTTCAAGTGTTGTTCGAGGACCTTGCTGAACTGTACCATATTTAGTCTGCTACTGCATGGTATGAATCTTCTTCTTTATTTGTTCATTATCTATGCTATGGTGCATATCATGAATCATGTGAGAGATGTAATTATTATCCAGTATATAAGTTAAGTGATAGTCGCATACTGATCAGTCATCACCCAGTGCGATGGAGGATACCAAATTAATCTATAAGCACTGTCAGTGTCAAGATTCTTGCTTGTACCTAATGATTGTACATGTGTGTACAAGAATCTTGACCGGCATCTTCTGCTGATGTTTCTCCAAATGTTCTGCTGAAGCAACAGCACCTGAGTAAATCTGGACATAGAAAGGCACAATTACTACAAGAGGACTTCGGAGGGACATTTTTAGATTGAAGTATAAATGGAAGTCAGTTTAAAATGTCCTGTAGAGTAGCTGTTATATTACTTCGTTCACTACAGTGTGAAGTAGTTTTAGTGACAACATGTCTATTAGCCACAAGTAATCTTTCTCTCTTCTCTCTATTAGGGTGATGATTGAAGATGTTGCTCTTGATGGTGCTATGGCTGACAAGCACGATGATGAGTGACTAGTGTTGTAAAAGTAATGGGGTTTAATTTTAGTTTAGTTATTGTTAAAGTAACATTGTTGGTGTCTTTTTAGTTATAGTTATAATTTGTTAACAAGAAAATTAAGCACATTTTAGTTTTAGTTATTGTGAATTATTGTTATTGTTAATAGCGTGCTATTAGTGTTAGCGAGATGTGTTGCTTTTTAATAGAAATAGCAGAATTGCCTTCTTAGCTGTGATAATGTCTTGAAACATATTGTATTACAGCAATCACATGGAATAGATGCTATCAATCATGTCTCACCTGATTGGTTTTTGCATTTTTAATCACTTTACAATAACTAAAATGTTGGTCTAATTTTAGTTTTAGTTATTAATAGTAAAGTTCAGTCTGGTAATATTAGTTATAGTTTGTTATTGTTAACAATAATGATTTGACCCTTACTAAAATAGGTTTTAGTTTTAGTTATTGTTAACATTTACAACACTAGATGAGTCAGTGTGTTCCAAGATCACTATCATGCAGGTACAATACTACGATACACATTTATGCAACAGACTTATAAAAAATATTCCTATTTGTTCGTCTTGTCTAGCATTAATAAGTTTGTGTTTTATTTTGTTACTAACAAATGGTGTTTCAGTTCAAATTTTATAAATTGATGCTAATTTTTTGTGTGATGTGTGATGGTTACAGAAATTAATGGTGTCATTCTCTCACTGCAGGCAAATTCCTGATGCCAACCATTTTGTCCAGATGGACGATCCTGATCAGGTGAACCAGTTCATGGAAGAGTTCCTGGATCAGTAGCTAGCAGCACACGGCAGTGCCGCTTGAACTAACTAGTGACATATGATTGAACCTACATTGTAGCTCTAAACTGAATTCATTATAATTACTGTCTTGATTTCCTTAAAATTAAATAATATATAATTATTGTAAATTATGATGCAATGGTATAGATTGGGAGTAATCAAGAGTCTGCTTTTTACATGCTCCATAATTATTAATAACACATCTTGTTTTTAACACTCGGCGCATGCAGAGAGAAAGAATACGTGTTATCGTACCATTCATTAAGCTCTCCTTCAATGTTTTAAATAAAGATTTTAGTAATAAAAAGTATTTATACAATTTATTAATAGCAAGTAAGTTTAAAATGTAAAGGATTTGTAAAAACTGAGTTTTTTCTTCTTTCTGAGTTAGTAAAAGTGACTGATTTTTGGAGCGATGAATACAATTGTTCTTCTACAACATATGTTTCGATAGGAAATAAAATGTTTCGAAGAACGACGACTATAGTAAGCACAGTAACTTGACAAGATTTAAGAGAATGTATGAGACTGTTCCCTCCAACCACAATACTCTGTACCCACTCTGTTACTGCCTCTTCTGACTGCAATGATGGAGAATAAAGACCTAATAATAATCGTTCCATTGTACTTCTCCCTACACACTCTCCAATCATCTTCAATGATTCGTCAGGATGTGACAATGTCCAGCTCAATACTAACTTATTCAGTGAATGTAGTCTTGGTAGTGCTTCCAACAGTGGCACCAGTCCCATGTCTGTTGCATTGTCATTACCAACACATAGTGTTTTTAAAGTGCTGTTGGAGATAAGAGCTCTGGTAATGTAAGCAATCCCAGTGTCTGTGTATTTATTCCCTGTCACTTGTAGGGTTTCTACAGACTCTAAAACACCTGATGTAGAGGATGTCTCAGCATGCTCAGTAGATATTCCTAGTAGCATACCCAAACACTGGTCATCAATACTGCAGACATTCATATCCAAGTCTATTTTTCCCTCCGCCAAGGTTCTGATAGAGGATAAAAAGTAGTGCACTGACAGACAATCCATTGGACTCAAAGTAGTAAAAGAGAAATCAACTCTAGATGTCAGAGTATGAAGCAATTGTTCATAAAACGATTGATTGTGTACTTGTGCTTCAAAGATGCAGTTCAGAAATGCTAATAGGCAACGCTTAGTTTTCTCTCTATGCTGATTAAAGTTAAATCTAGTGATGAGGTTTCGTACACTCTCATTGGTGAGCCTGGTCAGACCAGAGTAAAATTGGAGTACAGGAAACTTGAGCTTGTCATTCAAAAGAGTTTCAAATTGTTTAGAGTGCTTAGCTGGTTCTAGTCGGGAGATATAGTAGGCAGCAAGGAGCTCTTGGACGGCCAGATGGATAAAGTTGCATGTGACTAATTTTCTACCAATTGAGCCAAACCCCTGGACACTATGAAGCAGACCTAATGTAGAGAGTGATGTGAGTTCCTTCTGTGTAAAAACAATCTTGTTCTGCATCACTCCATTGAATGCTAGTTCACTGAGCTTGTGTAACTGCTCCTTGAGATCAGCAGGGAGGTCCTCAAATGAGGAAACATCTTCAAGGACTCTATCTGGTTGGCGAGTTTCCAGCTCACGGACAATGCAGCATAGTACGAGTTCTTGAAACAGCTCACATCGAGTGATGGGTAAGGTCTGGTCACGATTGAGGTATATGTATGCTAGAATGGCAGCATTCAGAGGAACATAGCAACAGCTTTCGATAACTGGGTAGCGATGGAAATGACTGCTCAGCTTATCACAAGCTGATTTCACTTCACTATTGGGCAGGTGTGACTTTAACGCATTCTCAAAGTAATTGTGAATATCACCTTTAGTGAAACCAAGAATCTCTACCCGGTTAGCTAGACCATGAAGATCCAATGAGAAGTCAGGTCGAGAGGTTATCAGTATTCTAGTCTGAGGAGAAACTGACCGAAGCAGATCTTTGATGAACGACGGCTTACGAATGCTTGCTGGAGACTCATCCCATCCATCCAAGACGAGAAGAATCTTTTGCTTGTCTACGATAAGTCGAGCCATCTCTTTTGATATGCTGTTACCACTAGCTAGGAAGAGAAGGTGAGGCAAGATATGATTAACTTCACGTACATCGTGTTCGATCAAGTCTCGTAGACGAACAAGAGCCACAGCATCAAAAGTGCTTAACTTTCCTTCAGCCCATTTCTTGGCATATTGGTAGGCAAGACTTGTTTTTCCCATTCCTCCCACTCCTTCAACTAGAATCACCTGACGCTCATCGTCAAAGTTGCCAGCATCAAAGATTCTATCAGAATCCACAGGTACCTTTATTGTCAACAGTTTGTCCACATCTCCTTCTACTCTGCTCTCAGCAATTGTCTTATCATTGCCACATCGCTTTCCTTTCTCCTTTATCATGGCTAGTTTGACATGCTGGCACTGAGGGAGAGGGTCCCAGGTTGGAGGCTCAGCTGTTCTATGCACCTGTCGTAGACTGCTCACAAACTCAGCACAGGACTGGTCTTGTTGGTTCTCTGGTTCTTGTTCTTTCCATCGTTTAGGTTCTGGTGGTAAGTCATCACTGATGAGATCAGTTTGTATTTGTTCACCTGAAGATGATGCGGTAGATTAATAGTATGTCAAAGTAAAGTTAAATTTAATTCGCTAAAATTAATGTGCCGATACAAAATTAAATAGTGTGCATTGCGTGTTAAGATAGGGCTGAGCAATACCGTATAGCCGGTTATTTTCGAACAGATTTTATTTTTGTTCATCGACAGCAGGTCGAAAATTAAATCCACGAAATTTTGAACCATACCAAAAATTTGAAGACTGGAATTTTCTTGTGCAAACACATGTCGATCAAAACTACCCACTTCCAACACTGGTTACCTTTAGGCAAGAATCTGGCGGTAGCACCAGGTAGATTGGTACCGATAGCAGTAATAAAAAGCGCCTACAAAAACGTCTGGCCCATGCGCATTGGGCAACATTGTGAAAATATCATCATCATGATTATAGTTATCATAAAAATATCACGATGGTGCATGCACACGTGTACAATGCGCATTTTCTAGCCGAAAATCCCACCAGGTAATCTCTACAGAAAGGAATACAAGCTCAGTAAATTTAAATCTCATGAACTATTAGTCCAGGTTCAATTCAAGCAAAAGTTTGGTTTTAAAGCTTTCGAGTTTAATTAGTTTTATTTTCTATCTCAGCCATATTATTTGAGAGTACATAAAATAGCAGCACTTGCAGTCAGTTAGAAAAACTCTTCGTCAGGACCTAGAGATACTTCATAAGAGTTGAATTGTACTTTCTGCCTGGAGAGGGTCTTGCATGGTTATAAAAAATGCCCATTGTTTACACAACAAATGAAGTCTATTTATCATGTCATTGTATATTGTCCTTTTTGAGATACTACTAAGCTAATCACCATGTGCAGTGTATCATGTATGATACTGAACTGAGGGGTTCAGTAAGGTGCTATTATAATTGGAAAATTACTGGCATAGAATATTAATATTTCGGCGTTCGTGAGTATCACACAATGCACATTTATATTATACGCAGCATCGAAAGTAAAATAATGATAAATATAACCATGAAACTGTTTATAGATGAATATTCCCAATCTACGGTAACAGGAGCTTATTATTCTAAGGAGTGTACAACCGTGAAACAGCAGAAAATAAGTGTGCGCGAGATTTACACAGGCTTAGTACAGGCTCCCCCTGATGCCCAGAAAACTGACTCTTTATCTTTTTTTCGTAATTGTTTACTTAATTAACTTAGTATAACTGGGTGCTATGCAAGTTAGCTGTAGTTATAGCTATTTTAGTGTCCTGCTCTATGCGAAATTATTATTAAAAAAGAGTGTGTACGCATGGCTCGTACAGATCTAGCCTAGTACCTCGGCGCCAAATAGAGCGCCTAGTTTCAAATGTATACGCATGCGCGAAATTTTTCCGACATTCCAGTAATACCGGATTTTTTCCGTTCTCGTTTGTGACATGCGCACTGACCTCGTGCTTCAGTTTTGCTGACGAAGAAATTCGAATACTAACGATGAATACTAATGATGACTTCACAAGTGGTAGATCGCCAAAGCTGGCTAGGTTAGCAGTGCAAGCAGTGCTCTGAGTCTCTGACTGCTTTCAGCCCGCACGTTGAGCTTTGGCACACGCCCATTATACTTCCGCTTTTGTCAGTATACTCGCGTGTTTGTCCGTAATATTATGGTGACGTCACAGGCGTTTACCGTTAGCCGTCAATGTGAATCTAAACCTCTCTATTTTCTCCTCCCTCCATGCATTATCTAGCCGAATATTTCACCAGGCAATTATTAAAAGAGCGAGTTTTGCATTGCGTCTGTCAAGGTTGCTCATTAATATACATAAAACGGCATTCTACCGTTACCAACTACATGTATTAGCATAATAATTATGCAGGAATATACAATTAGGATGGTACTGTGTTATCATAGACCACTTAATGAGATTCATCCATTACATCATTGCCCAATGCTAAATCAAACACATAACTCCTGACTACATAACTTCAACCTAGTCCATTAGTGTTCATCAGAGCAAGCTGAAACTCACTATGTAGATTTCTTTCAATGCTTCAGAGAGTGTTTCAAATTACACACGCCCAGCATAAAAAAACTAGAATTTTATACATGAAAAATCGAATTGTTCAAGTCAGCATTTGTGAAACCTCAACATGTCATTGTATTGCCCTTGTTGAGATACAGCTAATCTATTCACCATGTGCAGTGTTTCATGTGCAGAAGTAATAAACCACTGTATCATGTATGATACTAAACTGAGGGGTTCAGTAAGGTGCTATTATGATGTTGATAGTAATCACACAAACTGTGTATGTGAGCTGTAATTAGAAAATTTTCGACATAATTATAACAAAAATTATTGTCGTTCGTGAAATAAAATTATTAACACACAATGCACATTTATATTATACGCAGCATCGAATGTAAAACAATGAGAAAATATAACCAACGAAACTGTTTATTGATGAAAATTCCCAATCTACGGTAACAGGAACTTATTATTTCAAGGAGCATACAACCATGAAACAGCAGAAAAAAATGGGCAGCTATTGTGCATGAGATTTACACAGCCCTAGTACAGTGAGAGCATGTATGCATGGATCGTACAGCTCATACAAAAACTGCCTAATAGGGGAGTTTTTCAATGCGACAAGCAGCGGATATATTTTGTGCTACTGTCACTATGCTATTCAAAGTTGTACACTCCTTGGAATGATAAGCTCCTGACGGTAACTAATAATTAAACACCAGAGATTACAATACACTTTGCTTTTAACACTAAGCTGTAGAATGGAACAAAAAATTATAATAAAATTAATGAACGAGGGATCCAATTCAAATTTAATTACCATCACATAGTTATTTCCACTGATTCATAGTTCAGTATAGTTTTCTACACATGACCAACTAACAACAGAGGCAGAGGCTCATATGTGTGGCGCAAAGAGCCGCCATGAAAATATTGCAGTCATGAGAAGCATGATTTCATTATTTTTCATGTACAAACAGTCATGCGATGCTTGTTTTGTGCTAGGCAACAAAGAAAAAGTTGTCTGGTAAGCTGGGCTTCTTATTATTGGCAGTGCAGAGGTTCAGCTAGTCTATTGCTGAAGGCACTCTGTCAGGCTGAAGTGGGAGTGCCCAAGCCCCTATATTCCAGATTGTCTGTCATTGCACTACAAAACTAATCAGGGTATTCTGTACCACTACTGCCCACACAGAATGTGTGAATAAACACATAAATATTCTGCAATGATTTTATTCTGAACAGAACATTTAAGGGTGCAGTGTCACGCCCATGCATGTATTTTTGGCTGGTTGCTAGGGGACTGTATCTCAGAAACTACTGCTGATATTCCAAGAAACCAAAGACCTATGCTACAAGACTGGCGAAGGCTGTACACATTGCAAACTATGAGCGCTGAAAGTGCCAGACGGAAACGTGAAGGGCGCGGCTAGATACAACGCTTAGGCTAATAAAACTTTCGTTCACTCAGGCAGTAGAACTTCAGATTGTGGATATATACGTACTTCAACAAGGCGAAGGCAGTAACGTAGAGCTTTTTCGTGTATTGTGCTTGAAAGTGCGATTATGAGCTGCTTACCTCGTGGTTTTCCTACTCAGAGTGTGTTTATTAAAAAAAACTCTACGTTAAGGTCTTTATCTGGTCGCTAATAGTCATATATCCAAGTTTGGGTCTATTCTGAAGGCCACAGACAGTTTTATTGAGGAATGTATTGTTGTGATCTTGCCTGGCTACTGTCACTTATTAGTATTGTTAATGTGCTTGTATAAACAGTGAATATCATTTGTGGTGTGTAATAATGTCCAACTTGTACATTCCTGAATAAGTTAATGGTGTTAGGGTCTGCACCCTTAAGTCCACATAATAACAATATACTCAACAACTTTATCTCAATACTATCAATATCTGTTGTAGTACCTGAGAGAGCTAGAGGGCAACCAACTGCTGTAGCTAGCTCCTGAGCTACAGCAGGCTCGTCACACATCTTGACAGCATCAATCAACATGACCCACTGGTTGCCGGTAGTGCTGCCTACCCACCGGGAGATTAGCTCCTGAAGCATACCAACCATGTCCTTCACATTGTTAGCTTCGATGCTTGGAACGAGACTAGCAACCCGCAGACCATTGGCGAGAGATTTCCACTTGTGAGAGGGAAACTTGGCTTTTTGAAGCTCAAACAGAACTGAGTCAACATCGAAATCTGGACATGAAACAGATGTTATTATGATAGACGGATCAACAGAAATAGTGTGGTCTTACCTTGTACTGTAATGAGGACAGCTTGAGCCATGACGGACACGTCGGACAGAGAGAGAAAAGAACTGAACGATCGATCCCGCCCTAGTTACGCCTACTTGATTTTTGCAGTAAACGTGGGCGGGGCTCGTGTTGTGTGCTAGCCTGCTAGGCTGCTAGCTTGTGACAAAATAGCTGGAAAGACTATGAAATAAACTATCCAGTCACTCATCAGTAACTCTGAAATTCTTTGATTCCATACCATATGACAATCTGGAGCTTCTTCAACTTAGCTTACCTCACAGACTAGTGTGTAACTATCAAACATCACAATGGCTACCAGTAACATGAGGAGGAGTCCCACAAGGAAGTATACTAGATCAACTTCTATCCATAATTTACACAAATGATCTTCAACTTTTCTATGATAATTTATTAGCTAAAGAAACACAAATAGCATAATTATTTTAAAGTCAAAGATACAATAATAGAAAGATGATGAGTGAATAATCAGTTGAGAGGGAATTAGCTATTGTGCTGCCTGGGAAGAATGAATACAGAAAATAAGTAAACAGGCAAAGGGTTGCTGTAATAAAATAAAAGTTCGTATGTCAACTACTATCGATCGTGCAATGATGCATTGCCCACCTCCTCCCATCAATGTTTATAAGCTATACAATATCATAGTTCAAGTGTCGTTCGAGGACCTTGCTGAACTGTACCATATTTAGTCTGCTACTGCATGGTATGAATCTTCTTTTTTATTTGTTCATTATCTATGCTATGGTGCATATCATGAATCATGTGAGTGATGTAGTTATTTTCCAGTAGATAAGTTAAGTGATAGTCGCGTAATTAGTAATAATAATTTATACTGATCGGTCTTCACCCAGTGCGATGGAGGGTACCAAATCTAAACACTGTCAGTGTCAAGATTCTTGCATGTACTAATAATCGTACATGTATATACAATAATCTTGAGTTGAAATCTTCTGCTGATATTGCTCCAAATTCAATTTCAGCTGAAGCAACAGCACCTGACGGTAATTTGGACAAAGAAATGCACAATATTATTACAAGATGGACGGTTTCAGATTGAAGTATAAATGGAAGTCAGTTTAAAATGCCATGTAGAGTAGCTGTTATATTACTTTGTTCACTACAGTGTCAAGTAGTTCTAGTGACAACATGTCTATTAGCCATAAGTAATCTTTCTCTCTTCTCTCTATTAGGGTGATAAAGATGTTGCTCTTGATGGTGCTATGGCTGACAAGAACGATGAGTGGGTGTGTTCCAAGATCACTATCAGGTACAGCACTATATATGGTACAAATCTTTGTAACAGACTTATAAAATCAATTTTGCGAGTTTAGTTATCAGTTCTGTAATTTTGTCAGAAAAATAATATTGCTCTTACACAAATAGTGTGCCTCAATGAGATTGAAGTCCATATGAACCCTTCAAAGAATGAAGAATTTTCCTTGCTGTCCTATGTACAGTACAATCTAGGTATTACCAAGGGCGTATAGAGAGAAGAGGGCATGCAACGCAATAGTACCCGTGAAAACATCGAAATCTTAATTGTTACTAAGAATAGCACTTTCCGTTATCAATTATTGTTATAGTATACGGAGGGTAAACGGAAACTGACGTCACTACACAAAGTAATGGCAGACCAAGCTGAAGAACACTGCACAATACCATGCTGCGCGTGCGGATCACAGCCACGCCAGTCAAAGCGGAGAAAGACCTGACTTCGCCTCTGTCCGATACTGCTCGTCGCCTGTTGCTGGTAAAATACTCAGCAGCCGATCAGCAGGAAGCGGCAGTACCAACGATAGACAGCAGTTTCGTTTTACCTGCGTCTCAGCCAACGCCATCAGTGATACGCGACATTGGCAACCACCAGTATCCACAGCTTCATGTCGATTGTAGATTTGTCAGCTAGTTTTCCATGGAGCACGCCTCGACACGCCTAGACAAGTACGTTGTATGACGCGTCCACGAATATGAACCTTGCGTGATGTCACATCCGCGTGGGCGTAAAATCTAATTTTAGTAACAACTAGGATTTCGATGTTTCTATGCGTTGCATGCCCTCTTCTCTCTATACGCCCTTGGTATTACATCTCTTTTGACCGAAAATCGTTGTAGCCATCCTCCAATAGCACTTCTGTATTTTTAACAAAATTAATTCTTACTTTGCAATCACGAAGAGCAGCATAGAGGTGGATGAGCATGATTGGGCAGAGGGTGTTTTGGTGTTTTGGTGCTCTGGCAACATGTTGGTCCATCGCTCTTGTAGGTAGAAGCTTTTACAGAAAACGGCACAACTAATTAGATATTTGCCTTAGCACTGTAACTTACAGACCCAGACCTTGATGCAAAATCAAATACATTTCCTCCTTGTATGCCCAAATCATGTGTGACATTTTGTATGGGTGTAGTGTGCTCAAGAAAAAAATGCCAATAAAATGGTCCAAATTTTCTCTGTCTACAAGACAAAATTAGTGGTAAATTTCTTGAGCAATCAGTGTGATGGAGCAGCCTAGATTTCCAAAATATTCGTCTTGTCCAGCATTAATAAGTTTTGTGTTTTATTATGCTATGAACAAAATAATGACAAATTTGTGTTTTCAAATAATATTATTGTTGATTGATGCTAATTTATTGTGTGATGTGTGATGGTTACTGATATTAATGGTGTCATTCTCTCACTGCAGGCATATTCCTGATGCCAACCATTTTGTCCAGATGGATGATCCTGATCAGGTGAACCAGTTCATGGAAGAGTTCCTGGATCAGTAGCTAGCAGTACACGGCAGTGTCGCTTGAACTAACTAGTGACATATTATGATTGAACCTACATTGTAGCTCTAAACTGAATTCTCAATGGGATTGGGAGTAATTAAGAGTCTGCTTTTTACATGCTCCATAATATTATTATTAATAGCACATTTTGGTTTTAACACTTGGCGCATGCACAGAGAAAGAATACGTGTCATCGTACGATTCATTGAGCTCTCCTTCAATGTTGCAAATAAAATTTTAGATTTAACAAAGTATGTATACAATTTATAATAAGCAACTAACTACAAAACGTAAAGGATTTGTAAAAACTGAGTTTTTTCTTCTTTCTGAGTTAGTGAAAGTGACTAATGTTTGGAACGACGAACGTAATTTTGTTTCTACATCCTTTCTATCGATAGGAAATGAAATGTTTCGAAGAACGACGCTTATAGTAAGCACAGTAACTTGACAAGATTTAAGAGAATGTATGAGACTGTTCCCTCCAACCACAATACTCTGGACGCACTCTTTTAATGCCTCTTCCGACTGCAGTGATGGAGAATAAAGGAATAATGATAAATGTTCCATTGTACTTCTCCCTACACACTCTCCGATCATCTTCAATGATTCGTAAGGATGTAACAATGTCCAGAGCAATCCTAACTCCTTCAGTGAATGTAGTCTTGGTAGTGCTTCCAACAGTGGCACCAGTCCCATGTCTGTAACACTCTCCGTACCTACCCTCAGTGTTTTTAAAGTGTTGTTGGAGATAAGAGCTCTGGTAATGTAAGCAATCCCAGTATCTGTGTATTTATTGCCTAGCACTAATAGGGTTTCTACAGACTCTAAAACACCTGATGTAGAGGATGTCTCAGCATGCTCAGTAGATATTCCTAGTAGCATACCCAAACACTGGTCATCAATACTGCAAAAAGCAATATCCAATTCTATTTCTCCCTTCGCCAAGGTTCTGATAGAGGATAAAAAGTAGTGCACTGACAGACAATCCATTGAACTCAAAGAAATACGAGAAAAATCAACACTAGATTTTAGAGTATGAAGCAATTGTTCATAAAACGATTGACTATGAATTTGAGCTTCAAAGATGCAGTTCAGAAATGCTAGCAAACAACGCTTAGAATCTCCTATATACTGATCAAAGTTAAATCTAGTGATGAGATTTCGTACACTCTCATTGGTGAGCCTGGTCAGACCAGAGTAAAACTGGAGGACAGGAAACTTGAGATTGTCATTCAAGAGAGTTTTAAATTGTTTAGAATGAGCATCTGGTTCTAGTCGGGAGATATAGTAGGCAACAAGGAGCTCTTGGATGGCTAGATGGATAAAGTTGCAAGTGACTAATTTTCTACCAATTGAGCCAAACCCCTGGACACTATGAAGCAGACCTAATGTAGAGAATGATGTGAGTTCCTTATGTGTAAAAACAATCTCGTTCTGCATCACTCCCTTGAATGCTAGTCCACTGAGCTTGTGTAACTGCTCCTTGAGATCAGCAGGGAGGTCATCAAACGAGGAGAAATCTTCAAGGACTCTATCAGGTTGGCGAGTTTTCAGTTCTCGGACAATGCAGCATAGTACGAGTTCTTGAAACAGCTCAGATCGAGTGATGGGTAAGGTTTGGTCACGATTGAGGTATATGTATGCTAGAATGGCAGCATTCAGAGGCACATAGCAACAGCTTTCGATAACTGGGTAGCGATTGAAATGACTTTTCAGCTTATCACAAGCTAATTTTACTTTGCTTATGGGAAGATGTGATTTTAACGCATTCTCAAAGTAATCGTGAATATCATCGTTAGTGAAACCTAGAATCCCTACGCGGTTAGCGAGAGGACCATGAAGATCTAACGAGAAGTCAGGTCGAGAGGTTATCAGTATTCTAGACTGAGGAGAAACTGACCGAAGCAGATATTGGATGAATGACGGCTTACGAATTCTTGCTGGAGACTCGTCCCAGCCGTCCAAGATGAAGATAATCTTTTGCTTGTCTACGATAAGTCGAGCCATCTCTTTTGATATGCTGTTACCACTAGCTAGGAAGAGAAGGTGAGGCAAGATACGATCAACTTCACGTACATTGTGTTCGTTCAAGTCTCGTAGACGAACAAGAGCCACAGCATCAAATGTGCTTAACTTTCCTTCTGCCCATTTCTTGGCATATTGATAGGCAAGACTTGTTTTTCCCATTCCTCCTACTCCTTCAACTAGAATCACCTGACGTTCATCTTCAAACGTGTCAGATTCGAAGATTCTATCAGAATTTACAGGTACCTTTATTGTCAACAGTTTGTCCACATCTCCCTCTACTCTGCTCTCAGCAATCGTGCTGTCACTGCCACATCGCTTTCCTTTCTCCTCTATCATGGCTAGTTTGATATGCTGGCACTGAGGGAGAGGGTCCCAGGTTGGAGGCTGAGCTGTTCTATACACCTGTCGAAGACTGATCACAAACTCAGCACAGGACTGGTCTTGTTGGTTCTCTGGTTCTTGTTCTATCCATCGTTTAGGTTCTGATGGTAAGTCATCACTGATGAGATCACTTTGTAATCGTTCACCTGAAGATGATGATAGTATGTCAAAGTAGTACTGTAGATTGGGAAATTTTCAACATTCATTGTCTATGTTCGTGACAAAAATTTAAAATCATGTAAATGAAATTTAAGTCACTAAATGTGTCGATACAAAATAATGTGCATTGCATTGTGTGTTATTAACCCTTTAAATACTAAATTACCGTATAGCCGGTTATTTTCGATGGTCAAATATTTCGTTAGTAAAATTTTAGATTGGATCTAATTTTCGATACTCACTCGCCGTTCGAAAATAAAATCCAGGCTAAAATTTATTAGCCTTCGCTTCATCTCAAACTCTATGGCGTCGACGAGTCGGGCGTCAAATTGTTGGAGAACTGTATATATTATAGTCGTTAAACCACCGTCCAGCCACGTTTTATGATTGTTAAATGGAACCACAGAGTCGAAGATAAGTTGCTGTACCGCGGTGTCCGCCTTTTCGCTTATCGTGCGAGTAGTCTCTCGCGTGCAGCAATGCGCATGGCAGACATTTCTCTAATAGAGGCGCTTGGTGTTCAGTTTTACTGCTACCGCTGCTCGCTGCTACCGTCAGATTCTGGTAAGAAGCGTTGGAAGTGGGCTCTAGCCTCGATCTGTTCACATGTGTCTGCACGAGAAAATTTTGGGTGTTCAAAATTTTTGGTATGGTTCAAATTTTCGTGGATTTAATTTTCGAACGGCAGTCGGTGATCGAAAATTAAATCCAGTCGAAAACAACCGGCTATACGGTATCTTGCTCCGTAAATGTTGATCAATTCTTTCACAAATATCTCATGTGTCTTTTGTGATACTGATCTCAAATTTGTGTCCTTTCTCGCCAGTGAGTAGCCGCAATTACCCACACTCAATATGGTCAAGATGCTCCTCCCACTTCGGAAGAGAAGCCAATAAAGTGCAACGACCTCGTCAACTATGCTCAAAGTTAGTACTTTGGGGCTGGCTACTGAAAAGTACACCAAGTACACCAATAGCAGCGGTTTTGAAGATTGCAAAATGTATCATGATGACCATGTACTAAACTTTGAGTTGGCCACTCCCACTTCGGAACTGAAGCCGCTTAAGTGCTGCGACCTAGTCATTTTCAGCCAATTTTGGTCTTTGTTTAGCCCTGGTGACTGATACAACAACCTGGTGGTGTCCAGGTGAGCAAGCACAGTTTAGACCATATTCTATGCCAAAGTATGCATTTCCGGGCATCCTGATGCTCCAAATATGCCAAAAGTGGTTCAAAGACTCCAGACGCCAATATGTGCTCTTTATACTCTACTAATAAATTCGTGTGATTGATCACGTGCGTATTACATAATCACAATAATTTATGGCGTCAAACACTTAGCTGACAACTGTTCGTAATTGTGAACTCGTCAAATTTATATCGTCGTTTTGCTATAAACAAAGTTCAAAAGGCACATGCCAAGAGAATTTCACGACTGTTCGTGGATGTTTTGGTCTCGGCACTGCTCGCATAAAGGCGCTAGGCGAGTGGAGGAAAGAAAGAAGAAAGAAAGAAGGAAAGAAGAAAACGAAGATGACGAAACTCGATTTTCACATTTTCCAGGTTCGTCACTTTAGTAACAATTTCGAGCAATCTCTTTACTACTGTAAGATGGGGCAACGCCAGAGAGCAGATTTAAGTGTCTTTGGACGTATAAAATTCATCACCAGGCGAAATATCAGCATTTGAATGCTAATACATTGTATGTAGCCGCCATCTTGTTTTCTCGTTCATTCCTGCATAGGAAGTCACTACGTGCCTCCCTAATACACTGTAGCATAGATATTAATAATTGCCTATGGACTGGGATTGGACACTGGGCATTTCCGTGCACACTCCGCGTTGCGCCGGAAGTGAATTTTGCCCTTGGATACAGCGTGGTTCAGCAAGGTTACAGTATTACTTAATTCAAAAACTGCCCGAATCAAAGGCGTTTTGCGACGAGATAACGCTTTGTCTGCATACAGATTATAGCCTATACCATATTCGAATCATCGAACAGTAGCTCCAAGGTATCGGATATTCGTCATGTTGTGTCCAGAGGTACATGTACACAAAAAAGGTCTCTAGCAACTAGCAAGTATGAATTCTGCGCTGCAGTATCGCCCCGCTAAGCGCCGAAAAACATGCCTACACCACATCGATCAACATGAATAACAATTATAAAGCAACAGTGTTCACTAAAAATAGTTCGTATTTGCAGTAGAGGTACACAAAGTTCACGACTTTCTGCTCACTAATGTATTGCGGCATTTGGGTCAAGCGCAACGCGGAGTGCACGCACCAAAATGTATTGTTACTATGCGCTCACGTGAGCTAGTGTTCAATCCCAGTCTGTAGGCAATATAATTGTATGATTATAGTGAGGTGTAGTTTGGCAGCCCCGCCCCTTCGCATTATTGTGGAAGGGTCTGGCGTCAGCAGTATCGAACAGTTGTACCAGTCGCAGGGATTTCTGCGATCCAATCAGATTGTACAAAATGCACGACAGAATCAATTAATTATGAATATTCATAAGGCGCTGGTGCTGTAAACCTGTTTTGACCATGCAAATGTCATGAACGAACTACTGAACGTAATGGTTGTGAGTAAGAATGCTAGAGCTGGCTTGAACGCTCGCCTTTCTAACTTGCGCTGTTAACACGGCACTGAAAGTGTCTATGCTTTGCCTGCTTTCCATTGGTAGACGTCATAGCTTAATTTGAAAGCTTCTGCCAATTTTGAGAGCTACAGTGAGACCCCCCCCCCGGGCTCTTCCGGACCTCTCAATTGCGGACACCCCGTTGTAAAGGCCACCAAATCTGGGCACCAATTGATGACTCGTGTATATTTTAATCCCTAAAAAGAGAACACCCCGTTAATCAGGACAAATTTAAGTCCCAATGGTGTCCGGATTAGAGAGGTTACACCGTAGATCGATGAAACAAACAGCACACTGACTGCTGCCATTTTTTACTAATATTGTCACGTGAAAATTTGAGGAACTACTGGTAACTTTTTGATACTGCTGACACCAGACCCTTCCAAAATAATGCGAAGGGGCAGGGCTGCCAGACTAGTGAGGGTGCTCATATGTGTGGCGCAAAGAGCCACCATGGAAATAGTGCATTCATGAGAAGCATGATTTCATTTTTTTCATGTACAAACTGTCATGCGATACTTATTTTGTGCTAGGTAACAAAGGAAAAGTTGTCTGGTAAGCTGGGCTTCTTATTATTGGCAGTGCAGAGGTTCAGTTAGTCTATTACTGAAGGCACTCTGCCATAACTCCTGACTGCCAAACTTCAACCCATTGCATAAAATAATATTTGACAGCATAACTATTGTACTAATAAAAGCACTGCATTGCGATTGCTGTACAGAAATCATGTATAGTGTATAATAGCTGCAGTTTATGCCTCAGTGTCATTTCACCGAAGCACCTGCACCTTTCAACCCAGTACTTCATGCATACCTTGAGAAAGATGTGTGCCTTGTCGTTTTCTGGCAGCGATTTCTACTGCACTCCTTCCTCCTGACATCGCTACAGACCAAACAATCATATCACACAAAGTTATAACTTAATTAAATTTTGGGTACTCACAGCATTCTGTGGTCAGTTCAGTGGCGAATGTATCGTCTATCGTCCTCAAAATGGTGATCAAACTATAAAATAGTCTGGAACACGTTTTGATCCTAGCCATAGCTTCAGCCATGAGTGAGCTAATCAACTGATTATGTGGTATCCCTGTGCCTATGGCAGTGGCATTAGTATGGCTGGCTGCAGTAATTAGACCGGCTTGTAGCAGATTATCAGCGACTGTACATCGTTCAGCTGGCGGGATGCGTTGGTTGATATCAGCAATGTGCCTTAGAACCGTCAAGTACTCAGGAGAGTCGCCTGAATCTGAGGGACCAGCCCTCGCATGTATGTATTGACTCCTCAGGGTGGAAGCAAGTTGTGCGTTCCTGCTCTCTACGATAGAGACGAACTTGTAGAAGTTGTCTGGTGAATTGCAGAAATTTTTCGCGGCTTCTGAGACCAGATGAGCAATCTTGTCAGTCGGTGATAAACCGGTGACAGCAATGGCCGCCTGGTGACCAGCATCGTTGATGAGATTACTTTGTAGCAGTTCGCCAGTAAATTTCACCACGTCTGGTGCTGAGATAGAATCACAGATAAATGCGAATTTGCCTCTCACTGTCTGAAATTCAGGGCTCTCTGTTCTTGTCGCCATAGCCTTCTCGGAATAAGGAAACAACTTGAGGTTGCCTTTCCCTTCCATTGAAAACTGCGTGTTGCGTATCCCGTGGTTCCGTGTATAGTGAAGTATGGTAAATACAAAATACGGGGCACGCGGTATTTTCAACGGAAGTGAAATTCGCTGTAGCCTGTATGCAAGCAATGACGTCAGCTGATCATTCGCTACTACTTTATGGCATAGATTGTGTTTGTCCTTCTATGGTTTGTCAGTTTTGAGTCTCTTTCCAGTGCTACAGTAACTATATATCACGAGGGTTTACCTCTAGCCTCTAAAAAAGCCTCAGTACGATAATATTAGGCTAGCTACTTCAGTTCTACTTAAAAGTGATGGCACATCATTTTGCAAGCCGTAGAGTTTGGAAACGAACATTTTTTGCCATGATCTCAGTCAAGAAAGAGATTTACCAAGCAGTTGGCTACCAGAGATAGTCTTGCTTGCTGCAATGTTTGATTGTATTGTTCGATCAAGACATTAATTATCCAGTGTTGTTTGCTACTACCATAGTTTATACTACAGTTCAATGTAATTCTAGAATCTGATTTGTCAGTTGGAGGAAAATAAATTACGTATTCTTCCGCGGGAACTCGTATTTTTCCGCTGGAACTCATATTTTTCCGCTGGAACTCACGGTCATGTTTTCCTCTGTCATGAGTTTCTTTTGTACAGGTGCTAGCTTTGGTAGTCTGGCATGGGCAGCACAGCATCTATAGTCCTGAGTACTTGGCTACGATCGATGCAACGATAAGTTGACTTGTCGTGCATGGAAAACGTAAGAAAGCAAGTAACTTACCACGTTTTGCTATGTTGACAGCTTAAAGATTGCCCAATAAACGCACACAGCAAGTACAAAAGACTGCTGGACTCTAGTAACCATCATTCTAACCGTTCGTTGGAGTCCAAGTTCAGCCATTGCCACGTGTAACGCAAAGCGGCGTTTGTGGGTGTGGCAGCCGGGTCACAGCACGTGTTTTCGAGCAAGAAGAAACGCTCATGCTGCAGGAACTCAGCAGCTTTGGGACGGTCATCAACCATTGTTTTTCAAAAAATATCTGCGTCGGTTTATTGTTGCCATGTAGCTGTAGTATAAATACCTTAGACGACGAATCATCGGCAACTATGGGATTTAGAGCGCCTTGGCAACCGAAATAGACGCCCTCGCGCTACGCGCTCGGAACGTCTATACATCGGTTCCCGCGGCACTCTAAATCCCGTAGTTGCCTCGATCTGTCGTCTAACCTATATGTATTCTCTCAACCCGGTGCATTCACTCCTCCCATCAACTACTATCGTGCTATGATATGTGTTATCCTGAGAAACCTACTAATTCAGATCCCATCGATGTTCCAACACTGTTGATTTGGGTGAGTACAAATTACAGTCATGTTCTAGGGCTTTGGAGAAATACAGTTTTTAAAAATTGGTACAGGAAATACGATATGTTATCAAAAATTGATGTGCTCAAGTCTAATACTGTGTGTAATGATTTTATGTGTTGCAGATCCGATATTACCATTGTACTATTAGAAGTTGTAGGTTTCTAAGTTCCTGCTTAGGCTGCTGACTCACTCGTTCTACATGTACACATCTTTTGAAATAATCTTTCTCTCTTCTCTCTATTAGGGTGATAAAGATGTTGCTCTTGATGGTGCTATGGCTGACTAGCACGATGAGTCAGTGTGTTCCAAGATCACTATCAGGTACAACACTATGGTACAAATTTTTGGTACAGACTTATAAATCATTCTAAAATATTCCTATCTGTTCTTCTTGTCCAGCATTAATAAGTTTTGTGTTTATTTTGTTACAAATAAATGACAAATTTAATAAATATGCTCATTTATTGTGTGATGTGTGATGGTTACTGATATTAATGGTGTCATTCTCTCACTGCAGGCATATTCCTGATGCCAACCATTTTGTCCTGATGGACGATCCTGATCAGGTGAACCAGATCATGGAAGAGTTCCTGGATCAGTAGCTAGCAGCACACGGCAGTGCCGCTTGAACTAACTAGTGACATATGATTGAACCTACATTGTAGCTCTAAACTGAATTCTTTATAATTATAATTACTGTCTTGATTTTCCTAAAATTAATAACTATTGCAAATTATGATGCAATGGTATAGATTGGGAGTAATCAAGAGTCTGCTTTTTACATGCTCCATAATTATCAATAACACATCTTGTTTGTAACACTCGGTGCATGCAGAGAGAAAGAATACGTGTTATCGTACGATTCATTGAGCTCTCCTTTAATGTTGTAAATAAAATTTTAGTAACAAAAACTATGTATACAATTTATTATAAACAAATAACTTCAAAATTAAAATGTAAAGGATTCGTAAAGACTGAGTTTCTTCTTTCTGAGTTAGTAAAAGTGACTGATTGTTGTAGAGATGAATGTAATTGTGCTTTAACACCCTTTGTATCGATAGGAAACGAAATTTTTCGAAGAACTACGACTATAGTAAGCTCAGTAACTTGACAAGACTTAAGAGAATGTATGAGACTGTTCCCTCCTACCACAATACTCTGGACCCACTCTGTTATTGCCTCTTCTGACTGTAATGATGGAGAATAAAGGAATAATGATAAATTTTCCATTTTACTCCTCTCTACACACAGCTCTCCGATCCTCCTTAATGTTTCATCTGGATGTAACAATGTCCAGTGCAATAATAACTCCTTCAGTGAACGTAATCTTGTTAGTGCTTCCAACAGTGGCGCCAGTCCCATGTCTGTTACTCTGTAATGACCAACCCACAGTGTTTTTAAAGTGTTACTGGAGATAAGAGCTCTGGCAATGTAAGCAATCCCAGTGTCTGTGTATTCATTGAACATACCTTGCAGTGTTTCTACAGACTCTAAAACACCTGATGTAGAGGATGTCTCAGCATGCTCAGTAGATATTCCTAGTAACATACACAAACACTGGTCATCAATTCTGCAGCCAGAAATATTCAAGTCTATTTTTCCCTTCGCTAAGGTTCTGACAGAGGATAAAAAGTAGTGCACTGACAGACAATCCATTGGACTCAAAGAAATAGAAGACAAATCAACACTAGATTTTAGAGAATGAAGCAATTGTTCATAAAACGATTGATCGTGTATTTGTGCTTCAAAGATGCAGTTCAGAAATGCTAAAAGACAACGCTTAAAATCCCCTATATACTGATCAAAGTTAAATCTAGTGATGAGGTTTCGTACACTCTCATTGGTGAGCCTGGTCAGACCAGAGTAAAATTGGAGTACAGGAAACTTGAGATTGTCATTCAAAAGTGTTTCAAATTGTTTAGAATGCTCAGCTGGTTCTAGTCGGGAGATATAGTAGGCAGCAAGGAGCTCTTGGATGGCTAGATGGATAAAGTTGCAAGTGACTAATTTTCTACCAATTGAACCAAACCCCTGGACGCTATGAAGCAGACCTAATGTAGAGAGTGATGTGAGTTCCTTCTTTGTAAAAACAATCTTGTTCTGCATCACTGCATTGAATGCTAGTTCACTGAGCTTGTGTAACTGCTCCTTGAGATCATCAGGGAGGTCCTCAAATGAGGAGACATCTTCAACATCTTCAAGGACACTATCTGGTTGGCGAGTTTTCAGCTCACGGACAATGCAGCATAGTACGAGTTCTTGAAACAGTTCAAATCGAGTGATGGGTAAGGTCTGGTCACGATAGAGGTATATGTATGCTAGAATGGCAGCATTGAGAGGCACGTAGCAACAGCTTTCGATAACTGGGTAGCGATGGAAATGACTGCTCAGCTTATCACAAGCTGACTTCACTTCACTATTGGGCAGGTGAGATTTTAAGACATTCTCAAAGTAATTGTGAATATCACCTTTAGTGAAACCAAGAATCTCTACCCGGTTAGCTAGACCATGAAGATCCAATGAGAAGTCAGGTCGAGAGGTTATCAGTATTCTAGTCTGAGGGGAAACTGACCGAAGCAGATCTTTGATGAATGATGGCTTATGAATGCTTGCTGGAGACTCGTCCCAGCCGTCCAAGATGAGGAGAATCTTTTGCTTGTCTACAATAAGTCGAGCCATCTCTTTTGATATGCTGTTACCACTAGCTAGGAAGAGAAGGTGAGGCAAGATACGATCAACTTCACGTACATCGTGTTCATTCAAGTCTCGTAGACGAACAAGAGCCACAGCATCAAATGTGCTCAACTTTCCTTTAGCCCATTTCTTGGCATAATGGTAGGCAAGACTTGTTTTTCCCATTCCTCCCACTCCTTCAATTAGAATCACCTGACGCTCATCGTCAAAGATGCCAGCATCAAAGATTCGATCAGAATCCACAGGTACCTTTATTGTCAACAGTTTGTCCACATCTCCCTCTACTCTGCTCTCAGCAATCGTGTTATCACTGCCATATCGCTTTCCTTTCTCCTTTATCATGGCTAGTTTGACATGCTGGCACTGAGGGAGAGGGTCCCAGGTTGGAGGCTCAGCTGTTCTATACACATGTCGAAGACTGCTCACAAACTCAGCACAGGACTGGTCTTGTTGGTTCTCTGGTTCTTGTTCTTTCAATCGTTTAGGTTCTGATCGTAATTCATCACTGATGAGAACACTTTGCAATTTTTCACCTGATGATGATGATAGTATGTCAAAGTTGACAATAAAATTTAAAAGCATGTAAATTTAAGTAGCTAAAATCATGCTGATACAAAATAATGTGCATTGTTAGTTAAGATAGGACTGGGCAATTTAAAACTACCACGATATAGTTATCTACAAAAATATCATGATGGTGCACATGTAACTGTAAACAATACACATTTTCAGCCGAAAATCTCAACAGAAAGGAATACCTAAAATTAATTTTAACTCTTATAAACTATCTATAAGTACAATTGAAGATTAATTTTGGTTTAAAAGCTTTCGATTTTAAGAAAACACAAACGTTATGTTCATTTTCTATCCCAACATAATTTTTTGAGAGTATAATTATTATACACAAAATAGCAGCAATTTCTGTCAGTTAGAAAAACTCTTCGTCAGGACCTAGAGATACTTCATAAGAGTTGAATTTTAGCTATTACTGTTTTCTGCCTGGAGAGGGGCTTGGCTTTAAAAACGCCCATTGTTTACACGACGAATGATGTCGATTTATCTTGTTGTAGAATATGGTACAGCGCTACATCCTGCATTATACATAAAGACACACTCGATCAGAGCGAGTTTTGCATTGCGTCTGTCAAGGTTGCTCATAAATATACGATTAGGATGGTACAGTGTTATCATAGCTGCATGACCACTTAAGGGTGCAGGCCCTAAAAACCATTAACTTATTCAGGAATGTACAAGTTGGACATTGTTACAACACCACAAACGATATTCACTGTTTGTACAAGCATGTTAAGCATAATAATGATTGACAGTAGCCAGGCAAGATCACGAACAATATACATTCCTCTATAAAACTCTGTCTGTGGCCTTCAGAATAGACCCATGCACACCAGGATATATTTACATGATGACTATTAGCGACCAGATAAAGACAATAACAGAAAGTTTTTGTTAATAAACTACCTCTGAGTAGGAAACCATGAGGTAAGCAGCTCAAAATCGCACTTTTGAGCACAATAGATGAAAAAGCTCAATGTTACTGTCTTCGCCTTGTTGAAGTACGTATATATGCACAATCTGAAGTTCTACTGCCTGAGCGAACGAAAGTTTTATTAGCCTAAGCATTGTATCTAGCCGCGCCCGTCATGTTTCCGTCTGGCAATTTCAGCGCTCATAGTTTGCATTGTGTACAGCCTACGCCAGTCTTATAGCAGAGGTATTTGGTTTCTTGGAATATCAGCAGTATAGCTTCTGAGATACAGTCCCCTAGCAACCAGCCAAAAATACATGCGTGGGCATGACTCTGCACCCCTAATGAGAATCATCCAATACATCACTAAATCAAACCTGACTCTATAACGGGATGGTACAAAACCTGGACTGTGGACTCATGGACTGGACCGTGGACTAGACCATGGACCGAAATATGGACTGAAATGTGTACCGAAAATGCTATGGCTGACGGTAAAACCCGGAATTTCGTTAAAATAATATAATATTACCCGTAACTACTAAACCCTAAACCCCAAGACCCTAAAAACCTTGGCCTAACAGCGCCCAGTATTTGCCTAACGGCGCTGTTAGGCGAATACTGGGCGCTGTTAGGCCAATACTGGGCGCTGTTAGGCGAATACTGGGCGCTGTTAGGCCAAGGTTTTTAGGGTCTTGGGTTTAGGGTTTAGTAGTTACGGGTAATATTATATTATTTTAACGAAATTCCGGGTTTTACCGTCAGCCGTAGCATTTTCGGTCCACATTTCAGTCCATATTTCGGTCCATGGTCCAGTCCACGGTCCAGTCCATGAGACCACAGTCCAGGTTTTGTACCATCACCAACATAACTTCAACCTAGTCCATAATTGTTCATCAGAGCAAGCTGAAACTCACTATGTAGATTTCTTTCAATGTTATTCAGAGAGTGTTTTTAATTACATACGCCCAGCATAAAAACTAGAAATTCATACATGAAAAATCGAATTTTTAAGTCAGTATTTGTGAAAGCTCAAAGTCATTGCATTGCCCTTGGCTAAGCTAATCACCATGCATGTGCAGTGTTTCATGTAGTAGAGACAACATAGCTATACCTTTATGTCCATACAACCCAAAAGTCTTTAGCTCCTTTAATTTTTCCTCGTACTCTCGTACTACTTCAATCCGATCTTCTAGCTCTTTTTTTAGTGATTTGGATTTTTCTTCAAAGTGAAAATTCTTTTGTCCCAATTGTTTCACTTCTTTCTCGAGCTTATTACACTTTTCTTCATATTCCAATCTCTCTTTTCGTACCGCTTCAAGTTCATGCTCTAACTCCTCCCTCTTGTTAGTAGAGCATATAACCAACTCAGCCTTTTGTTTTTCAGCTTCCTCTAGCTTCTTTTCAAGCTCAGAACACTTCTCTTCATAATATAATCTTTCTTGCATTTCAATCTCATTTCTCTTCACCATTGCTGCAATCATCACGTCACTACTAGCCACACCCACTGGTTGTTGAGTATCACCTAATTAGGAAATTAAACACACTTAAATTACGAGCTTAAAATTCGAAGAAGAGTACACAACAATAGAGATCAAGGTATAATTACATACAGATATAATATTATGGGCAAAAATTGCTCCGTCAATGTGCAAACACACACAAACAAAAACGCATGCATTATTCTAACCAGATTTTTCAGCAAAACCACTTGCAGGGTTGATCACTTGAGATACAGAGGATGTATTATCACCACTGAGAGCGCCTAAAATAACCAACACAAAATTAAGGATAACTATGATCATACAACACTTATACCTTCATTAGGAACAATTCGTAGACCAATCACTAGTTCCAAAACACCTATGTTAGCCAGATACTCTGGTGAAAGGCATTCAGCCTTCTCTTTCAACGTAGGTATCAGTGATACGGGAAAACACCATGTGACACACACACAACCAGTACGAACTTCACAAAGTAACATAGCTTTGCTAGTGACTCCAAAAAGTTGATAAGGAAGTTTCTCTAATATGTCAGCAGTATCACAGTTTACAGTGCCTGCATCAGTTTCATCAGTGTCCTTCAATTTCAAGGTGACCTCAGCCATATCCTTGATATCTTTTAAGCTTTTTCGTAAAGAAAAATGAAAGTTATTAAGACTTTTGCTAGATAGAAATTCCTTGAGTAGCTTTTTATACTCCAGTACAGCACTGCAGACTTTGCTTTCAAAGAATGACTTGTACAAGTGATTGGGTCTAATACTGCAACAGGCAATCAGAGGTTCAACGTTGAAAATAAATATTTTTTTCTCAACTTCAAGTAAGTCAATAACACAATTAAGAGAAGGACAGCTCTTAATTGAGACACACTTACAGAGTCGTGACAAAAATAGTTTCAGATCATCTAAGCTCTCTTTGGAGATTTTAGACTTTTGTAGCACCATTAACAAGTAAGCATACTCTTCATGAAGAAAACTGAGATTTTCCACAAGATCAGGCTGCACATCCACATTTACTGGCTCCACAGTGGCAGGGTGACCTAAAAAACATGACACATTAAATCCACACTAAAACTCTTTTAAAATTGCAATGCAATACTCTTTAACCCTTTAATCCTATTATGCGTCTATTATCAGTTGCAACAGTAAACTTCATGTACAAAGAATGACCAATTACAACGAGAGGTCCAATGTCAAACAATGATATTTTTGACTCATGTTCAATTAAGTAGCTTAACTACACATTATAGAGAGACTGTCAATAAAAGATTCTTTATAGCACTGAATAGCCCATTTAAATACTCCTTTAGATCAATAAATAAGCTGATATCATTCTTAATTCTTTCATAGATAAATACCCCATGTACAGGATAGGTTACTACTCACGTGAGCAAATACCCTAATACATTCCCACGCGGGCTGTCATTGTTCGGGTTATTAGTGCCTATAAGCAGGTCTTGACCTCCAGTTAGATCGCCGCCAAAGAGGAAAAATACGGCCATTTCAGGCACCCAGGGACAATTTCACAGGAGAGTAGCTTAGAGAACGTTGATATCAAGTTTTAGCGAGACAGCTTACCGGGAAGGACCGCCAGAGGCGCGACAAAAACCACGCCTACACGTCTGAAAAACTTTTTAGCAGAGCATGCCAGGTTGCTGAAACCATGTTTCTGTGGCTATCTCGACACGAGGAATCCAGTAACGGAGAGCTTTTGGCAGTACAGCAGCGACAAACAGTACTTACGTAAGTTATCTTGGCTGTTGAGTACGCTATTCGAAAAAAATCTCCGTTACAGTGTTGGTCACGTGTAGCTGACCATCTTTGCACTGTACAAGCGTAGTCCAACACTTCATGCTCGAGTTTTATACTGTTTTGTGCTTTTTCAGCACGTACACGAAGTACAGCATACTACAAAGCGTGAAATGATATTCACATCCACGTGACGATATTCACAACCGCTAATGATATTCACAAATACTGACCGCCTGATGAATATTAATAATGACCGAGCACCCTTAAAATAGTTAAAGAAGTCGAGGACGCAGACAGCAAAATATCAAGTCCAGGTATGATTTGACTACATGTGGCTGAAGAAGACTCGGACTAATACTGACAACTCATGATGCTGCAAGCCTAATAGTAGGAGCACGCCTAGTAGAATCTTGTTGATGTCAATATCACACTCACAGAGGCTTCTAGTCCTTTACAACTTACGCTGCGTGGTGTAGGAATCTTACTGTGCGTAGAATCTTGCTGCCGGTAAGCTAGAATACTTGTTCACATCTGGGTATGTCAGTTTTAACCCGCCATCTGAAGCTTTAACGAACAGATCAGTGTTACTTAGGGTATAGTACTGCTCTAGACAAATTTCATACCTCATGGCTTGCGCGCTGAAGCGTTCAGAGCAGAGACAAAACGCAGTATCGATCGAGATAGCTCGAATAGCTGCAAAACCGATGTGGGCGGAGTTAATGATAAAGAGCGACAAGAGGGTTAATTATTTAATGGCGTCTTCAGTCCAAAACGGCCCAAAAACCATGTTTTTCAAGGATTACTCGCTTCTGGTAGTGTTTAATGCCTATCTAAGAAGTAAGTGCACTATTCCAGATATATACACGTGCAATCGTGCAGGTTTGGTAGTGATTCGTTCACTCAGGACAGCGCTAGGCTCGTTCAAAGAAGAAAGAAAGAAGAAGAAGAAAGATGAACAATTCGCGTGGGCGGCGATTTTAGTTTACCACTTTAGAAACGTCTGTCGGCTTCGCCAAAGGCATTTCCATGCTCAGAACAATCATCTGATCAATCCTAGATGTCTGGAATCTCGAGGAACGCTAAAACAGCGAAGATCTGCAACGGCTCCCTGAGAGTTGCCATCTTGATTTTCGTCGTCAAGCAAGCAGTCCCGGCGACTTTCGTAGACTTCCTACAAGCGCTTACACTTCAGATTCACTTATAGAGATAGTTAAAATGCAGTAGAAATGTATAACAATAGAGATATGAGCTAAAACTCATTTTCACACATGAGTAGCCGCCATCTTAATTCGAGGCCATCCCTACATATCATGCAATGATAATTACTTACATTGGTAAATTCGAATTTGCTATTGATACTACTTGTACAACAAGCAAGAACTTGAAGATCACCCAACTTCAACCCCATTTGGGAACGCTTTCCCATATCTCAGTCTAAATTTCGTAGAGTCTAAATTTTGATAGAGTGCCATTTTAGGTACCGAATGGTACCTAAAAAGGCACTCTGTCAAACCTGGGCCAGGCTCAAAATTTGAAAAAAAACATGCTTTTTACCTCACCAATACAATTGCAATTGAGCGACGGTCACGACTTTGAACCCCGTTTTGGAACGCTTTCTCGCTGCTTTTCTGCAACACTTCTTAGGCCAATCAGTAGCCAATAACCTGAAGTTTGCAGGCAAATGTTAGAGAACCACGGTAGTGCTCCCTATGCAGGGATAAACAGAAAAACAAGATGGCGGCTACATACAATGTAATAGTGTTCAAACGTTGATATTTTGCCTGGTGGTAAATTTTATAAGTCCAAAGACACTTTGCATCCTTTTTCGCCAGTGAGTAGCTGCAATTGCTCACACTCAAGTCGATCAAAACGATCCTCCCACTACGGAAGTCAAGCCAATAAAGTGCAGCGACCTCGTCAAATTTTACTCGAAGTTAGTACTTTGGGGCAGGCTAATGAAAAGTACAAGCAGTGGTTTAGGTGAGTGCAAAATATAGCCCAGACCATGGAGAACATGGGAAATGTGTTTTCCGAACGTCCTGAAGCCGTAAAATGTTTAAATTTTCTCAGTGGCCATTTTGTTTTCTTTAAATGTGGAGAATTTTGTACTGAAGCCATAGAAATGCCAGTCGCCAATACCGTAGGGCGGTATTTTTCCGTGGCATACAATTTTCACGAATTTCGCAAATTTGTGGCCAAATCCCGAAAATTAAAATCTCGAAATTAATGGGCGGGTGATGGGTGTGGTCATTTTCTGAGCGCGCGCAGCGCATTCAAGTAGATTCGATAATGGCGCTGTTGAAGTATTGTAACGTCAGACTGAACTGTTAATAAACCATTAACTATTAACTATGATAACTATTGTATGTTATGATATGATATATATGACCTCGTGCTGGCACTGGTTGCTCTCTCTCTGTGTATATTTTCGAAAAGAAATATTTCGTTACATTGGTGTCAGGAGTGGGATACTTTATGCCCGTTACGAGAGCTGCGACGGTCAGAATGGAAGAACAGTTGAAGAAACTAACAGAGCTAGTCCAGCAGCAGCAGGATGCCCTTCAACAACAAGTTGAACGGCGTGCTGAGGAAGAACAGGAGAGAGCTACCGGCTTAAAAAGTCTGCTAGAAAAGCAAATGGGAAACATAGAAGAGCTGTCCCGTCGTCAGCAGGAGGCCGTTAACTTCATGAACACGGTTCAGTCTAACCTCGAGTCTGTCAAGACTACGGTGAACAGGCGGCTGGAGTCTCTGGAGGCCAAGGTGGTGAAAGACGCAGTGCGGTTTGAGTGCCGCTGGGAAGAACAGCAAGACTCGCTAAAACACGAACTCAAGGAAGAGCTGCTGCGAGAGCTGTCGTCCCTGGCCACGGCTGACTCAGAGCATCTGTCGCGCGCTGGCGCCGGTGTGTCCCTCGAGTGCCACGAGCCATCACGCCCTCCACCAGTCGTGACGGAGCCGCCGACTCACGACGCTGGCCGTCTTCGGCAACGCCCATCCCCGTTCGATGGCAAGATACCTTGGGACGTGTATCACACACAGTTCGAGTTGCTGGCTCAACTGAATGGATGGAGTGACAAAGAGAAAGCGGCCCACCTTGCTGTTAACCTGCGGGAAGATGCAGCCACTGTGTTGACCAATTTGCCGGTGGCCAAGAGACAAGATTATGCAGCTCTTAAATCGGCTCTGGAGTCTAGATTCGGTACAAAGAACCAGATTGACCTCTTTCGAACCCGGTTGAGGATGAGAAGCCGTAACAAAGAAGAGCCACTTGCAGGTTTGGCGGAAGATGTAGAACGCCTTGTTCGCCTTGCCTATCCTGAAGCAAGTGAGTCAATGGTACAAGTACTAGGTAAAGATCAATTTGTTGATTCATTGTGTGACGAGGATATGAGATTGCGAATATTGCAAAGCAAACCTTCGACACTCCGTGATGCGCTACAAACAGCGTTAGAACTGGAATCATTCCAGATGGCTAGCAGACACAAGGTGCGCAATGTGCGAGAAGTACAATTACAGCCTGTTGGGAAGCCTGCTAAGCAGGTATCATTTGCTGATCAGAATATGTCTGGTCTGCTGCAAGAGTTAGTAACTGCCGTTCAGACTCTCACGGTTGAAACACGTAAAAGATCTAGATCACCAAGGCGTGGTAATGTTAGATCAGACATTGTTTGCTGGGAGTGCAATCAAAAGGGACATAGACAGCGAGAATGCCCAACATTGCAAAAGGGCACTTTCCACTCGGGAAACGACTCTTAGCCGAGTTCGCGGGGCAGAACTCGGCTGGGAATTTTGCAGCCCCTTCAAAAAATAAGAATAAAAATAAAAATGAATGTGATTCTGATTGTTTAGCTCCCATGGATTGCCCCCCTTCCCCTTTGCATGCTCAAACTCATCTTGCACCTGCACACACCAATCATAGTCATTCATCATCTAAATCATCATCTGTTACCAATTCTCATCCTGTCATAGTTCAATCACCCAAATCAGTTCCACTTAATCACTCCGCCCCTGTCTTTAGACCATCTGTTCATTCTGTCACCAAGCCTACATCAGCAACTCATGTCACCACTCCTCAGAAGTCATTAGATCATGGTTGTTCTGTTATTGTATCACCAGTTCACAACATATCTCATCCCGTTGAACTTTCCGGCATTCAGTCATCATTTTCATCATCTGCTGCTTATTCACCCTCACCCTCCACTTACAGTGCATCTACATCTACCCACCCTCATTCCAAAAAAAAATCATCCACTCATCATCTTTACAGCGTTGTATCATCCCCCATGAATCACTCTTGTTCTACTGTAATGTCATCAAAAACACCCACGGTCCCGTTGTCAGAAGCTATTGACGTGTTCAAAACCGGGTCCATTTTCTCAAATAGTGATAGTCTCCTTGTGGCTGGAACTTTGGATGGGGTATGTGTTGATATGACCGTCGATACTGGGAGCAATATATCCATTGTGCGTCCAGATGTGTTGCCTAAAGCCAGTAGTAATCAAGTCCAGCCTATACCTGGGAGTGCTATCAGAACTGTGACCGGAGAACAAGCTCCAATAATAGGGAAGGTATTATTGCAAGTGAGCATTGGGTCACGCATGCTGCCTCAGGAATTTTGGGTCGCTGATATTCAGGACTGTTGTATATTAGGTTTGGATTATTTGAGAGTCAACGATTGTCAGGTGAATCTTCGAGAACAAGTGTTGATTATCGGAGAGGAAGAGGTGCCTTTGCTTAAGCATAGTAGTAAGAAGCCAGGGGAAAGACTGCAGACATACCGAGCTATCTTAGAAAGCAGGGTAACTCTTCCTCCACGTTCTGAGAGTGTTGTGCCTGCGAAAGTAGAGGGACTAAAGCAAGGAGAGGTGAAGTGGGCAATTGTTGGTCCTTTGGAATCTAATCCTGCCTCAGCAATTCAAGATTTGTTGGTTGGTAGAGCATTGGTTACCCTGGATGAACCGATTGCGACAGTAAGATTAATGAATTTATCAGACCAGGCTCGTCATTTACGAAGAGGTACAGTTGTGGCTGCTTGTGAACCAGTGGAGAGTGTACTCATATCAAAAATTGGTGATGCAAGTGGAGACCAACTCCCAGAGCATTTAACATCTTTGTTTGAAAAGAGTTCGGAAGGACTGACTCCCCCGCAAACTACCCAGTTACACGATCTGCTTTGCAGGTATGCTAGTGTATTCTCTTCAGGACTAAACGATCTGGGCAGAACTGACCTGGTTAAACATCACATTGATACTCAGGGAGCAATTCCTGTTAGACAACAACCACGTCGTCTGCCATTCTCTGTAAGAGAGGAAGCACAACAATCAGTTACTGCCATGTTAGATCAGGGAGTCATTGAACCATCTTCTAGTCCATGGGCTTCTCCAGTGGTGCTAGTGAAGAAGAAAGGAGGTGGAACAAGATTTTGTGTTGATTATCGCAAGTTGAATTCAGTGACTCGTAAAGACTCTTACCCACTTCCCAGAATTGACGACACTCTTGAAGCATTGGCTGGTGCCGAATGGTTCTCTACGTTAGATCTAGTCAGTGGATACTGGCAGATAGAACTGGATGAGGAGTCGAAAGAGAAAACTGCCTTTTCCACTCAACGAGGCCTGTGGCAATTTAAGGTAATGCCCTTTGGGCTATGTAATGCCCCTGCCACATTTGAGAGATTGATGGAGCAGGTTTTGGCAGGATTACCGTTGTCTGTATGTCTCTTGTACTTGGATGACATTTTGGTTCCTGGTACCGATTTTGATGCAGCCGTTAAGAGCCTTGAAGCAGTATTCGATCGATTGATGAAGGCAGGTTTGAAACTTTCTCCTAAAAAGTGCTCTCTGTTCCGGAGAGAAGTGAAGTTTCTTGGGCATATTGTTAGCAGCTCAGGTCTCACCATGGACCCAGATAAGGTCAAGGCTGTGCAGGAATGGCCCGTCCCTGGTAGTGTCAATGATGTGCGACGTTTCCTGGGATTGTGTTCTTACTATCGTCGTTTTATTGACCGATTTACTGATATAGCCCGTCCACTATACCAATGTACTGAAGGTGGGACTCGCGTGTTCACTTGGTCTCTGGAAGCTGAGAATGCGTTCCAGCAACTCAAACAAGCACTTATTAGTGCTCCCCTCCTGTGTTACCCAACACAAGAAGACCATTTTGTACTCGACACAGATGCTAGCGGATATGGGGTTGGTGCAGTGTTGTCCCAGGTGCAGATGGGAGAGGAGCGAGTGATTGCATATTACAGTCAGGTGTTGAGTAGACCAGAACGTCAGTACTGTACCACTAGAAGAGAGTTATTAGCTGTGGTAAAAGCTGTCAAACACTTCCATCCATATTTGTACGGCCGTAGTTTCACTTTGCGAACCGATCATGCTGCACTACAGTGGTTGTTTTCCTTCAGATTCCCAGAGGCAGTGTTCTCGCTAGGATTTGAAGACCAAGTGGTGCAAACCACATAATTGCATAGTGTCAATTCACTCAATGTGAATATCATTAAAATCTACATGTGCTGTGGTTTGGAGGTGAAAACAGTTGGTATAAATCAACCATTATTGCTCTTAATCAGACAAAATTACCAAAATCTCATTGGGATTGCAGAAAAATTGTGAAAACCAAGTGGTGCAATGTAACAACCAAGTGGCAACCAAGTGGTGCAATGTAACAACCAAGTGGTGCAGCACCACCAGAAAAAAGCCTAGCGAGAACACTGCCCAGAGGGACAGATTGCTAGATGGTTGGAACGACTGCAGCAGTACGACTTTCGTGTTCAACATCGAGCAGGTAAATTACACAATAATGCTGATACTCTATCCAGACCATGCCTGAATGTTTGTAAACATTGTGACCGATTAGAGGCTCAGGAGACCAGTGTCTGCAAACGTGAATTGTTGGAATGTCCATCTCCATCGGTTGCAACAGTTAAATTGCAGAAATGCGCTGAGACTAGTGGTTATGTTGGAGCCACAAGACTTGAGCAAGTTATAGACTCCTCCATTCAATTGTCCAATATAGACATATTACAAGCTCAAGAGGAGGATGATGAGATCGGTCCAATTATACAGTGGCGAAAAGAAAGTGAAACTCGTCCAGGTAGAGAGAAGGTGTCACAATATAGTGAGGAGACTAAGTTATATTGGGCACAGTGGGATAGCCTTCGAGTAAAGGATGGCTTGCTCTACCGAGAGTGGGAAGCACCATCAGGAGAATACAGAACACTTCAATTGTTTCTCCCTAAGCAGTTGAGAACTTGTGTTCTTCATTCGTTGCACAATACACCAGCTGGAGGGCATTTTGGTATAGCCAAAACATTAGACAAGGTGAGAGAAAGGTTTTATTGGGCTAAGTGCAGAAGAGATGTAGAAGACTGGTGTCGCTCCTGCGAATTGTGTGCATCTCGTAAAGGTCCTCCGAGGAGGTTCCGTGCTCGAATGGCACAACATCATGCTGGAGCACCAATGGAACGTATAGCTGTGGATGTGTTGGGTCCACTTCCCATAACAGAAGCTGGGAACAAATATTTACTGGTGATAATGGACTATTTCTCTAAATGGCCAGAGGTACATCCTATGCCCAACCAGGAAGCTAGCACTGTGGCAGAAATCCTGGTGAAAGAAGTGGTAAGTCGGTTTGGTGTGCCGGTTACCATCCATTCCGATCAGGGACGCAATTTTGAGTCATCGCTCATCGCTGAGATGTGTTTACTCTTAGGAGCAGAAAAGACACGAACCACACCTTTGCATCCTGAATCGGATGGGATGGTGGAACGATTTAATCGAACACTTGAAGCCCAACTGTCCATGTTTGTCGATAAGAATCATCGCAACTGGGACACACTAGTACCTCTCATGATGATGGCTTACCGATCGGCGGTTCATGATACTACCGGGTATACGCCAGCTAGACTGTTATTTGGGCGGGAAATTCGACTGCCTATTGATCTAGCATTTGGAAGGCCTCAAGAGGAAGCGCCATCACTCTCATATACCTCGGGGTATGTTCAGAATTTACAGGAGAGTTTAGAGGAAATACACAGGTATGCCAGACAACACATAGAGATCAAGAGTGATCGAATGAAGTTGTATTATGACAATCAATATCCTGATGGTGCCACCTTGCGAGAGAGTATGGCTGTCTGGCTGTACAACCCTCAGCGGAAGAAAGGGTTGTCGCCAAAGCTGGGACATTCATGGCAGGGACCATATGTGATTACCAAGAAAATCAATGATTTAGTGTATCGCATTCGCCTGGGACCACATACTAAACCAAAGGTGGTACATCGAAATAGGCTCTGGCGATACAATGGGAAGAATGTACCTAATTGGTACAAGGTCCCTGCAGATGTACAGAAATCGAGAACAACAGATGCTACCACCACATCCCCAGCAATGACACCAACAGCTTCTGTTTCATCTCCACAATCATCTTCACAATTACAGAAATCGAGAACAACAGATGCTACCACCACATCCCCAGTAATGACACCAACAGCTTCTGTTTCATCTTCACAATCATCATCTCCTACTGCTGTTCATGCATCAGATATGCCCACTACTAAATCTCCAGTTAATGACCCCAATAAAGGACTGAGACGGGGAACTAGGAATCGCAAACCAGTTAACCGTTATGGACAGAGCTAGGAGGGGGAGAGTGTAACGTCAGACTGAACTGTTAATAAACCATTAACTATTAACTATGATAACTATTGTATGTTATGATATGATATATATGACCTCGTGCTGGCACTGGTTGCTCTCTCTCTGTGTATATTTTCGAAAAGAAATATTTCGTTACAGTATTTTAAGAAGAGCGAGAAGAAGAGTTCTGTTCTCCCAAATCCGGACGGTCCATTGTCTGATCTTATGCCTGCTTCAGCTATAGCATCAGCCAACAAAGAAGTCGAAAGACTGCTTGCTCAGCAAGATGGCTCATTGGACGCACACGGCACTACAGGCCGAAAACGAGGCCGCTACCACAGCTTCACGGAGAAAGAAAAGGCCAGAATAGCTAAAAGAGCAGCAGAGTATGGAGTCACCAATGCTATAAAGCATTTTAGCAAGGAATTTGTCGATCGCCAATTGAAAGAAAGCACAGTAAGGGAGTGGGTTGCTAAATACAAGAAAGAAGTTGCTCAAAGATTCAAGTTAGGCAAGTCCATGGAGGTCAATGAACTTCCTGAAAAGACGAGAGGTCACCCCTGTTTGCTAGGAAGAGAGCTAGACAATCAACTGCAAGAATATGTAAAAGGTTTGAGAGAAGGTAAATCTATAATCAACTCAGCTATCGTCATGTCTGCTGCAATGGGCATTGTCAAAAGTCACAATAGCGATTTGCTTGAAGTGAATGGTGGTCACATCCGGCTTTCCAAGGAATGGTCAAAGAGTTTCTTGAGTCGAATGGGGTTCGTAAAGCGAAAAGCTACAACTAAAGCATCGGTTTCTGAACCTGATTTTAAAGCACTAAAGGACCAATTCCTGTTCGACATCCAGACAATCATTGAAATGGAAGAAATACCCAAAGTGTTACAGTGTTCCACACGAAGAGGAGCAAAAATCTTTTTTTTTACATTTTGGTTCATATCTCAGGAACCAAGTGTCCTATGATCATGTTGCAGGTACCATTATGATCCTCTATCCTTACTGAACACCCTGGTTCATATGGCTTCGCATCACGTAACATAGGCGTGTCACAACATGGCGGCGTATCACACCCACTGGAATGACAGTTTTAGGTTAGGATTTCCAGAACTACTGCTAGTTAAGATTTCTTAAAGCTGCATTACAACTATCACCTAGGGCTCTAACCTTCAGGCAAGTGTCCGGCTTGAACTAGCGTTAGTTCGGCAACGGGAACAAAAAGATGGATTTCGAGACAAGCCAGGTATGGGAAATCCGATTCCGTGTGAGTTAAGCTCCAATACTTGGAGACTGCACAGCTAATACATCCATCCACACTTTGCCGCACACTAAGCGTCCCTAGAAATGTTCACAGCGACAAACGAGACTCTTCTCTGCACGAGTGCCGTTTTCTTGCCGCCATCTTGCGATTTTAATGGATTTTTGTGATGTAACGCATAATAATTGTTGGCTGTGTAAAACATCATAACTATTGAAACACATTGAATCAGTGTACTAGTTATGATGCAACACATGCTCATAACCAACGTGTGACATCACAAAATCCATTAAAATCGCAAAATGGCGGCAAGAAAACGGCACTCGTGCAGAGAAGAGTCTCGTTTGTCGCTGTGAATATTTCTAGGGACGCTTAGTGTGCGGCAAAGTGTGGATGGATGTATTGGCTGTGCAGTCTCCAAGTATTGGAGCTTAACTCACACGGAATCGGATTTCCCATACCTAAAGTTTTGGCTTGTCACGAAATCCATCTTTCGGTTCCCGTTGCCGAACTAACGCTAGTTCAAGCCGGACACTTGCCTGAAGGTTAGAGCCCTAGGTGATAGTTGTAATGCAGCTTTAAGAAATCTTAACTAGCAGTAGTTCTGGAAATCCTAACCTAAAACTGTCATTCCAGTGGGTGTGATACGGCGCCATGTTGTGACACGCCTATGTCACGTGACGCGAAGCCATATGAACCAGGGTGTTCAGTAAGGATAGAGGATCATAATGGTACCTGCAACATGATCATAGGACACTTGGTTCCTGAGATATGAACCAAAATGTAAAAAATAGATTTTTGCTTCTCTTCGTGTGGAACACTGTAGTGATCAACTGGGATCACACAGGTATCAACTATGTGCCTGTGAGTAACTGGACGATGGCAAAAGGAGGCTCCAAGCGGATCGAGGTTGCTGGTTTAGGTGACAAAAGGCAAATTACGGTGGTATTTGCTGCATCGCTAGCTGGTACTTCCTTCCACCTCAAATCATTATATGCTGGTAAAACAACGCGATGTCTTCCTCCCAACAAGTTTCCTGATGATTGGAATGTCACATTCACTGAGAACCATTGGGCAAATGAGAAGACTACGGAGCTTCATTTGGAGAGTGTATTCGTGCCGTATATCAAACAGCAACGACGAGAATTGTCACTGGCAGAAAATCACCCAGCACTTGTGATATTTGACAGATTTAAAGGCCAGTGCACATCAAATTAACATTCTGTCCATAGTCGATACCCACAACATTTGCTTAGTCATTGTTCCAGCTAATTGTACTGACAGGTTACAACCACTTGATGTTAGCGTAAACAAGGCTGTAAAAGAAAACCTTCGCAGTCAGTTTCAAAACTGGTATGCTACTCAAGTTTCCAAGCAGATTGGTGGAAAAGACAAACTAGTGGATCTCAGCATGGCTGTGATGAAACCTCTTGGAGCTACCTGGCTAATGAACACAGTTGACTACATCAAGGCTAACCCTTCCATTATCATCAATGGGTTCAGAGGAGCAGGAATCATCTAGACTTGCTAGCATAATTGTTTTAGATTTGTTATGGTTTTAGTTTTTGTCAATAATAATTATTTTCAAAAACTTGTATTCTTACAACATAGGAAATTGCAGCATGCTTTTACAATTACAGCAGAGGAAAGGGAGTTACACTCTTATTAACAAAGCATGATAAAAGGTGCTCTCTCATTTTGCTTTGATGAAATTTAATATTGGACACATCGATTTCATTCAGCAGAGCAGTTGCATAAGCAATGGCAAATAATCCACAATCTTTAGAACCTCTCTGTTTCTGTGTTTTCACGATTTCAATTTCTGAGGCAATAAAAGCATTCCTAATCACTTTCTTGGTTGCATTTACCACAACTCGAAAGATAGAATCATAGACATATACTGTGTTGTCAGAACCAATCGTAGAAGCAACGATCCAATGGTTTTTCCTGTCATGGATTATCTGTATTCCTCGCTCAATCTTTCGTAGTTCTTTGTCTTGAAAAAGCGTGTTCCGCAGTCCTTGAGCAGAAGGAAACTGGTGATGCAGTAGTATTTGCGCATAGTTGATATCCAAATCAGAGAGAAGATCATTTGATTCACGTTATTTTATCACACTCAGTGAGCAAACAGCCATGATACTGTAGCCAAACCTCATCTTCAAAGCCATCGTCATCTTCAGAATCACTGCTCGAAATAACGTCTGCTTTTTCATCAGTTTTAGCTTTCTTGGCAGGCGGCTCAATATTTGCAGCTGGCGCTTTATCGAAGAGCGTTTTCACTTTTCTAATCTCTGTGCTGTTTCCACTGAATGTCAAAGTGCATGGCACTTCCAGACTGCCTTGAGGTAAGTCTACTGATCGGCGTCGTTTGCCTGTCACTGGCAAATGATGGTACCTTTCCTTTTAATGAAGAAAAAGTACCACAGAGAAGAGATCTTGCGTGGTACATGCCTAACTACTTCTGCTTCATCGCAACGCACTACAGCCACGGCATATGGATCGTGAATATTCCCGAACTCCATCTCACACTGCAGATATTCACCAAGTCTTGGTTTCCATATATCTTTGTATACGTGGTATCCTCTCACCACTGTTTCGACTACAAATCTTTCTTCTCCCATGGTCCTAGCTAGGCGTCAGCTGGTTCACGTGTGGCTTCACCCATGCAGTGCATGCTATACGGCCTGCTCAATAATTAACGGGTGTGGTCTGGGTGTGGCCTCTCCCTCGAGTCAAAACGAAAATAAATTTTGCGAATTATTGCTGTCGCGAAAATTGTACACCACGGAAAAATACCGCCCTATGGTATGTTTAGCAGAGGGGCGTGCCAAAAACCACTGGATTTTGTACGGTTGTTTGTAGTCTTCAATTTAGCTTAATTTCATAACAATTTTATTTTTAGCACTTTTGGATAAAGATATGGTGTCTGAAGTATGTATGACGCCAAATCGCGACATTAGGGCATAAAGGGTTAAGCCAGTTCAGTGAAAAAATTACATAAAGTAGCTGTGCAAGCTACAAAAACAGCAAGTCATTGCATAGTCTTATATAACAGAACCTCTTTGAAAGCAACAGCGTTTTCTGTACCAACTGATGATCACGTTTACTGCTTTATCCAGCTTTCATTCTCTTCTCGGAACAGTAAAAACTGCTTTACAACAATACATGCTACTCGACCAAGAGCGCTGCAGTGAGTAGTGCTATATAATAGCACACCTTGTAAATCAACTGAAGTCAGGCCTGCAAAAAAATTGGTGCAAAGTACGTTTTAGTGCGCTCAATTATACATACATGTATATATGTTAGGCGCAAAGCGTCGATTTGGACAATCCACGGATTGCCCTGTGCAAAGTATGGATCTACGCTTTGCGCAGCCAATCCACGGATTGTTCTCGATTCAGACACGTGTTTCAGAACAATCGTTTCCAGCTGCTATTGCAAGGTCTACCGATCCGCGGCCATGGTTGACAGAGAGGCGTTTGAGGCTTTTGTTAATAGTTCCTTCGTGCAGACAAAGAAGACAGGGAGTAAAGTGCTGACCAGGAGTAGAGGAGCAGAGATAGTGGCTTATCTTTCGGGTGATGCCGGGGAGACCAGTGTGCATTTTAAATTCTGGGTTAAGTCGCGCGGTTTTTTGTTGATGGACTACCCAGTTCTTGGTCTGTCGAACGTTCTGTGTTTGCCAGCTAAGCCACAGAAAAAGGTTTGTTGTGCGGTACAAAAGAGCCTATGTACAACAATCTTCACAAATGAGACCAGCTGATGATTCATCTGACACATCTATTAAAGAGTAAATAATGTGCATTGTTACAGCATGCATGCATACCTCTTCAAGTTAAGGGGGTAACCGAGAATCAAGAGTTTCGGTTAGCTCTGGATGTGCTCTTTAAAGAGGTCAGTTAATGTCCACGAACTGATTAATTATTGATTATGTACATTCTTTGACTGCAGGTGATGATCCTAGCTCTATGCCAAAAAATCCAACAACACAAGAAGAGCAAATTGTTGCGGCTTTTTATGGGCTTTAGCATCAATAAAGCATCTGTTGAACAACTATTAATAATTATAATTACTTTGAGAGCATGCAGCACTGTGCACTAACACGACAGTAGGACCAATTTCTTATAGATGATATCGCAATCCCAGCACGAATCTATGGTTTGGCGGCAACTGAATCCATGCATGGTACTGCAGTAGACTAGGATCATTAGGTATACATGTATCTTCCAGCTCGAATCCATGGTTTGACCAAATCCATGCTTTGAGCCCTTTGATTCGCGCGATCCACGGTTTAAGCGGGCAATCCGTGGATTGTCGCGCAAAGCATAGATCCATACTTTGCGCAGGGCAATCCGTGGATTGTCCTAATCGACGCTTTGCGCCTAACATATATATAATTGAACCTGCTGCCCACCAATGTGGTGATATGAGCAAGGTAGTTTTCTATGTATCCTCTAGCGCACACTGACGTCTAGGCTGAGAAGAAAATAGCAGGTACGTGTGACATGCACAGTTGTGATACACCCATACCATAGTGCGGTTATAAGGGGTTTTGTAGTTTGCAGTATGAATGGTGCATGCAAGCAATGTAATCAGAGCAGATTCAATATGCATTAAATTGAAGTGAAATCCAATCTGCCTCTAGTAATTATGTGATATGTGCATCAGCACCCAAATTGTGATCTTTGTCCACTGTTTATAATTTCACCATTAAAGCGAATCTAAATACCTCTCTACTCTTACTTGCAACAGATTACAACAAAGATGAATTTTTGCTCAAGCCTAGCTGGCAACATTAATTTTAGCTACAAACTTTGCACAATCAAATCAATATCAGATAACATGCATGTCAACCAAATGCTACATACCATCAAGAACTGCAGCATCGTCTAGGCGCCGCCTCTTTCGTGAACTATCTTCATACTCCCCTGAGTGTCGATGGAGGAGTACAAATAATATCAAGCAACATGCAGTGACAACCAATGCAAAACTGTCAAGGTTGTTTCTAGTCTAGCGAGCTATGGGACCCTCTATCGACGCGAGCGAATCAGTGACGATGGGGGGGTGGAGTGCGTCGAACGAGGGTCTAGCACACATTGTTAATAGTCATGATATTCATAGACCACAGCAGGTTACTGCCCACTCAGAAGAGCACAGTTGCTGGAAAGAAACGCTTTTGATAATACAGACGTTACTTTTAACGAAAAAAGCTCACCGTATGAAGTTAGAGCATAGACTAGATTTTATGTTGCACAGAAGAGGTAACTTGATGCGCACTACCAGAGAACGAGACGAGGTGCACGAAGAAACGAGGCGTATTTTTTTAACAAAGGAAGTCGTCACGGGCTCGCTACAACACGGTATGCAGCTAGACAGGATAGCTACCTAGAGACTGGCAAAGCCGGTTTTCGAATTTTATTGTAGATGCAGAGTTATCGCTAGCTAACGTGCTTCGACCAGCATCTCTTCACAATCCGCTCATATCAAAACCATTAATTTGAAACTGTAACATCCTTGTTACAACCTGAGATTAGGTTATATCCCTTTGAGCACTGAAATGTTGCGAAAATGCAACAAGTCATTAATATTCATGGTAAGTGACCACTTATTAATGAGTAATAAAACATTTTAACAAAAATGAAAGAGTGTATCGAAAAAGTATGAAACAAGATTTAAAATTAATAAAGGATGCTACCTCCCTATCAAATTAACCACAACTATCGAAAGCAGTTAATTTAGGGAGGTAGCATTACACTGCTATTGTTACAATCCTTTATTAATTTTAAATCTTCTTTCAATACACTCTATCATTTTTGTTAAGGAAAGAGGAAAGGAAAGAGGAAAAAGAAAAGCACACAGCCATGCTTGTAGCAGGTTTTTGCTGAATTTTATCCGGACCCACCATACTATCCTGTAGTCCAGATCAAATCTACAATCTGCTAGCCAGTTAACCATGGACACATTCGACTTCGGAGAAGTCCAGATCACCAGCAACGGTAAACAAAGTAAACCACGCCATAACTCACAAACAAAGCTTTAATTCAAAAATCTAAGACCATCAAGTTCGAGCTATTGACATGTTATGTCAATATTGCACTTACCACCAGCTGATTCTTTGCCGTCTTTCAGAAATAGTCTACTAGAGCGGACAGACATACAGACAGACAGACATGCACGATACTGTATGCCTCGTGGCTCCACTCACCGAGGCATAATAAACGCACACAGCACGTACAAAGGTTGCTGAACTCTAGTAACTATCATTCTAACCGTTCGTTGGAGTCCAAGGTCAGCCATTGCCACGTGTAACGCAAACCGGCGTTTGATGGTGTGGCTGTCGGTTCACAGCACATGTTTTCATATATTTATGAGACTATGTAACCGGGATTGGAAACGATGGTGTGATATCAATAGCAACGCGTACAAACCTCGTGAAGCACTACGTATCCGATTGTAATTTTGGGCTGATTTTTGGCCTTTGTGACTCGTTTGCTGGAAAGCTCAAGGCGCTTCAAGAAATCAAGCCAGCTTTTCAGAGTCAATGCACTCTCTTCTCAGCAATGGTAAAAGCTTATAACCGAGATTGCTATGAAAGAGTCTTTTGCGTGCAGTTTTCCATCTCCAAACAAACAGCACGTTTGCAAGGATCCCTCCTGTGAATTACTGAAGCTTCTGGTGGTTTACTTGGTTGTTTCTACGTGTCAACCAATGCCTGCTGTATAAAGTAGTGTAGTATTTAGCAATTTGTAGAACAAAATTGTTGCTAGGGTAGAGAATTACCTGTTTTTAGCCAATTCATGGGAATCCCTTTTGGGACAATACCAAGCAACTGCATGGGATCCAAGACAGCCTAGCAGTTTAAAAGATCGGCAATTGTTTCATACAACTGAATGGATAGTACCATTGATGCATTTGTTTGTAGCATTCAGTGTGCCGGTGAAATACCGGCTTTCTCGTTCGTTTATAGGCATAAAGGTCTGTTACAGTACGAAAAATCGCTCAAGCATGTGAAGCTAATCAGCTCACAAACAAGCATGTGAAGCTAATTATGCCTCGGTGGGCGGAGCCACGAGGCATACAGTAGTCGTGGTGTGTGTGTGTGTGTGTCATTCTGTCCGTTGCCGGCATAGCGCATCGGACGCTAAAAACTAAGCGCTGATATCAGCAACACAGGTAGAAATCGCTATTTGCTCGGAACTGTACTGATAGATTGTTGGTTCTAAAGCTCCGTTCGTGAGTTATGGCGTGAGATGCTTACCTCTATGGCTGTTCCCGGCTATCTGGACTCCTCTAAAGACAAAACAGTTTATAGCTGACTGCCTTACAGCTAGTGAGTTCGTTTTTACTACAAAACAGCTTGGTAGGTCCAGCGAAATTCTCTCGAAGGCCTACAGCTCGAGCTTGAGCTACAGTAGTTGCTGATGATCTAGAGTTCTCCGTAGACACAGTTGACTGCCTAGAAACTCTGATAAGTCACAGGATAGCAGCGTATTTCTAAAGAAATTGTGTAAGCAAGCTATGGACGCTATCTCCGTCGTATTGAACTTTATAGACACGCCCAGTTGAATTAGTGGTCAGCACTGATTGGCTTCTGATTGCATAACTATTATTCTGATTGCTGTACAGAAAGGTACAACAGCTGCAGTACTAGTTTAACTTTACTGTGTATGTGAAATTGTGGCATTCCACCGAGGCATCAGCACCTTTGGTGCCTAGTTCGCACAGCATCTGCCATGTGTGTAGGTGTCTCCTTTAACCCTTCACAAGTGACGGGCAACTACTTTTGCCTAGCAGGTTTGACGTCACAGGAAGTGGGTGTCAAAATTCGAAGATAGGTTATTTCGCCGGCAGGCAAAATAGGGCGCTTGGGGGTGGGATGGCAGACCCACCCTGGGAAAACCTAGCACCACTGGGTCTCTTGGGGCATCTTAACATAAAAACCAGCCATACATGCACTAGCTTAGTCCCACACATGGTGTTTTGACCAAAGAAGCGGCGTCTTTTGCTCCAGTGAGAGTCATTCTAGCACACAACAGTTGGCAGATCGTCAAGTAGGCATGGTTAACTGCACTTGTCATTGACAATAAGCCCGCGAGTTGTGCAAGTTGATTTTGCATATTAACGGTGATCATAGCACTAGTTTGTCTGTGTAATAGTTACAAAGGTTAGTCAAATCCACACAAACAGAGGTTAGAATTTCTGTCCGCAGTTGGAGGGTTAAGCATTTGTCATTTGACAGTTGCTGCGCAGCTGACAGCCATATTGCAAATCCACCTAGCAACAGACGCAGAGTGTTTCAATGCACATGCTCCGTTTCCAATCCTGGTTACGTAGTCTCATAAACCTATGGTGTTTTTAAGTAAGAAGAAATGCTCATGCTGCAGGAACTTGTTGCTTAGGGACGGTCGTCAACCACTGTTTTTCAAAAAATATCGGTGTCTGTTTATTGTTGCCATGTAGCTGTAGTATAAATACCTTAGACATCGAATCACCGGCAACTACGGGATTTGGAGTGCCTTGGCAACTGAAATAGACACTCTCGCGCTATGCGCTCGGGACGTCTATACATCAGTTTCTGTGGCACTCTAAATCCCGTAGTTGCATCGATTCGTCATCTAACCTATAATTTTATATAAAGTTGTTGGGAGGTTGTTGCTTGTATACAAGCATTGTATCCCCAAAACCGGCAATGCGAATTGGAAGCAAATTCAATGCGCATCACGAGTATTCACATGTAGCAAATTGCGCGGTTCAAAAAGCTACACTGCGCTCTTCAACGATGCTTCAAATGGCCATTACGAAGGTTTACTTACTAGTCTATCAAGAGCCTTTTGTCTCATTGCCAGAAATTTAATACATTTTTTGGACATGAGCAGTTTTTCTCATATTTTGCACACCAGGATGTGTTAACAGTCATCTACACATCCAGAAAGCACAAGAAGTTGGCTAGAAGGACTGTGCTGAATCGCTGAAGCAGGATAGCTACGATAAAGCTAGTATCAGTGAATACCGAATTTTGAAATTTCTAATTATCAGCACAAAAATCACCAAATTTTGCCTCTGGGGGAAAAATATGCGCACGTCTATACCAGAGCTAAAACAAGCATCAGGCAAGTCTGTTTATAGCTGTGAGCAACAATCCGGATCGAACTAAGGCGCAAATTTTGTCACAAACCGGTAAAACGTGTAAGAAATTTTGAAAATGCTCGAAATTCACGTACTAATTAATGTATTACGAGAATGAGAGCGCTAACGATCGTCGGGGGAAAAAGAGCGCATGTGCGAGCGCTAAGCTATGCATACAGCAGGTTAGCCACGAGTCTCAAGCTTTCCAGACGTTAGTTGGCGTAAGCTTTCCAGACGTTAGTTGGCCTTGGGCGATGTGTTTTCAGGTCGCTCTCAATTCCCGTAATACATTAACTAAGGTTAGTATACGGAACAGTATACGGAAAAATTAAAGTCCATGTCCCGGCATTTCTGGCAATGACTCGCGACGGTGTGCACCCATACGCTGAAGTCTCAATTCGCTTCCAATCCACTTTCAATCTACCACCAGAGGTGGATTAAACGCAATGCGCATTCGATGCGCATTGATTTTAAGCGGATTCATGTGAATGCCGACGAACCGGATTGAATACGCATTCGATCCTTGCATAGTCCATGTGAACACGCCTTTAAACAACCCTGTCATTTAGCATGGGAAATGTAACCCCTGCAACAGGTAAGCAACTAAATCATGAAATTACATACTTGTTAATGATACAGGTCGTTCAGTTACTTGTGGGAGACGTGGTGAAGGTTCAGCTACAAAATGTTCCTTCAGTATCTTGACCTCCTCTATTAGATGAGCATGTTGTAGTGCAGTGATCAGTGTTCCCCAGGTCAGTGGTCTCAGATCATACTGCTGGTTGCTTCCTCTCAACCACCCACCTAATAGATATAGCACAGGATCTCGTTTAGTTTCCAGGTCATCTATGATGTACTGAGGAAAGTCCAAAGCTATGGCCAGATGTGTTAGTCGTGGTTTAATCCGATACATGAGTTCGAAGGGAACAGTTCTTCCGTCCTCACTAGTGTAGGACATGTACTGCAACTCTCGAAGAGTTGGCTGAGCATCTACAGAAATAAAGCACGGAAACTGAAGACATGATCATTGCATTAATAACATGTAAGTCAATGGTGAACCGATCATTAATAGGCCAAGTACTAGATACCTCTAAATACAGGTCCTGGGTTTTGTTCCACGTCACCAGCTGACAGTAGGAGGTGAGTAATGACTGCCACGAGCAGCAAAAAGAGAGCGCGCCTTATCAGAGAGTGACACAAAGAGAACAGCCCAGCACGACCACCACCACCAGCTAGAAACCAGCCCTGAGCCACGGACTGCTGTTGATGATGGAGTTTATTAAAGAGAGAACTGCTGGGTGGACGAGAACAGTTGAACAGTCCTATCTTAGCACGCCATAACTCAAGAGAGATCATGTTGAACCCGCCCTTCTTTGTGAGATCACGTGCAGAGGGCGTGTGCTTACTGTGATCCGGTGTCATAAAATTTTGGGGATGTAAATTTATAATGGGATCCCGGGATCCCCACAATACCGGTAGATTAGGGATCCCTTCGTGAGGATGGGGATCCCCTGCCTATAGCGCCTCATAGCGTAGTCAACTCAGGTCTCTGGACCATGCTGGCAAAGCAGCACACCATGTAGTCCAATTCAAGGGCAGGCAATTCAAGTTTGCAGGTCGCTCTCTAGCTCTGGGGCGCTAATCTGGCGGTCACGTTGGCCGACTCGCATTCTCCGCCAAGGTAAACTGCATAGCTGATAGTGTTTGAACATAGTAATTCCGATTGATATGTACATGCATGTTGATGTTAATACTCTAAGGTTCTATGGAATGCACGCTGGCATATATAGAGCCTGTGATATAAAATCCTCTGAGGCTGCACTGACCATTCTTCTTTTTTTAGGGCTATCATCATTGCCTGTATTGTGAACAGCACCGCCATAGATAAGTGTGTACACACATACAGATACTTGCCTGTTTGAATACAGATACTTGCCTGTTTGAATAGAACATCATGTACAAGCTTGAATACCGGGTGATGATTGGTATGCCCACATTCTTGAACAACATCTTGTAAGACCCTCATCACATTGCACAGCTGTGTAACGGTGTGCTGTGAACTTGGCTGTTCCAAGAGCTGACTTGTCAGTTAAAGGTGCTGCCTCAGCCCACTTAGGGAAGTAATCTGTCAAAGTAATTATGAACTTGTTCCCTCGTTTGGTTGCATGTTCAAAAAAAGGAAATTAAAACAGGAAATTAATAGCCAGGACACTGTAGATTTATATTGTGCAAAAGGCAGCAAGAAAAAAAAGTTCAGCTATTCCACTGACCCGTAACACTGAGTTGTTTATTTTGCATAAACTTATACACCTTTTTTCCTCTGTGCACAGAGTCATGATACGCCATATTAGGTCATCACGCAAACAGTTGTTCATGTCCTGGGTTATAGCTGATTAACTGATCATGTGTATCTTGGAATCACTAGGATTTTCTTTTCTAGTACATGTTCATGTTTCAGTCGCCATGGATACCATGCAGAGCTGACTCTACATATGCACGACTATAAGATGTTCAACGGTTTAGTAGGAGATCTATAGTGAGCTTGCACACACACACTCTCTCACTCTCTCTCACTCACTCACTCACTCACTCGCTCCTTCTCGCTTACCCCCTCTCTCTCTCTCTCTCCCTCCCTCCCTCCCTCCCTCCCTCCTCTCTCTCTCTCTCTCTCACACACATACACACACACACACACACACCTTGAACCTTGAATAAACGCTACCCGTATGGGTCACGCGTCCCCTCGAATGAGAGGAATGAGCGATCATAGATTGCTATGTGCATGGAGCCTGCACGACAACGATGTCTGGTTAAGGATCGCTGACACACTTCACAGCGTAAATTCTTCTGAGTTGATGCCCTTCTGAGTTGGTCTTGTGCTGCTTGTATGTTGGTGAGTGATTGCTGCCACGTACCCCTCCACCCACACACACACATACACACACTCACTCTCTCTCTCTCTTTCCCTCTCTCTCTCTCTCTCTCTCCCTCTCTCTCTCTCTCTCTCTCTCCCTCCCTCCCTCCCTCCCTCTCTCTCTCCCTCCCAGCCCTCCCTCCCTCCCTCCCTCCCTCCCTCCCTCCCTCCCTCCCTCCCTCCCTCTCTCTCTCTCTCTCTCTCTCTCTCTCTCTCTCTCTCTCTCTCTCTCTCTGTCTCTCTCAGGGTTCCAAATCTAATATCCCTAATCGTGATGAAGTTATTGTGCATTCACTCCTCCCATCAACTACTATCGTGCTATGATGCGTTATCCTGAGAAACCTCCTAATTCAGATCCCATCAATGTTCCAACACTGTTGATTTGGGTGAGTACAAATTACAGTCATGTTCTAGGGGTTTGGTGAAATGCAGTTTTTAAAATTGGTACAGGAAATACGATATGTTGTGCTCAAGTCTAATACTGTGTGTAATGATTTTATGTGTTGCAGATCCGATATTACCATTGCACTATTAGAAGTTGTAGGTTTCTAAGTTCCTGCTCAGGCTACTGACTCACTCGTTCTACATGTACGTACACATCTTTTAAAATAATTTTTCTCTCTTCTCTCTATTAGGGTGATAAAGATGTTGCTCTTCATGGTGCTATTGCTGACAAGCACGATGAGTCGGTGCGTTCCAAGATCACTATCAGGTACAACACTATGGTACAAATTTTTGTAACAGACTTATAAAATCAATTTTGTGAGTTTAGTTATCAGCTCTTTAATTTTGTCAGAAAAAAAATTAATATTACTCTTACACTAGTGTGCATCAATGAGATCGAAATCCATATGAACCCTGAGGAGAACGAAGAATTTTCCTTGCTGTCCTATGTACAGTACAATCTACAGTGTCCTAGCTATTACATCCGTTTTGACCGAAAATCGGTGTAGCCATTCTCCAATAGCACTTACTGTATTTTTAACAAAAAGGTTCTTACTCTGTATTCACGAAGAGCCGCATAGAGGTGGATGGGCATGATGGGGCAGAGGGTGTTTTTGGTGCTCTGGCAACATGTTGGTCGATCGCTCTTGTTTGTAGAAGCTTTTACAGAAAACGCCACGACTAATTAGATATTTGCCTTACTGTAACTTACAGACCCAGACCTTGATGCAAAATCAAATACATTTCCTCCTTGTATGCCCAAATCATGACATTTTGTATGGGTGTGGTGTGCTTGTGATTTTTAGGAAATTGGCTAAGCTTGTTCTGTCCACAAGACAAAATTAATTACTGGTAACTTTCTTGAGCAATCAGTGTGATGGAACAGCCTTGATTTCCTATTTGTTCGTCTTGTCAAACATTAATAAGTTTTGTGTTTTATTTTGTTACGAACAAATTTAATGACAAATTTGTGTTTTCAAATAATAATAATTATTGATTGATGCTAGTTTATTGTGTGATGTGTGATGGTTACTGAGATTAATGGTGTCATTCTCTCACTGCAGGCATATTCCTGATGCCAACCATTTTTTCCAGATGGACGATCCTGATCAGGTGAACCAGTTCATGGAAGAGTTCCTGGATCAGTAGCTAGCAGCACACGGCAGTGCCGCTTGAACTAACTAGTGACATATGATTGAACCTACATTGTAGCTCTAAACTGAATTCTTTATTATTACTGTCTTGATTTCCCTGAAATTAAATAATAATTATTGTAAATTATGATGCAATGGAATAGATTGGGAGTAATTAAGAGTCTGCTTTTTACATGCTCCATACTTTATTAATAAAACATTTTGTTTTTAACACTCGGCGCAAGCAGAGAGAAAGAATATCTGTTATCATACGATTCATTGAGCTCTCCTTCATTGTTGTAAAATAAACATTTTGGAAACAGAAAGTATGTATACAATTTATTGAAAGCAGTCAAAATTAATATGTAAAGGATTTGTAAAAACTGAGTTTTTTCTTCTTTCTGAGTTAATAAAAGTGACTGATGTTTGGAGCAATGAATGTAATAGTGCTTTTACATCATTTGTATCGATATTACATGAAATTTTTTGAAGATTGATGACTAAATTAAGCTCAGTAACTTGGCAAGATTTAAGAGAATGTATGAGACTGTTCCCTCCAACCACAATACTCTGGAACCACTCTGTTACTGCCTCTTCTGACTGCAATGATGGAGAAAAAAGGTCTAATATTAATTTTTCCATTGTACTTCTCATCACTACACACTCTCCGATCATCTTCAAAGATTCGTTAGAATGTGACAATGTACAGTACAATACTAACATCTTCAGTGAATGTAGTCTTGGTAGTGCTTCCAACAGTGGCACTAGTCCCATGTCTGTTACATGCTCATTACCAACTCCCAGTGTTTTTAAAGTGCTGTTGGAGACAAGAGCTCTGGTAATGTAAGCAATCCCAGTGTCTGTATATTTATTGTGCTGCACTTGTAGGGTTTCTAAAGACTCTAAAACACCTGATGTAGAGGATGTCTCAGCATGCTCAGTAGATATTCCTAGTAGCATACCCAAACACTGGTCATCAATACCGCTGCCAGCAATATCCAAGTATATTTTTCCCTTCGCTAAGGTTCTGATAGAAGATAAAAAGTAGCGCATAGACCGACAATCCATTGGACTCAAAGAAATAAAAGACAAATCAACTATAGATTTTAGATTTTGAACCATTTGTTCAAAAAACAATTGATCGCGTATTTGTGCCTCAAAGATGCAGTTCAAAAATGCTAAGAGGCAACGTTTACTTTTCTCTCCATGCCGATTAAAGTTAAATCTAGTGATGAGGTTTTGTACACTCTCATTGGTGAGCCTGGTCAGACCACAGTAAAACTGGAGTACAGGAAACTTGAGATTGTCATTCAAGAGAGTTTCAAATTGTTTAGAGTGCTTAGCTGGTTCTAGTCGGGAGATATAGTAGGCAGCAAGGAGCTCTTGGACGACTAGATGGATAAAGTTGCAAGTGACTAATTTTCTACCAATTGAGCCAAACCCCTGGACACTATGAAGCAGACCTAATGTAGAGAGTGATGTGAGTTCCTTCTGTGTAAAAACAATCTTGTTCTGCATCACTCCATTGAATGCTAGTTCACTGAGCTTGTGTAACTGCTCCTTGAGATCAGCAGGGAGGTCCTCAAATGAGGAGACATCTTCAAGGACTCTATCGGGTTGGCGAGTTTCCAGCTCACGGACTATGCAGCATAGTACAAGTTCTTGAAACAGCTCACATCAAGTGATGGGTAAGGTCTGGTCACGATTGAGGTATATGTATGCTAGAATGGCAGCATTAAGGGGCACGTAGCAACAGCTTTCGATAACTGGGTAGCGATGGAAATGACTTCTCAGCTTATCACAAGCTGACTTCACTTTACTATCAGGCAGGTGTGACTTTAACGCATTCTCAAAGTAATTGTGAATATCACCTTTAGTGAAACCAAGAATCTCTACCCGGTTAGCTATACCATGAAGATCCAATGAGAAGTCAGGTCGAGAGGTTATCAGCATTCTAGTCTGAGGAGAAACCGACCGAAGTAGATCCATGATGAATGACGGCTTACGAATGCTTGCTGGAGACTCATCCCAACCGTCCAAGATGAGGAGAATCTTTTGCTTGTCTACGATAAGTTGAGCCATCTCTTTTGATATGGTGTTACCACTAGCTAGGAAGAGAAGGTGAGGCAAGATATGATCAACTTCACGTACATCGTGTTCGTTCAAGTCTCGTAGACGAACAAGAGCCACAGCATCAAATGTGCTCAACTTTCCTTCAGCCCATTTCTTGGCATATTGGTAGGCAAGACTTGTTTTTCCCATTCCTCCCACTCCTTCAACTAGAATCACCTGACGCTCATCGTCAAAGATGTCAGCATCAAAGATTTGATCAGAATCTACAGGTACCTTTATTGTCAACAGTTTGTCCACATCTCCCTCTACTCTGCTCTCAGCAATCGTGTTGTCACTGCCACATCGCTTTCCTTTCTCCTTTATCATGGCTAGTTTGACATGCTGGCATTGAGGGAGAGGGTCCCAGGTTGGAGGCTCAGCTTTTCTATACACCTGTCGTAGACTTCTCGCACACTCAGCATAGGTGGGATCAGGGACTTGTTTATGATCAGATATACTTGCTGGTTCCACATGCTGCATGTATTGACTCCTGAGGGTGGAAGCAAGTTGTGCGTTCCTGCTCTCTACGATAGAGACGAACTTGTAGAAGTTGTCTTGTGAATTGCAGACATTGTTCGCGGCTTCTGAGACCAGATGAGCAGTCGGTGATAAACCGGTGACCGACGGCAGCAATGGCCGCCTGGTGACCAGCATCGCTGATGAGATTACTTTGTAGCAATTCGCCAGCAAAGTTCACCACGTCTGGTGCAGAGATAGAACCACAGACAATAGCGAATTTGCCTCTCACTGTCCGAATTTCAGGGCTCTCTGTTCTTGTCGCCATCATGATAGCTTTCTCGGAATGCGGAAACACTATGGCGGAAACAACTTGATTCTATTCAATTTAGATCTTACAGACAGAATCAGTAGAAGAGAGAGAGGAGGATGTGGAGTCAGGAGAGAATTAATAGATCTGTACTGATGGAATATCCATAAGAGGTATAAATACCCTTATTTTAAGTATCAGGTGAAATTAACATCATTGAGTTAATTTTTGCCTTAATTTAGCCTTAAGTGTAGCCTTAATCCTATTGATGTCATCAATAGGATTAAGGCTACACTTATTACAGGGGATAGCAGGAGCTCATAATTAAAAGAGAGAGCGTGGTAAGAGTGTAGGAGCGGGACACTCCCACGCATTTGATTAAAAATTGGACTTGCACACATGATGGCCGTGTTTCTAAAGATAGACTTGTGGTGGCCGACGGTACGCGTACGTACAGTTTCGTATTAGATGGAACTTGGCAGCTAGAGGCTCGTTAAGGTAAGCAACAGCTCGTAGAACCTGGTGATAGGAACAAAGAATAGAAGGATCAAAATTTAATACAAATAGACCAGAATTGCTGGTTGATTTGGTAATTTAATGTGGGAAATGACAATGTGAGGTCAATCGAGGAAGGCTGTTCCAGATACGAACCAATCTACGAAAATAGGAGTGACGCGATAAGGAGGTGGAGCTGTATTTGAGGACTAGTTTGGCAGTAGATCCAGATCTGCATGGTACATGTAGGAAGTAACCAAAATGAGACATATTTTCCACCACAAAGCTTGGGTCAGGATACTTTATAGACTTTTTATAAACAAAATGTCATAAAGCTCATCGAGGAACATCAAGGGAAGTAGACCCAGTCTTGCTTTATAGTGTGAGCAGGGGCGTAACTAGAAATTTGAAACCGAGGAGGCGCGCGCTTGCGCGCGCGCGATTTTGGGAAATAACTAATTAATATTCATTAGATTTCGTCATTTTTACTGCCTCGTTGCAGCGCGCCATTGCAAAAAGCCATGGTGAAATAGCGTACGTAGCCTGGATGGAGTGGAGAGCTAGATAGAGACAGCTGTGTCAGGCAAAACAGCTGTACTAGGCAAGATATATACGTTAGTAAAAATTTTGGTTGGTCAAAAGCGAGGAGGCAAGCGCCTCCTCTGCCTCACGGTAGTTACGCTAGCTACTGGTGAGGTGTGAAACATCCGGCGTTGTTTGCTACAATAGTGTAGTAGCAAGTTGACACAGAGTAGGACTACAGAGTAGTAGCTAGCTATTGACATGAGCTATCCATTCATCACCCACAATACATATGCAATACTGAGAAAAGCTTATCAACTCCTTTTAGTGTTTTAAGTCTTCTGTTTAATATTCACACACTGATTCTGCTCTGGTTGATGTGTACCATATGCTGCACAATCTGTTATCTTAATACCATCACTGTGTGTGTGTTACTTTACTCTAATGGTGCTGATGGTGTAGGCCTGAGCCTATTATGCTTTTTATTTTACCCATTATTCTTTTTAGAATTTCTCAATTTTTGGCCCGATTATTCTCATGAAATTCACCGATTATTCTTTTGAATTCAATTGAACTGCAAAAAACGTACAACACAAAAAGTAACAAAGTTTACAAACTATTATAGCTACGTTATACTGGTTTACATTCCTCTTTTGTTGAATTGTAGCATAACAGAGGTTTCTATATAATCCTCTAGTGATCCTAGCTGCTTCTTTCCAAATGAGTTATTTAAGACAGAAAATACTCTTTCAGCTGCTGCAGAAGAAGGTTGGAGAAGAAAGATATTCCTTGCAGCATCACTCCACTTAGGAATGGAAAGTTCGTGATCTTTCCAAAACTTCAGACTAGAATAATCACAAGAGAGGTCAGCTGTGAGAACAGCATATTTGGGAAACTCGTCCCTGAGTTCTAACAATCTTGTAGGAGTAATAAATGGAAGATTTTGCAAGCTACTCAAGTCAGCACATTCTGGTTTGATTTTCTTGACAAAATGTGGTGAAAATTACCGTGCTGCTTTGAATGCTTTCAATGGGATGTCCATAAGATCTGCTTTTAAGTGCTCATCAAAATATTTGATGGCAGGCTTAATGCATTCCCTGGCATGTTTCATCCACTTCAGCTGGACTTCGCTCTTGCCATTGGCTATAGACGCTACTACTGCTTGGACATTAGGGTAGTGTTCCATCTTACATGCTACACTAAGTGAGCTAATAATATCGAAACACTCTAACACCATAGGAATGTCGGATTCTAACTGATAGGTAGCTTCGACAAAAGGCTTTCCTGCATCAACTACAGCAGCTAGCTCTACCTTAAGAGTTTGTAATTTAACAAGCACGACAGAATAGCTTCTTATTGGAGACAGTTAAACATTCATTCGCATACCGTGCATCTTTAATGCTCAATAGTTAGCTAAAAATAGCACTCTAGACAATGAATAGCATTACATACCATTTAAGGGACTACACGTCGAACATCAGAATGACGAAAATTTCAGTTTCTTCGGGCAAACAAAGCGTGGTCAAAGACAGTTATCATCAAAGAAACTCACAAATCTGCTTGTGGGCGGAGCAAACACTGTAGAAAGAGTAAAAATTTTATTCAATGAGCGGACAAGCCACGCCCACCAAAATGGATTTGTGAACTGAATGGCTCGTGGTGAGCAAACGTATGCATGCGTTTTTGCGTAAAGTGTTCAGTCTGTCAGTCACAAGGCCGCGAATATTTAATTAGTTTCGTGGTTTGCACAAGAATTGAGCTACAGAGGTCAGCTAAGAACGCAGCAAGGTCATTTGTGGCGCCAGAGGTAGGCAAAGTTCACCCGCTCCGCTTGCCCGCCCTCCCCCCTCCCACCCACCCTGGTTGCTACCTTTAAATTAAAGAAAAACTATGTCGTAAAACATTTGGGTCCCTCGGCCCTCTAGCTCCACCCTAGGACCGCCCAGCAGTTGGTAAAGTCGCTGTGAAGTACTAGATGGTTAGCCAGAAAAAACAGCACGCAAATCAAGCCGTTTCTATAGTTCGCCGTGTAGTCCCTTAACTCGCTGTTCAGGAGAGATGGATTTTGGATCGCTCTGACGATTAGGCCCTTTCGCCCGTTTCTTTCCTTTGGGAGGAGGATTGCGATCGATCGCTCGTTTCCTTGACAGCTGTGAAGATGTTGGAGGACGCAACATCGAATAAGCACTAGGTACAGTTGTAGACTTTGAAGAACTAGCTGGCATGTCACAGACATTCGTCGGCGCCGGTGTTTTTTCAGGAAACACGGATTCTTCCTCATCGACAGTTGCTTCGTCACTACTCACTAATTCACGCTCACTATCTTCATCCATCATCAACTCCTCTATTGCTGCCTCAACCGACAAGGTAGTTTTTACTGCCATGACTACTTCACGCACGTGACTCAAAATTTTTGCCCGATTATTCTAGAATATTCTCAAATTCTTTCCGCTACCTATTATTCTCAAAATTATTCCAGCATAATAGGCGCAGGCCTATGATGGTGTGTTGAATCTTCTTCAATTGTTCAAAAATTTTATGGCGCATCTTAAGCATCAGGTGTAATTATTTTATTGTAGATAATCATTATTAGCTAATTGAATAGCAATCTTATTTTTGATTCCCGTAATTATTCTTTATTCAATGATTCTTTCCTACATCTTAGTGTGTTAATAACTTCATTGCAAGTCATCATCATAATTCATTTTATCCATCATCAATCAAACTCTGGAATACTGTTCTATTGTCAGCTCATTCTCTCCTATTTGAAGTCTTTTACCTGTTCATCCTATAATTAGCACTGGTTGCTATTTACCATCATTATTTTCTTTGAGATAAAATAGAAAAAATTACAGATCAGTCTTCACTAAGTATACAATGGAAGGTGCCAAAGCCAATATTTGTTGTTGCACATACATATACCGTAGAACATGAGCATGCAAGAATCTTGAATTGAGATTTTTGAAATTTCTGCTGATGTTTCATCAGATTAGATAAATGTTTTATCAGCACCTGAGTTACATCAAGACAAGGAAAGGCACAAATTAGATAGAAAAGGACTTCCAGAGTGACAGTTTAAGATTGAAGTAAAATTTCGTTGAATGGTGGTTTAAAATGTCTAGTAGAGTAGCTGTGAATATTACTATTGTTCACTACAGTGTGAAGTAGCTCTAATAAAGGAAGTGACAATATGTCTACTAGCCACATCACAAGCAGGATTGCTATTAAAATATAGTTCGCTTAGTTACGTTACTCGGCAGTGGAGGTTTTCACGTATGGCATGGCAGCTGATAGCCTTGTATGCGTCGTGTGGAGTCATGTCGCCGGCAACTCGTGTAGTATTGTGGGCTGCGCCAAATACGGTTTCGACGGCGTTCGAGCGATCAATGCGCACTTTGGATGATTGTAAAGTTCTCCACGAGCCGTACGTGGGACCTTGCTATATCAGAGAACAGCAGAACAGCAGCAGACAACTCTTGCTTGGAGCTAGTTATGCAGAAACCACACTTATTCTTTTAAAGGATTATCCTTGTTACGAGGCTGTGTTTGTCAAAGAGCTAGCAAAACATGTAGAAGGCAAGTTAGATGAAGTCATGCAAGGTGGAATATCAACATACACTCACACATTTCTAATAAGAAGACCTGACAAAGTAATCTATTCTTGGTTCAAGTGTGGACTGAAAATACCAGACTGGTCCTTTAACTCAGTTGATGCTGGGTTCCAAAGTCTGTATAAGCTGTTCGTCTATGTTCGTCAGACAAAGCATGTGGTAGTGATTGATGCTGATGATCTACTAAATGCTCCTGACAGAATGATGAAGGCTTACTGCAATGCTGATACAATCCCGGCATGACCTCATGGGAGCCTGGGATGATACATGATTGGTCAGTAGCTTCAGAAAGTTACAGTGGTCTGTTGTATCGATCAGTTGCAGCATCAAGTGGATTCACCCGCCGTGTTAACACTGGTGAACAGGAAAATACTGGACCAGTAGTCCCCAGTGATGCTCCTGTAGAGGTGTCAGCTTGTATTAGAGAGAGCTGGCCTCTGTATCAAGAAATGTATGCTGAAAGACTTGTGGTACAAACAAATTAAGTTTAGACACCACATAAATAGTTATTTTTGACACCAATGTCAGTTAACAATGACATTTGAATTTGGCGCCAAAATAGACCGCACGAGGAGCACGTGATATTTAACCCTGTCATCACCATTATACATTCGAACTAGCCGGACCTTGTGCTTTGTGTTCAGTTCTCTCTTTTCACGTGAGGTGGACTCGACCGCCATGTCCATCGTCCCCGAAGAACTCTTGCTCGACCCGGCCGCCCGGGTGCGCATGTTGAGCAATGCAGGGAGCTCTGTGGTGGTCGATGCAAAGATACCCGCTCTTCGTTATTACAGAAGTGGACCTCAGATGGAGAAAATGGTACTCTTACAAGTTTTTCTTTCTTGTACCCATGTTTAACCGCCTTTCTTTCTCTCTCTCTACTGCAGGCTAGAACGTATTATGCTGAGGGGCAGTGGGAACAGGCCTTCGTTTTGTACAACAAGTTTGCCACGTGAGTCTCATCTTGTTTCTTCAATCTTCGTTGTGTCCGCGTTTACTGTAGACGTTCATTACTTTGTGCCTGCCCACTTGAATATTCTGTTTTTTTGTGATTTTTATGACATGCTAGTGTCAAGTGTTTGGTGTCTTGAATATGCTTTATCAGTAAATTCTGGATGTGACAAAGTAGTATGATAGACTAGTTATTTACTCTCCTCATTGGTTCTCTCCCTCACTCACTCACTCTCTCTCTCTTTCACACACACACACACACACACACACACACACACACACACACACGCACTCTCTCTCTCTCTCTCACACACACTCTCTCTCTCTCAGTTTATTTGTGGAGAAACTGCCGAAGCATCCTGGCTATTCCAAGGTCACTCCTGCCGACAAGACTAGAGTGAACAAGCTACTTAATCCTGCATTCGAACGAGCTCTGGAACTAAAGAAGAAGCTGAAAGAGAAATTCGAACAAGAAAGGGATGAACATGTGACAAAGATGGAAACAGAAGTGAGACTACATGGCTGCTTGTACATGTATGGTATTGTCATGTGTTCAATGGTTGTGTACATAGACTCATTGTGTTGGGCTAACAGCTTGGTTCTTCCCATTGACCACTAATGGATGGTCTTGGTCCATCACCTTCTCACAGTCAGTGCTCCTGTTCTGAGGAGAACTGGTTAGCAGTTGGTGATACTAGTCAGTATACAGCAGTTTTATTACACCTTGCAAGAGCCAAAAAAGCTTGAAGCATGATCAGTGCCTTAGGTTTATTACATTGTGTGATTCAGCTTGAACACAGTTTACGCTCTACGGTTGACGCTTTTAGATTGCAAGAAGTAGTGAAACAACTGTACTGGGAACACTGGCTCTGCATCAATGGTCACCATTGCCTGCAGTGTAGGACCACTAGGTCCTTATAAGACTGCCCGTACCTGTACAGTACAGTAGTACCTGTGGTCACTCCTGGTGTCTAGACTTGGTCCAGATTCCGGGAACTGGCTTGTACAAGATCTGGCTGGGTGGACAGGTGTGTTGGCTTTGACAAGCACACATAGTGGTCAGTGAGCAGACAGATACTCAGCTTGTGTGTGTGTGTGTAGGCAGTATATGACAAAAGTAACTTGCACGAAACCAATTTTTAAAAAATTATATGCGCACGTGATGTCTAAAAAGAATGTACGATATTGAATCAAATCGTGATGAGCATGAATGGGTGAAAGATAAAGCTTTTCAGATTTTGCTATCAATGAAAATGTGTTGTAGCATCTCAACTTATTGCTGATAATCTGATTACATGTAGCTTGAGCATGCAACATAGCATACTATTTCTCTACCTAGCCTGAGCATGTAACATAGCATACTATTTCTCTACCTAGCCTGAGCATGTAACATAGCATACTATTTCTCTGCCTAGCCTGAGCATGTAACATAGCATACTATTTCTCTACCTAGCCTGAGCATGTAACATAGCATACTATTTCTCTGCCTAGCCTGAGCATGTAACATAGCATACTATTTCTCTACCTAGCCTGAGCTTGTAACATAGCATACTATTTCTCTGCCTAGCCTGAGCATGTAACATAGCATACTATTTCTCTGCCTAGCCTGAGCATGTAACATAGCATACTATTTCTCTACCTAGCCTGAGCATGTAACATAGCATACTATTTCTCTACCTAGCCTGAGCATGTAACATAGCATACTATTTCTCTACCTAGCCTGAGCATGTAACATAGCATACTATTTCTCTGCCTAGCCTGAGCTTGTAACATAGCATACTATTTCTCTACCTAGTCTGAGCATGTAACATAGCATACTATTTCTCTGCCTAGCCTGAGCATGTAACATAGCATACTATTTCTCTGCCTAGCCTGAGCATGTAACATAGCATACTATTTCTCTACCTAGCCTGAGCATGTAACATAGCATACTATTTCTCTGCCTAGCCTGAGCTTGTAACATAGCATACTATTTCTCTACCTAGCCTGAGCATGTAACATAGCATACTATTTCTCTACCTAGCCTGAGCATGTAACATAGCATACTATTTCTCTGCCTAGCCTGAGCTTGTAACATAGCATACTATTTCTCTACCTAGCCTGAGCATGTAACATAGCATACTATTTCTCTACCTAGCCTGAGCATGTAACATAGCATACTATTTCTCTGCCTAGCCTGAGCATGTAACATAGCATACTATTTCTCTACCTAGCCTGAGCATGTAACATAGCATACTATTTCTCTACCTAGCCTGAGCATGTAACATAGCATACTATTTCTCTGCCTAGCCTGAGCATGTAACATAGCATACTATTTCTCTACCTAGTCTGAGCATATAACATAGCATACTATTTCTCTGCCTAGCCTGAGCATGTAACATAGCATACTATTTCTCTACCTAGCCTGAGCATGTAACATAGCATACTATTTCTCTGCCTAGCCTGAGCATGTAACATAGCATACTATTTCTCTACCTAGCCTGAGCATGTAACATAGCATACTATTTCTCTGCCTAGCCTGAGCATGTAACATAGCATACTATTTCTCTACCTAGCCTGAGCATGTAACATAGCATACTATTTCTCTACCTAGCCTGAGCATGTAACATAGCATACTATTTCTCTACATAGCCTGAGCATGTAACATAGCATACTATTTCTCTACCTAGCCTGAGCTTGTAACATAGCATACTATTTCTCTACCTAGCCTGAGCTTGTAACATAGCATACTATTTCTCTACATAGCCTGAGCATGTAACATAGCATACTATTTCTCTACCTAGCCTGAGCATGTAACATAGCATACTATTTCTCTACCTAGCCTGAGCATGTAACATAGCATACTATTTCTCTACCTAGCCTGAGCATGTAACATAGCATACTATTTCTCTACCTAGCCTGAGCATGTAACATAGCATACTATTTCTCTGCCTAGCCTGAGCATGTAACATAGCATACTATTTCTCTACATAGCCTGAGCATGTAACATAGCATACTATTTCTCTGCCTAGTCTGAGCATGTAACATAGCATACTATTTCTCTACCTAGCCTGAGCATGTAACATAGCATACTATTTCTCTACATAGCCTGAGCATGTAACATAGCATACTATTTCTCTGCCTAGCCTGAGCATGTAACATAGCATACTATTTCTCTACCTAGCCTGAACATGTAACATAGCATACTATTTCTCTACCTAGCCTGAGCATGTAACATAGCATACTATTTCTCTGCCTAGTCTGAGCATGTAACATAGCATACTATTTCTCTGCCTAGCCTGAGCTTGTAACATAGCATACTGTTTCTCGGCCTAGTCTGAGCATGTAACATAGCATACTATTTCTCTGCCTAGCCTGAGCATGTAACATAGCATACTATTTCTCTGCCTAGCCTGAGCATGTAACATAGCATACTATTTCTCTGCCTAGCCTGAGCATGTAACATAGCATATACTATTTCTCTACCTAGCCTGAGCTTGTAACATAGCATACTATTTCTCTGCCTAGCCTGAGCATGTAACATAGCATACTATTTCTCTGCCTAGCCTGAGCATGTAACATAGCATACTATTTCTCTACCTAGCCTGAGCATGTAACATAGCATACTATTTCTCTGCCTAGCCTGAGCATGTAACATAGCATACTATTTCTCTGCCTAGCCTGAGCATGTAACATAGCATACTATTTCTCTGCCTAGCCTGAGCATGTAACATAGCATACTATTTCTCTGCCTAGCCTGAGCATGTAACATAGCATACTATTTCTCTGCCTAGCCTGAGCATGTAACATAGCATACTATTTCTCTACCTAGTCTGAGCATGTAACATAGCATACTATTTCTCTGCCTAGCCTGAGCATGTAACATAGCATACTATTTCTCTGCCTAGTCTGAGCATGTAACATAGCATACTATTTCTCTACATAGCCTGAGCATGTAACATAGCATACTATTTCTCTACCTAGCCTGAGCATGTAACATAGCATACTATTTCTCTGCCTAGCCTGAGCATGTAACATAGCATACTATTTCTCTACCTAGCCTGAGCATGTAACATAGCATACTATTTCTCTGCCTAGCCTGAGCATGTAACATAGCATACTATTTCTCTGCCTAGCCTGAGCATGTAACATAGCATACTATTTCTCTGCCTAGCCTGAGCATGTAACATAGCATACTATTTCTCTGCCTAGCCTGAGCATGTAACATAGCATACTATTTCTCTGCCTAGCCTGAGCATGTAACATAGCATACTATTTCTCTACCTAGTCTGAGCATGTAACATAGCATACTATTTCTCTGCCTAGCCTGAGCATGTAACATAGCATACTATTTCTCTGCCTAGTCTGAGCATGTAACATAGCATACTATTTCTCTACCTAGCCTGAGCATGTAACATAGCATACTATTTCTCTGTGAAGCCTGAGCTTGTATTACAAGTCGCTCTAATTTGTGTTTTAACTTACGTGATTGCAAGCCAGTTCACATGTTCAACGCTTTCCAATAAAATTGCGCACATACGTACAATTAGAAGCCAGTTTATAAGTGTAGCGCTTTCAAATAAATTGTGATGTGCTCACTCACTGAGTGTTGTTGTGGCTAGTGTCTAGTTACTTTTGTCACATACTGTGTATTTATTTGTCAGTGTACGATATAACGTGTGTATGTATGTATGTTTGTATGTATGTATGTATGTATGTATGTGTGTGTGTGTGTATGTATGTATTTATGTATGTATGTATTGTTCAATATAATGTTGTGTTCAGGTAAGTCACTGTAATAAGTACCTCTTGTATAAATCTGATGATTACTACATGTATGTGTTAGTGTTGTTACAATGTTATGTTTGGTTTGCTCAATGACAAATCGAAACTAAAATGCGTAAATGAAAATGGATATTCTTGTCAGCTCAACATCCAAGTTGTCGCTAGTGCTCCATATACTTCAAACAGTGTCAATATGCTTTGAACTCAAAAGAAAGTTGCACTGTCCTATGTAAACAACACGAAAGAACAATTTTCATCTTTCATACTACATGTGGATCTTTATACTGTGAATAGAGCTCGTGTTTATTTCACAACAGCGGGGTCAGTGTAGTAGTGTTGTAGCCCAAGATTTGTCAATAGAGTGAAGTAGTGAATCATGTGTTTTAAATAATGGCGTATGTAATCTGATTGTTAGCTGCTATTGTAGCATAATATTGGTACTGTTCTTTGAATAGAATGATGGTACGTGTAACACTCACCATCAGTTGCCATCCAGTTCAAACAGTTCACTTTCCCATCTTTTCAACAAAATGACTAATGGTAGAGACATACGGTACAAGCTGTTCAAGACACAGCAACATAATAAAAATCACTGTTATACATACATATTATGTTATTCTACATTGTTCACACAACAAATTTTGTGTTGCAGAGTATTTTGTTTTAACCAAGTGAAGTGTAAATCCTTGTGTTGTATTGTAACTATTATTACTTTTTTACATTGTCTATGCACTAGTATCTATTCAAAAATACTATAAATTGGAACATGAAAATCACTTCAGTTTCCCCATATACTTCAAACAGTGTCAATATGCTTTGGACTCAAAGAAAGTTGCTTTGTCCTATGTAAGCAACTCGAAAGAACTATTTTCAACTTAACCAAATCCTTATCAACGTCACATTATGCTAAGTAGCATGTTGCTGTGATTACCATACACACTGTGCTCTGTGGATAGTAGTTATCTTTATCTCTTTATAATAAGTTTTCGTTGTCTTTGCATTGTGTAACTAATCAGTTTTGAACCAAACAGCTATTATTATGCCTCGGTGGGCGGAGCCACGAGGCATACGGTAATCGTGCTGTCTGTCAGTCATTCTGTCTGTTACACCATTTCTGTGGCGCACGCAAAAAGGTAAGCTCTGAAACTTGCAATGCAGGTAGAACTCGATATTATCTCGGTTTTGAGTGTTTGAAATCTTTACACGAAGCTTAGTTCCAGAGCTATGGCGTGATTTGCTCACCTCAATGCCCGTTTCTGGCTATCTGGACTTCTCCAAAGGCAAAGCTGTCCACAGTTGACTGCTTAGCAGTTGTTAGGTTATAATTTTACTACAGGATAGCAGCGCAGGTCCAGAGAAATCGTGTAAGCAAGCTATGGAAGCTATCTCGCTCGTGGTATGCGTTGCTGTGCTTAAACTGTAGACACGCCCAGTTTAAATGTGGTTAGCACTGATTGGCTTCTGATTGCATAACTAAAGCACTGCATTGTGATTGCTGTACAGAAATCCTGTAGACATGCATCTGCAGTTGCTGTGTTTGTGGAATGGTGGATAGTTGTGTTTGTGGATATAATGTCAACCACCGAGGCATCAGCACCTATGGTGCTATTTTTATCAGAAAGAATCATCAGTAGCATTTATCATACAGGATGTGGGATTGAATATTTATGAAAAACAGTTGACAAAAGAGCTTACTAAAACCTAGTTTAGTGCGCTTCCATAAACGAAATCTGATAATACCAGATCACAAGCAGTTACCATCAATGGAACGAGGCTGTCAACAGTACTTTATATATTGGAGAAAGGACTTCACAACTAAGCATGCTCCATACCTTGCTATACACGATCTGTTATAAAATTATTTGAATGTTTTGTTTACTGTATCTATTTCACCATTAAATTCGTGACAGTTGTGTAACTTAGTATTCCTCTGTATGGACAGATTTGTATTTGAAGTACAGGCCCAGAGCATAATCTAGTTTAGTTATTGTTTGCCTCGTGTAACTCTACTGTACGAAATGCTCTGTTTCTTTGTGAAAGCTATTAACATTTGTATCTGGTTTATAACTCAATGTGATATTTTTGATGGTTACCAGATAATTTGTAGTTGATTCTTAAAAATTGTTATGTGAACCAGACAGTAATCCAGACTGCATCAAGTTAGAGGCATTGGTGATAAATGTGTGGTATGCACCTTCTATTATTATGCCTCAGTGGGCGGAGCCATGAGGCATACAGTAATCTTGTGTGTCTGTCTGAACTGGATGGTCTTAGATTTTTTAATTGAAGCTTTGTTTGTGAGTTATGGCGTGATTTGCTTACTTTGTTTACCGTTGCTGGCGATTTGGACTTCTCCGAAGTCGAATGTGTCCATGGTTAACTGGCTAGGTTTTGATCTGGACTGCAGGATAGCGTGGCGGTCCAAATAAAGTTCAGCAAAAAATGCTGCTTCAAGCATGGCAATGTGCTTGCCTTTCTGCACACCCAGCTAATTATTACACTGTGGTAGCATACTATTGGCTTCTGTTATTTTTGCCAGCTTGTACAGCGGTTTTCGAAGATCTTGCATAAACGAGGCAAAAGCGGAAGTATGACGTTGACCAATCAAACGCACGTAAGTGAGATACACGTGACTAGCCGAAGCTATACACGTGACGAAAAGTGAATTTGATTGGCCAACGTCACACTTCCGCTTTTGCCTCGTTTATGCAAGATCTTCGAAAACCGCTGTATCAATACATTGTACTTTATAAATCTGTTACAATCATCATCTGCTGATGGAATAGCTGTAGTTGCTGTGTGCTGTCAAAGCATGTCCAGTGTGCAGTATGCAATCATGCAAGACAGATCTGCATCTTTGGTGCTTCATTATTACGGCAACATGGCGTATAAACCCAAACCACTGTGTTCAATGCTCAACTGACTGGAGGTATCTACATAGTGTCTAGTACTTTGATTTAAGGATGGTCTATAGCTCCAAACTTATGGAATGTTCATGTTCGTAATCTGGTGAAGCTGGTTGTATAATCAACACATTGTTGTGTTAGGACGAAGATTGTTTGCTTGTCTCTCGGACTATCCTATGCTGTTTTGGGACATAATACAATGCATGCAGACTGTGATGAACAACAGTTCTCTGATACTTCTAATAGTAGTCCTTCTTCCTTGCCGGCACCATCTACCATGCCGGTCAGTCTTTTAGTCCATAATTCAACAAACTTTCGTCTAGGCTGCCTGCTCGATCCTCGCCTCCACCTCCGGCGATAGCACCACCGGGAGCGGCAGAGGGTCCGGAACTCCAGCTCCTGGATCAAGAGCTCCATCCTCGTGATCCGACATTGACGTATAGAACGAGCGGAAAGAACCAAGAGAGAAATAAACCAAGAGAGCGAACCACTTGTATGCGCAGAGTTTGATGAGCTCTAGAGATGCCAACGCGCACTCCTCCCTGTAGTGATCCACTCCAAAGCACAGTGGACAGGACTGACAAGGCCTGTCCCCGGCGTGACTATGTACTGTTGCGGCCATTAATGACGTATTTATCTCAGTCACGACCCCAGTGACAGTCTGGTGCAAGCTTTCTGCCGTGCACCGAGGCTGAGCGACTAGGTGCCGGTGGCCGTAGTGCATCGAGTTCAGCAGCCCTTCGACCAGGTGCCGGTGGCCGTAGTGCATCGGGTTCAGCAGCCCTTCGACCAGGTGCTGGTGGCCGTAGTGCATCGGGTTCAGCAGCCCTTCGACCAGGTGCCGGTGGCCGTAGTGCATCGGGTTCAGCAGCCCTTCGACCAGATGCCGGTGGCCGTAGTGCATCGGGTTCAACAGCCCTTCGTTCACGCACATCAGCTGGGAGCACGGAACGACTCCAGCGACCTTCTGGTGCGGCTTCGTCAACTGAGAGACCGCCTGCAATAGGAGGTCTTCCCGCTTCCGCAGTCTCCAGGTTTGCAAGTGGTAGGCACCATCCTTCTCGGATAGTACCCACGACTATCAGGGCACAGACAAAGGTAGCACAACCCATTCTTTCTCAGTTGCTTTTATAGAACTGAGCTAGACTTTGGGGTAGAAGATAGGCCGAGGTCAATCTAGTTTGATGCAAGCTTTTCATAGTCTAGTGTTTCTCCTGCGCAACCGCACTGTACTGTGTACTGTTAGGCTGGCGATCTAAATGCTTAACCGACTTTAACTCCTTGTTGCTTGACTAGTTGCTAAGCTACCTACTGTATTAATATACGGCTAAAATCAAGTTGTAGCAATACCGTGTAGAACACGTTTAATTACTACTTAGCTCTAGTAATTCCAGCAAGTTCCAAAAATTAAACGTGTGCAGGAGGGAGCTATGTTGTCCTTCTGCATAGATCCCTTACTGTGGTAATATGACAAGTCAGTCTACATGTGATTCAAACTGTTTCTGGACTCTAGTCTACTGCTATCTCTTTAATGTGGTTCCTTTGTCACAAGGAGATAAGTTAGTAACATTGTGACTGCTTTACTGAAGTATCTTTCCACAACCACCCTATTACAATATAGACCTGGTCGACTGACTTTAAAATCTTTTAATTTCAGCTGTTTGAAGAGATCTTGCAACAGCACAGTCAAAGAGAAAGTAACACTTTGACCAATCGTTACGTTGACCAATCAAACACGCACTCCAATTCTCTGATGCCCGCACGTGACCAGCCGTGTTCGATTGGTCAATGTATTACTTGTGTTGTTCTAAGATCTCTTCAAACTGCTGTACAGAGAGCTTGGTTCTCAGACCATTGAATGCAGCATAAAGAGCAGGTGTTAATTGATTCTGTCAAATGCCATGGTTATTGCAATATTAGTTGGGCAGTGTTAGATTATAACTGTCTTACAAGCAGAGGAGGCAGTTGACATCAATGGTGGTCCAGAAGGACACTAGCCACTGCTAATGAAGCAGGTTGGTGTGTACATGTCTTCGAAAGTGTCTAGTGCCTCTACAAACTGAGCGTCACTAATGTAGTCGTCCATTATAGCAGACCGTAGACAAGTGACTTGCTGCTAGCTTAGTTTGATTTTCAACTGACTTGCGTCGTTTCTGTTTGCTGTTGCTATAGTCTAAACCAGTTAGACAGTGCATCCAATCGGATCTACGCGATTTAGAAGCCCTCGTGCCGTTGCCATAGCGTCCTTGCTACGCTCGGACGCTATATAGCAACGGCCCTCGGGCTTCTAAATCGGATGCACTGTCTAACTATTATTTAGTAGCTATCTCTTGCTGAAATTTAAGACGACATGGTTGACTGAACTCCTAGTGTCAAGAGTTCCTTCATTCTTGTCACATTACCTCTCTTACAAGCATCATAGAGTTCTTTTCAGTGAACACAACATCATTGATTGGTCATAATGGTTGACATTAGCTCCTAGTGTCAAAATTTCCTTTCTTGTCACATTACCTCTCTTGCAAGCATCATAAAGGTCTTGATTCAGTGAACACAACATCATTGATTGTGTTGTGTTAATAAGATTGTGATTGTCATATCATAGGAGTCAACCTATGCTTGTTTGGGCTGCCACCAGAGTGTCCTCTACCTTCTCATTGAACATGGCTTGCTCTTCATTTCCATTTCTTCTGTATGTGTTAATCTTCTCTCTTCGTACGCACTTTAACTCCTTTGCTGCTGCATCCTCCTGCCCTTTCAGGACCTGGACAAACTTGGTGTCCAGTCTTCTCTGAGACTCTCGAATCTCTCTGAGCATCGCAGCCATCTCTGCTGCAGGTTCAGGGACGTCGAGAGTAGGATCCGTCATACCGAAGTATATGCGAAGTTTTGATGATTTCAGTGAAAGAAGCAGAGAGAAAACTAGATTGTGTACTACACAAAACCTAGAAATCTATAGTATCTACAGCTTATATACTACTGTACCAGACAAGGATCTTCCACTTTCACTCTAAGGATTCTATTTTCCTCCTTCAGTCGCACTTCAGAAGATGTGGGAATGAATAAATTGACAGCATTGCCCATAATAGCTGAAAATTCTTGTTTACTACATGTTGTTGCCTTGTGAACAAATTCATGACTGTGACTCCAACGATCGCCGTCCTTCAAAGCAAACTTCCACATTTAAGTCGCAAAATGTCCTCGATTTTTTTTTAATCTTACTAATTCACGAGACGTTGATTTTATTGACCGACATTTTCTTTCTTCACGCATCTCCTCGTATAAAATCCGTGTGGCCCCACTGTATACGAAGAGGTGGTACGTTGTTTCTAAAACAAAAAAGATGATAAAATCGGACCCGTCATAACGTCAGGTAATTATGCGTTACCGGTACCAATGACCTCTGTTGGTTAAGGCTTGTAATGTTTGGAAGACATCTATGTTCCCCCATCAGTACTTGACCAAGCAAGACACCAAGCGATACTAGATTATCTGCCTAAAGAATAAATAATTAATGTCCGCAAAGTGATTTTGAGACTTTAGCAAGATATTGTCAACTCAAGATTTTTTTGCTATAATTCTTTTTAATGGTTGACCCAGCTGACCCTATTACAATGTAGGACTGGTCAGTGGACTTTAAAATCCTTTAAATACAGAGAGCTCGATTCTCAGATCATTGAAAGCAGCATAATGAGCAGGTGTTAATTGATTCTTGTCAAAAGCCATGGGGCAAAACCAATATTAACTGGGGCAGTTAACTGCGTTGGTCTGGGATTAATGACCAGCACTCATTGGATGGTTGACCATAGTAGGCTGTAAGATGTCTTGCATCTTAGTCAGTTGATAATTTGTGTGTCACACTTGTTAGAGACTATCTGTTAGAGATGGTGAAGTCAGCTGTCAATCGTAGTAGTAAATTATCTCTATCTGTAGCACACACAGCTATCCCATGGGTTGTTATAGTTTTTAAATAAAGAATCTCCTGCATAGGAATCCCTTGTTTGACATGGTGCTTTAACTGCTCAACTGTGGATAAGACCATGTTAGCTTGTATCTGTAGCTGAATTTGACTATCGCTTTGTGATGTATGGATCTTTCCTTCTATACATCCAAAGCGATAGTCATCTAAGTAGCGTGGTGAGCACGATTCATCTGGCTCATCAAGTTCACTGTTGGCTAGTATGACGAAAGAATCTTTACTTAAATCACAAGTTAAGAGTAGATCGCCTACAAGAGACAAGTTTCTTATAAAGGACAATGGCTTCTCTGCTAGAATTCCACTTGTTAAAAGTTATAGATTCCAAGTTTGTAAGTGAAACACAATTCGTGCAACTACATCATTGATGAGACCAGGAGTGGAAATAGTAACTTTACTGATCCACAAACATCTGTATATTCAATTTCCAATTTGACGAGCGGAATACACAAGACACAATTTCTGTTCTTAATCTGAATGTCAACAACGCCTAAAAAGAAAAAAATGTTGTATTGGTGATCCAATTTACCATGGAGTGCATCGACTTGTTTCGGCGAAGCAAAAGCTGGATAACCACACCAGTCTGATCATGAGCTTCTTGTTGTAGATATTTGAACTATGTAGTTCCTTCCATAATAGTCGAGAACTAAATCAAGAAGTCGATTAACATACACTTTACCACATCCATTTCTAAACAAATATATTTTTGCAGTGTATCTTGATTCATCTTTATGACGTTTAAGAAACCAATCACAGCTCCCAAATAAGGATGAACCTCGTTAAATTATAATCACTTCATTTTTTTGGAAGAATAAAAATGTTGGTCTCTATTCTCTTGTATTTGCTGACTTGGGACAGGGCCATGCTTTTCCTTGTTGTCTCTCCAAAGTCTACACTAGCTCACTCATTTCCCTGCCTCTCTGAACTCTTTATGGTGTCACGAGGAAAAGATCCAGAATAAGAGTTAAAGATTTTTAGCCATTTTCCTTTTCCATAAAGGTTAACACCCTCTAGCAAAATATTTACTGCCTCGGTTGACCATGTAGGTTTTCTTCCTAAGAGCTCTAGTGTTGTAGTAAAAGAGTAACCATAATAAAGAAACCAACGAGCTCACCTGTTGTTACTCTTGTGGTCAAATTTGTGAGAAGATCATTCTGTGCAGGTAGCACATCATCATCCATTACCCAGAGAGTACCAGTCATTCATTTCCATGAGCTCTTCTACAATGGAGGGAGATCCCCATTGATGTCTAACGTAGCAATAACCCTTAAGTGTTTTCCTACACATGTTTGCTGACAGTCCTAACAATAGTACATGTCTTTGTCTCAAGATTATGTCTTAGGTGAGAGGAGTTGTTCCACTTTTTGAGGATAGTCTACACGAACCTGTTGCTCTGTATCTTTTAGTCTTAGCTCCTTTAGTTTCTGGATTGTCAATCAGTTGCAAAAAGGGAGTTTGTCAATTTGATCCTGAAGGCTTATGCCATAGCTTCTTCACTTCTTTGTATCTGTTATTGCCTGTGTGTATTCAGAGAGTGACATGATACCTTCAGAGCATTTTGCGAGGCTCCATAGGTACAGAAAATTTTCATTAGTGTGTGCAAGGCTGTTGTCAGCGCAATTGCATGCAGACACTCAATTCCATCGAGGCACTGCACCTTTGGTGCTTTATTACACCTTGTCCTACAACTACCCTCACCTTGCTCCTCGTGTCTCTTAACTACAGCTCCTTTGGAAAGTTGTCAAGAGTCGCTGAATTTGCAGGACACAATAACGGATTTCTTTTCTTCTTGTCACATATGTATGGCTCATATTGCCATACATTAAAGACTTTTAGGATAATAATAAATCAATGTATATAGCCCGGCGTCTTTTAAGCTGCCATTTCCTGGAAAACAGTCCGGCAGAACAGTGCAAGCCAAGTAGAATTCTTTCAATACCTTAAATTTGTAAAAAAATAATTCTTACTCAACTGTGAGACTCCCAAACTGCTCATTTGAGCAGTTTTCAGTTCTCATGTGATCAGTTTGTAATCCTCCGTTGGATAGGAGGATTAAATGTTAATGGACACGCTTGTTGCTCCGTGTGACAATAGCAGTATATCCAATTTTTTTCACACTAATTTCTTACCTTCCCATTAAATAAGTATTTCATTGTATAAACGGACTTTTCGATCTCCTGGAAGGCATCTACATTTATCATTGCCTTCTTTGCAAGTACATGAAGAATAGCCTGAGCCATGCCATTTCCTAGAAAACAGTCCGGCAGAACAGTGCAAGCCAAGTAGAATTCTTTCAATACCTTAAATTTGTAAAAAAATAATTCTTACTCAACTGTGAGACTCCCAAACTGCTCATTTGAGCAGTTTTCAGTTCTCATGTGAGCAGTTTGTAATCCTCCGTTGGATAGGAGAATTAAATGTTAATGGACACACTTGTTGCTCCGTGTGACAATAGCAGTATATCCAATTTTTTCACACTAATTTCTTACCTTCCCATTAAATAAGTATTTCATTGTATAAACGGACTTTTCGATCTCCTGGAAGGCATCTACATTTATCATTGGCTTCTTTGCAAGTACATGAAGAATAGCCTGAGCCATGCCATTTCCTGGAAAACAGTCCGGCAGAACAGTGCAAGCCAAGTAGAATTCTTTCAATACCTTAAATTTGTAAAAAAATAATTCTTACTCAACTGTGAGACTCCCAAACTGCTCATTTGAGCAGTTTTCAGTTCTCATGTGAGCAGTTTGTAATCCTCCGTTGGATAGGAGGATTAAATGTTAATGGACACACTTGTTGCTCCGTGTGACAATAGCAGTATATCCAATTTTTTCACACTAATTTCTTACCTTCCCATTAAATAAGTATTTCATTGTATAAACGGACTTTTCGATCTCCTGGAAGGCATCTACATTTATCATTGCCTTCTTTGCAAGTACATGAAGAATAGCCTGAGCCATGCCTGGTTGATTATACCTCCCAGAGTTGCTGATAATATCAGTGACATCTAGTGATAGGCAATAGGAACATCACCTACCATCATAATTTTGACAAGACAGTAGTAGTGATGAATTAAAATTTAGTCATATCGGTTGACCTGGTCAGCTTTTCTTTTCCTAGGTCACTTTTCCTTCTCCTTGCTTTTCTTAGCCTCTCCTAGCTTCTCTTCCTTCCCTTTCTTCCCTTTAGATTTTTTTCTATTCTTCTCAGTGCTTTTCTCTGCCTTCTCTTCCAAATCACCAGTCATTTCTGTGGCTTTTACAACTTCACTTTCAGTCCTTATACTCACAAACCGCAATGATACAGCGTATAAAGCGAACATTAAGCCTTACCAATAGCCAGCACTAAACCGGGGTAGATCTTCCCACGAGCCCACTCCACTGTGCAGCGCACTCCTGTGTTTCTCATCTCATTGTTCTTCTTGGCCGCACATTCATCCCTGTGTGTGTCTGGTCTTCTATAAACATAACAATGATCCTATTTCATCTTATCTTTAGTCAGGAATTTCAGGTCTCAATGATTAGTTGTCCGACCCATCAACTTTCTTGTTTTATATATTTTTGGCCTGTACACTGATCCATTCTGGGAAATGTCACCATTTTTTCTTTTCTATCTCTAGCACCAATGAATAGAAATTTATCAGTCTAAATTTGTGAAAATTTGTTGCTGGTGTCACTGTTGCTTGCATTGCTACACTGTTGCTTGCATTGCTACACTGTTGCTTGCATTCGTATCTTTGGGCTTCACTGGCTTTCACAACCATCTCTTCGTACGTGATTTAACGCCTTCGCTGCTGCATCCTCCTCCTGGCCTTTCTTGACTTCGTCCTGGAATGGACAAACTTGGCGTCCAGTATTTTCTGAGACTCTCATAAATATTAAAAATTTAAAATATAGATATAGATAGATATTTACCTTCTTTGCCATCAGCATGAAGTCTTTCTAAGCCAGCTATTTCTTTTCTTAGTTTACTTATTTGTTGTTTCTGTGCCTTTGCAGTTGCAGAGAAAGACAAAGAGATTGATCTTCTTACATTCATACCACATGTATCAAAAAAATTGGATATAACCTATTAACATTTAAGGAAAATACCATCCTCAACCCTCAAACATGTGTCCCGAGGGTTAAAGAGCTATTAAATGACAGAGCAAAACGTAACCTTTGTGCATGTGCATTCATTCAGGGTGCATGTATTCTTTCCTCTGTCAATTGACATGTCATGGTCTAATGCAGACATGTATAGGGAGTAGTGGCATCCATTTATTTTTTCACATCAGTAATTTGGAAGACAGTGCAATGCTATAGCCAGTGAAGGCTGCTAGTGTTGCTATATACTAGGTTATGCACATTTAATGCTGACCTTTGATGGTGAGTGATGGTGACTCATATGATATTGTAGTCCATTTTTGCAGTGTATCTTGATTCATCTTTATAACGTTTAAGAAAACCGATCACAGCTCCCAAATAAGGATGAACCTCGTTAAATTATAATCAATATTTCATTTTTTGGAAGAATAAAAATGTTGGCCTCTATACTCTTGTATTTGCTGACTTAGGACAGGCCCATGCTTTTCCTTGTTGTCTCTCCCAAGTCTACACTAGCTCACTCTGCCTCTCCGAACTCGTTACTCTAGTGATCAAATATGTAACAAGATCATTCTGTGCAGGTAGCACATCATCTTTCATTATCCAGTGAGTACCAGTCACTCATCTCTTGCAGCTCTTCTAAGCATCATCCAGAGAATACCAATCACTCATTTGTTGTAGCTCTTCTGCACTAGAAGGATAGTTCCATTTAATAATAATGCAACAATAACCTTTGAAGTTAAATTATGAGCACTACTGTGGTCTATTTTACTATACCTTTGAGGGCAGAACTGGGTCATACAATCTAGTTTCTCTTCAATGGCACTCATTCTTTCTGCTTGTTGGGCTATGTGTTTGTATGTGAAAGCTTCCATGTCCATTGAGAGCTGATTTCTGAAAAATACACAATTAATAGCTAGCTGTGTCAATGTCCTATACCTTCAACTGGCATCCATAATAAGATTAAAAAAAACTAAAGAAGTGTATGGGCACTACTTTATATCATAGCTTAGCAGTGATATCTTGCTACCTAATGACTTTTGTCCTTGCCGGTTTTTGATCGATTGTGTCACACCCTCGTGCAGATCTGCCTCTTCCAGAGCATACCAATTGTTTCAGCTCTTCTGAACTAGAAGAAGACCTCTTTATTGATGTGTAATACAGTGATAGTTGCTGTCATTTGTCACATCCAGAGTGTACCATCCTTTTCTCTTCATAGTCTCCTCCTCAATAGCTGAGGAGGAGGACCCTTGTCGCAGAGTTGAAACGACGCAGTTACCAGTTAGACGAGAACTGCTTGGAAAAGATATTATAGCATAAACACAGCAGCAGTGAGAATCATGAATGATAGACTGTGTTCAGAGTACAAAGTGCGGATGTGCAACAATGTCTAGTGCTGTCTTGTCCTGTCCCTTTTCAGATCAAGTTGTGGAACATAATAGTTTGGTTATTAATCTTATCTCTGCTTGTGTGCTTATTACGTGACTTGGTAGGCTTTGCTTTTTGAGATACTTTGATGCCTTTTCTCTCCTGCTCTGGTGGGATTTGAACCAGTGACCCGTGGGTTGGTCTCTATTTACTCATTCTTCTGATCTGTATAAAATTTGTAAAGAATAATTATTCTGAACTTCTAGTTAACGGTGACGTTTTGCGAAGTTACAGTCAGTTGAAAATACAGCGAACAGAGCAGTGTAAATCAAACCTGGAGATGACATTCTGGTTTTTAGTGGAAGGTGATGTGATGCTGTTTCTTTACCGACCTCTGTGTCTATTATGGGCACTAGTTTATATAGCTTAGTAATGAAATCTTGCTACCTAATGACTTTTGTCGGTCCTTGCCGGTTTTTGATTGGTTGTATCACACCCTCGTGCAGATCTGCCTCTTCCAGAGCATACCAATTGTCACTCTCAGCTCTTCTGAACTAGAAGACCTCCTTATTGATGTGTTATACAGCGCTGTCACTGACCAGCAGTGGTACAGATACTGTCACACCCAGTGATGTAATGCTGTTTCTTTCTCTGCTCTGACCATGGGCACCACCTATAACCTATAATGGATTAAACATGTACAGTATGATACCTAGTGACATGTAGCTGACACATTACCTATGCTCAACAACAACTAGACAGCAACTAGTGACTGTTGCTGTCTGTGATTGTACACCGGTTGATTGCTGCATTGTGTTGTAATGAGTCTATTAAACAATTATCATTCAGGTTAGAGACCGAGGCCATGGGATCTACGCGGTATAGAAACCCGAGAGGAAGCCATATAGAACCCGAGCACGTAGCGAGAAGGTTCTATGGCGACGCGAGGGTTTCTATACCGTGTAGATCCCGTTGGCCGAGGTCTATAGCAGGCTTAGAGTATAGCAACCGTTGCTATCCAACAAGGATTTTTCGACGCTGCGCAAATAGTTTTGTGAAGAACACGGCCGTACTTCAGCGATGGGAAACACAGGCAAGTTTAGCTGGAGTACGTCGCTAAACGGTTTCCCGTGCCTTGTTACACCTTGGTGGTACTCTGTCTCGTCTCCTTCCGCCATCGCTATGGTGTCTGCTAGTGGCTTTTCGACGCAAGTTTCTGGAACTCACTCACGCTCACACGTGTACAAGCCCTCTCATCATGTGTCTTGTAATAATGATGTTATGGCTTGTTATGAATGCACTTTCACTAAGCAAACTGTGGTCTATCTGTTCACAGATGGACTCTATCTGTTCGCGGAAGGACTCTATCTGTTCGCGGATGGTCTCTACAGCAAATAGATCCTCGGATCTAATGAATCTGATTGGTCAATAACATTGAGCTATACTCTAACACACGGATAGTATATAGTATTTGTGTATAATTTATAGTGTGTGTATTTAAGGTCAAGTTTGTGTTGTAGACATTGTCTTGTCTAAACACATAAACAGCATAAACACAGCAACAGTGAGAATCAGGAATGATAAACTAATAATACATGTGTTCAGAGTACAAAGTGTGATTGTGCAACAATGTCTAGTCCTGTCTCTGACAGACCCTTTCAGATCAAGTTGTTGAACATAATAGTTGGGTTATTAATCTTATCTCTGTTGTCCCCAGAGCTAACCAATCATCCACTCTTCTAGTTCCTCTAGAATTAGTTGATGAAGTCGCTCTCGAACTCAATGTAGACGAAGTTTCTTACTTTTATTCTTTAAAACACTAATCCATTATATTTCAGCTATTTGTGACTGTTTCATCTGATCTTGTTGCAGTATTCTCTACAGTCCTTTAGACCACAACTATGTGATGTTGACCAATAGTGTTGGATAGCTGCGTGACTTACTGTCGTCATGGAATCTCACCACACGACACAGATAACGGTTTTGTGCGCTTCAGTTTTTACTAATTCTACTGCGCTGGCTTGTGGTTCGCGACATTTCTGTTTAATGTTGCTATGGTCTAAATCAGTTAGACAGCGCATCCAATCGGATCTACGCAATCAAGAAGCCCTCGCGCCGTTACCATAGCGCCCTCGTTACACTCAGATGCTATATAGCAACGACTCTCGGGCTTCTATTCTAAATCGCGTAGATCCTGTCGAACTATTACAACATTTATTTTTGGTTGTCTTGAGCAAGCCATATTTTGATGAACCTCTAATATATTTCTGTGTTATTGTTGTTACATTGTTATGATATTGTTTCATTATTCCAGGCAGCTGCTAAGAAGGCAGAAGAGGAGAGAAAGAGAGAGCTCCGAGATAGAGAGAAGGCCAAGGAGTTATCAGCTTTCCTGGCAGCTGGTAAGAACTGTAATGAATAACTTAAATTTGCATAATAAGCTTTATCTTGTCTGAAATTGGAATTGATTGTTAATTGAATATTCAAATAGCTACAATATCTTTCAAATATTGTCAAAATGATCGAATATTTGAAATGTACATTGAAAAGAGAGTTGCTTCATAAACTGTAGATCAAGTGCATGTAGTATGGATCGGGAAACATTTTGTTATTTAATTTTCGTTTCAGCTGCACGTATAATGCACATTGTGCATCAATATTTTGCATGTTTAATTATCATCGCTAGAAAAGGCGACTGTGACTATGACTGTCTGTGACTGACCATAAACTAGTGTGTGTATAATCTATAGTAAGAACCAACATCTGTCTGAATGCATTGCATCAGCTAATTGTAGTCTAGCTGGAGTTGATAACCAAACCAAGCCAAGTATTGTATCACTCACTACCCACTATGTATGTTTAGAGTATAGTCTAGTGATATTGACCAATGAGATTGACTACAGCTTGGACTCTAAATAGCTTAGTATCCAAACCGCGCACTTAGTATCCAAGCCGCGCTACTTAGAAGCCAACTTGAATCAGTACAGGAATTGTTGGATTCATTCTCTCTGCATAACGAAAAGACTATCATAAAGAAGAGCGACGACTAGTTGACACGTAGCGCAGATAGACGAGTGGAGGCGAGCTAGAAATGTTGCTCGCTTTCGATAGTTATTCGCGAGTCTGCAGTACAGTGCGCACAGCATGCATATGCCGTGGCAGCTAGGGGAGGAGTTTCAAAAGCCAGAGTGGAGTTTTTTATAGCGGCGCACATGCATGGCTGGCGACCCAAAGAGCTTCTGTGTGGACAGTTTAATGCTAGAGGCACTTGACTTACCAAAACATTAACGTTTGTGTAAGAGTACTGCTGAGTGTTGTTCGCCATCGAAGATTGCACTTTGTCTGTTCAGAACTACGAAGAAACAACTTTAGCACGCCTCGTCTTTTCAAAAACAAACGCCATTTCTTTGTTTACAAAATCCGTCGTGTGAGTGTTGCTTAGCTACTCGTGGCTATACTCTAAAATAGTTAGACGCCTCGGCCAATGGGATCTACGCGGTTTAGAAACCTCGGCCGGGTTATGTAACGACCTCGCTACGCTCGGTCATCACAACAAACCCGCCTCGGTTTCTAAACAGCGTAGATCCCATGGCCTCGTCGTCTAACTTATATTTGTAAGTACAAGTGTGTGTGCTAGAGGTGTTTCCAGTACAGTTCATGAGTGTGTCTATTCAATCATTGTCTCTTTATTACAGGGGCTATGGTGAGAGTGATAAGCCGCCTAAAGTGACTGACTACAGAATGAGCAAGCTCACTAAAGATATTGCTGAACTGGTAAGCATTGATTGCAACACATTCGATAACACCAGCGACGACATACATGTATATGTATTGGTGGTGGTGGCTAATCCTTAGCTAGTTCACAAATTATTTACTTCTCAAGGAAAACGTGCTCTAGCTCAGCTCATGATACTGTGTATTGGTAATGATCAATAGTTAGATTAATTCTCTCTTACTGAACCTACACTAGCTTTGCAGCACTCCAATACATACTCTCGTAAAATTTTATTGGTATAAAATGATAAATCCTGAACTACTCAACAAGCTCATTGTAATGAACTGCCCTAACCCAAGGTATGACAACAATGAGAACTGATCAACATTGTCTCCATACAAATTTGAATCAACAGTTTTATTAATTTAAGACAGATTTGTTTAGTTTGCGCAAAATTGTACACCATTAATAATTTTTTTCATCTGTGCACAGAGTCATGATACGCCATATTAAGTCATCACGCAAACAGTTGTTCATGTCCTGGGTTAGCTGATTAACTGCTCATGTGTATCTTGGAATTGCTGGATTTCTAGTACATGTTCATGTTTCAGTCGCCATGGATACCAGAGCTGACTCTACGTATGCACGACTATAAGATGTTCGACAGTTTAGTAGGAGATCTAGTGAGCTTGCACACACACACACACACACACACTCTATCTCTCTATCACTCACTCACTCGCTCCTTCTCACTTACCCTCTCTCACTCTCTCTCTCTCTCTCTCTCTCTCTCTCTCTCTCTCTCTCTCTCTCTCTCTCTCTCTCTCTCTCAGGGTTCCAAGTCTAACATCCCTAATCGTGATGAAGTTATCGAGGCCTATAAGTACGTATTCTCTCAACCCGGTGCATTCACTCCTCCCATCAACTACTATCGTGCTATGATGCGTTATCCTGAGAAACCTCCTAATTCAGATCCCATCAATGTTCCAACACTGTTGATTTGGGTGAGTACAAATTACAGTCATGTTCTAGGTGTTTGCTGTAATATAGTATTTTGATAAATGAGATACGATGTTATCAAAATTTATGGGCTCAAGTCTAATACTGTGCGTAATGATTTTATGCCTAGCAGATCTAATATTACCATTGTACTATACCGTATAGCGGGTAATTTTAGAGGATCAAAATTTTGACGAATGACCCAGATTTTGCCTTTTGGCGAATTTAATTTTGGGCGTCAAGTACCTGGCTCACGTATTACTGCAATAGAAAAAGCAGATTTTGGCGAATTATATTTTGGCGAATGCTTGACGATTCGCCAAATTCGTCAATGTTTCCTCCCACCAAAATTACCCGCTATATGGGTATTACATGTAGTAGGTTTCTCTTCGGCTGCTGACTCACTCGTTCTACATGTACACATCTTTTGAAATAATGTTTCTCTCTTCTCTCTATTAGGATGATAAAGATGTTGCTCTTGATGGTGCTATCAGGTACTACACTATGGTACAAATTTTAACAAGCTTACAATTTTATTATGCCTCTTTGGGCGGAGACATGAGGCATACATTAGTGTATCTGTCTGTCTATTGGCAGGATTTCTCGTCACTCGCTGAAAACTAAGCGCTGAAACGTGCAACACAAGCTAAAGTCGATATTTGCTTGGAAATGAATTGTAAGGATTTTGGTTATAAGGCTCTGTTTGTGAGTTATAGCGTAATTGCTTACCATCGCGATCGCCGGCTGGCGATCTAGTTGCTGATGTAGAGACAAAATTATTTATTGCTGGCTGCATTACAGCTAGTGAGTTCGCCTTTACTTCAGAACAGCAAGGCAGACTTGTATATGAAGCTGCGTTCTAGAGTTATGGCGTAGCTTTGCTTACCTCGCGACTATCGATGGCCGTTGCTGGCGATCTATAAGAGTTTTCTGTAGACAAAAGTATCCACAGTTAACTGCCTAGAAGCTGATAGGTTATAGGATAGCAGCGTTTGTCTAAAGAAACTGTGTAAGCAAGCTATGCATGGACGCCATCTCGCTTGTGTACGTGCTGTGCCCTGCACTCGAACTGAACGTTATAGACACGCCCAGTTGAATTAGAGGTTAGCACTAATTGGCTTCTGATTGCATAACTAAAGCACACTACTGTACAGAAATCCTGTATACATGCATCTGCAGTTGCTGTGTTTGTGGAATGGTGGATGGTTGTTTTTGTGGATATAGTGCCATCCCACTGGGGCATCTGCACCTTAGGTGCTTCATGGGTTTAGTTTTTGTCAAAAAAAAATTGCTATTAGACATAGTGAGATCGAAGTCCATATGAATCCTCAAGAGAATGAAGAATTTTCCTTGCTGTCCTATGTACAGTACAATCTACAGTGTCCTAGCTATTACACCTGTTTTGACCAAAAATCGGTGTAGCCATCCTCCAATAGCACTTACTGTATTTATACTCTAAAATCACTTAGAGGTGGGTGGGCAGTATTGGACTGGTTTTTTGGTGCTCTAAGAACAAGCTAGGAATGTTGGTCCATTGCTCTTGTTGAGTGGTAGGAGCTATACAGAAAATGTTAAATACTCGTGTTTCTGCAACTCAAGTTACAGACCCAATTCTTGATTCAAAATCATGAGTGCCATTTTGTATGGGGTGTGGTCACTGTGGTGTGCTTGGAAAAAATTAATGCGTAAAATGGGGTAAGTTAGCTTAGACTAATGTAACTTTCCTAGACAATCAGTGCAATGGAGTAGCCTTGATTTGCCCGTAGGAACAAAATATTTGCTGTTCGTCTTGTCAGCATTAAATTATTTTAGTTTGTTACAAATAAAATGACAAATTTGTATTTTAAAATATTGATTATTGCTAATTTATTGTGTGATGTGTGATGGTTACTGATATTAATGGTGTCATTCTCTCACTGCAGGCATATTCCTGATGCCAACCATTTTGTCCAGATGGACGATCCTGATCAGGTGAACCAGTTCATGGAAGAGTTCCTGGATCAGTAGCTAGCAGCACACGGCAGTGCCGCTTGAACTAACTAGTGACATATGATTGAACCTACATTGTAGCTCTAAACTGAATTCTTTATATTATTGCCTTGATTTCCCTAAAATTAAATTATTGTAAATTATGATGCAATGGTATAGATTGGGAGTAATCGCTTTTGCATGCTCCATAATTATTAATAACACATCTTGTTTGTAACACTCGATGCATGCAGAGAGAAAGAATACGTGTTCTCGTACGATTCATTGAACTCTCTTTCATGACAATTTTCTAAATAAACATTTTAGTGACAAAAAGTATGTATACAATTTATTTTAAGCAAATGACTAGTAAACATAAAGGATTTGTAAAAACTAAATTATTTCTTCTTTCTGAGTTAGTAAAAGTGACTGATTTTTGGAGCGATGAATATAATTTTACTCTTACAACATTTGCATCAATAGAAAAAGAAATGTTTTCAAGGACAACACTTATAGTAAGCACAGTAACTTGACAAGATTTAAGAGAATGTATGAGACTGTTCCCTCCAACCACAATACTCTGGACCCACTCTTTTACTGCCTCTTCTGACTGCAGTGATGGAGAATAAAAGTATAATGATAATCGCTCCATTGTACTTCTCCCTACACACTCTCCGATCATCTTCAATGACTCGTCAGGATGTGACAATGTCCAGATCAATCCTAACTCCTTCAGTGAATGTAGTCTTGGTAGTGCTTCCAACAGTGGCACCAGTCCCATATCTGTTACACTCTCCGTACCAACCGCCAGTGTTTTTAAAGTGTTGTTGGAGATAAGAGCTCTGGTAATGTAAGCAATCCCAGTGTCTGTGTATTGATTGTACAGCACTACTAGGTTTTCTACAGACTCTAAAACACCTGATGTAGAGGATGTCTCAGCATGCTCAGTAGATATTCCTAGTAGCATACCCAAACACTGGTCATCAATACTGCAGACAGTTATAGTCAAGTATATTTTTCCCTTCACCAAGGTTCTGATAGAGGATAAAAAGTAGTGCACTGACAGACAATCCATTGGACTCAAAGAAATAGTAGAGAAATCAATTCTAGATTTTAGATTTTGAACCAATTGTTCATAAAACGATTGATTGTGTATTTGTGCTTCGAAGATGCAGTTCAGAAATGCTAAGAGGCAAAGCTTAGAATCCCCTTTATACAGATTAAAGTTAAATCTAGTGATGAGGTTTCGCACACTCTCATTGGTGAGCCTGGTCAGACCAGAGTAAAACTGGAGTACAGGAAACTTGAGGTTGTCATTCAAGAGAGTTTCAAATAGTTTGGAATGCTCAGCTGGTTCTAGTCGGGAGATATAGTAGGCAGCAAGGAGCTCTTGGACAGCTAGATGGATAAAGTTGCAAGTGACTAATTTTCTACCAATTGAGCCAAACCCCTGGACACTATGAAGCAGACCTAATGTAGAGAGTGATGTGAGTTCCTTCTGTGTAAAAACAATCTTGTTCTGCATCACACCATTGAATGCCAGTTCACTGAGCTTGTGTAACTGCTCCTTGAGATCAGCAGGGAGGTCCTCAAATGAGGAGACATCTTCAGGAACCCTATCAGGTTGGCGAGTTTCCAGCTCACGGACTATGCAGCATAGTACGAGCTCTTGAAAAAGCTCACATCGAGTGATGGGTAAGGTCTGGTTACGATTGAGGTATATGTATGCTAGAATTGCAGCATTCAGAGGCACATAGCAACAACTTTCGATAACTGGATAGCGATGGAAATGATTGCTCAGCTTATCACAAGCTGACTTCACTTTACTATCAGGCAGGTGTGACTTTAACGCATTCTCAAAATAATTGTGAATATCACCTTTAGTAAAACCAAGAATCTCTACCCGGTTAGCTAGACCATGAAGATCCAATGAGAAGTCAGGTCGAGAGGTTATCAGTATTCTAGTCTGCAGAGAAACTGACCGAAGCAGATCTTTGATGAATGACGGCTTACGAATGCTTGCTGGAGACTCGTCCCAGCCGTCCAAGATGAGGAGAATCTTTTGCTTGTCTACGATAAGTCGAGCCATCTCTTTTGATATGCTGATACCACTAGCTAGGAAGAGAAGGTGAGGCAAGATTCGATCAACTTCACGTACATCATGTTCTTTCAAGTCTCGTAGACGAACAAGAGCCACAGCATCAAATGTGCTCAACTTTCCTTCAGCCCATTTCTTGGCATATTGGTAGGCAAGACTTGTTTTTCCCATTCCTCCCACTCCTTCAACTAGAATCACCTGACGCTCATTGTCAAAGATGCCAGCATCAAAGATTCTATCGGAATCCACAGGTACCTTTATTGTCAACAGTTTGTCCACATCTCCCTCTACTCTGCTCTCAGCAATCGTGTCGTCACTGCCACATCGCTTTCCTTTTTCCTTTATCATGGCTAGTTTGACATGCTGGCACTGAGGGAGAGGGTCCCAGGTTGGAGGCTCAGCTGTTCTATACGCTTGTCGTAGACTTCTCGCACACTCAGCATAGGTCGGATCAGGGACTTGATCATGATCAGGTATGCTTGCTTGTTCCACATGCAGCATGTATTGACTCCTCAGAGTGGAAGCAAGTTGTGTGCTCCTGCTCTCTACGATAGAGACGAACTTGTAGAAGTTGTCTTGTGAATTGCAGACATTGTTCGCGGCTTCTGAGACCAGATGAGCAATCTTGTTAGTCGGTGATAAACCGGTGACAGCAATGGCCGCCTGGTGACCAGCATCGCTGATGAGATTGCTTTGTAGCAGTTCGCCTGCAAATTTCACCACGTCTGGTACAGAGATAGAACCACAGATAATAGCGAATTTGCCTCTCACTGTCTGAAATTCAGGGCTCTCTGTTCTTGTCGCCATAGCCTTCTCGGAATGCGGAAACAAGGTTGCCTTAAGCAACCAATGACGTCAGCTGATCATTCGTGTTTGTCCTAGCTTCTATGGTTTGTCAGTTTTGAGTTCCTTTCCAATTCTACAGTAACTATATATCTCGAGAATTCACCTCCAGCCTCTAAAAAAGCCTGGTACGAGGCTATAGTCAATTTTAGGCACTGATACTACCGAGGTGCCAGTTACCGGCGCTTCTGCTGGTAAAACACAAGACCTTTGGTTTCTTTGAGCGCTTGGGTACTTAAAAGTTACTTATCACTTTGTGAACGAACATTATTTGTTATGATCTTGGTCAAGAAAGCGAGATTTACCACTCAAGCAGTTGTCTACCAGAAGTAGTCTTGCTTGCTGGGGCAATGTTTGATTGTATTGTTCGATCAAGGTCATTATCCCAGCCGCATTATCCCGAAGTGTTGTTTGCTGCTACCATAGTGTAGTAGCATGTCGACACAGTGTAGGACTACAGAGTAGTAGCTATTGACATGAGGTATCCATTCATCACCAAACATCACTCATAACACAACACTGAGAAAAGCTGGTCAACTCCCTTTAGTGTTATAAGTCACCAGCTAAATATTCACACACTGATTCTGCTATGGTTGATGTGTACCATATAAATGTAACGAAATATTTCTTTTCGAAAATATACACAGAGAGAGAGAGCAACCAGTGCCAGCACGAGGTCATATATATCATATCATAACATACAATAGTTATCATAGTTATCATAGTTAATAGTTAATGGTTTATTAACAGTTCAGTCTGACGTTACACTCTCCCCCTCCTAGCTCTGTCCATAACGGTTAACTGGTTTGCGATTCCTAGTTCCCCGTCTCAGTCCTTTATTGGGGTCATTAACTGGAGATTTAGTAGTGGACATATCTGATGCATGAACAGCAGTAGGAGATGATGATTGTGAAGATGAAACAGAAGCTGTTGGTGTCATTGCTGGGGATGTGGTGGTAGCATCTGTTGTTCTCGATTTCTGTAATTGTGAAGATGATTGTGGAGATGAAACAGAAGCTGTTGGTGTCATTGCTGGGGATGTGGTGGTAGCATCTGTTGTTCTCGATTTCTGTACATCTGCAGGGACCTTGTACCAAGTAGGTACATTCTTCCCATTGTATCGCCAGAGCCTATTTCGATGTACCACCTTTGGTTTAGTATGTGGTCCCAGGCGAATGCGATACACTAAATCATTGATTTTCTTGGTAATCACATATGGTCCCTGCCATGAATGTCCCAGCTTTGGCGACAACCCTTTCTTCCGCTGAGGGTTGTACAGCCAGACAGCCATACTCTCTCGCAAGGTGGCACCATCAGGATATTGATTGTCATAATACAACTTCATTCGATCACTCTTGATCTCTATGTGTTGTCTGGCATACCTGTGTATTTCCTCTAAACTCTCCTGTAAATTCTGAACATACCCCGAGGTATATGAGAGTGATGGCGCTTCCTCTTGAGGCCTTCCAAATGCTAGATCAATAGGCAGTCGAATTTCCCGCCCAAATAACAATCTAGCTGGCGTATACCCGGTAGTATCATGAACCGCCGATCGGTAAGCCATCATCATGAGAGGTACCAGTGTGTCCCAGTTGCGATGATTCTTATCAACAAACATGGACAGTTGGGCTTCAAGTGTTCGATTAAATCGTTCCACCATCCCATCCGATTCAGGATGCAAAGGTGTGGTTCGTGTCTTTTCTGCTCCTAAGAGTAAACACATCTCAGCGATGAGCAATGACTCAAAATTGCGTCCCTGATCGGAATGGATGGTAACCGGCACACCAAACCGACTTACCACTTCTTTCACCAGGATTTCTGCCACAGTGCTAGCTTCCTGGTTGGGCATAGGATGTACCTCTGGCCATTTAGAGAAATAGTCCATTATCACCAGTAAATATTTGTTCCCAGCTTCTGTTATGGGAAGTGGACCCAACACATCCACAGCTATACGTTCCATTGGTGCTCCAGCATGATGTTGTGCCATTCGAGCACGGAACCTCCTCGGAGGACCTTTACGAGATGCACACAATTCGCAGGAGCGACACCAGTCTTCTACATCTCTTCTGCACTTAGCCCAATAAAACCTTTCTCTCACCTTGTCTAATGTTTTGGCTATACCAAAATGCCCTCCAGCTGGTGTATTGTGCAACGAATGAAGAACACAAGTTCTCAACTGCTTAGGGAGAAACAATTGAAGTGTTCTGTATTCTCCTGATGGTGCTTCCCACTCTCGGTAGAGCAAGCCATCCTTTACTCGAAGGCTATCCCACTGTGCCCAATATAACTTAGTCTCCTCACTATATTGTGACACCTTCTCTCTACCTGGACGAGTTTCACTTTCTTTTCGCCACTGTATAATTGGACCGATCTCATCGTCCTCCTCTTGAGCTTGTAATATGTCTATATTGGACAATTGAATGGAGGAGTCTATAACTTGCTCAAGTCTTGTGGCTCCAACATAACCACTAGTCTCAGCGCATTTCTGCAATTTAACTGTTGCAACCGATGGAGATGGACATTCCAACAATTCACGTTTGCAGACACTGGTCTCCTGAGCCTCTAATCGGTCACAATGTTTACAAACATTCAGGCATGGTCTGGATAGAGTATCAGCATTATTGTGTAATTTACCTGCTCGATGTTGAACACGAAAGTCGTACTGCTGCAGTCGTTCCAACCATCTAGCAATCTGTCCCTCTGGGAATCTGAAGGAAAACAACCACTGTAGTGCAGCATGATCGGTTCGCAAAGTGAAACTACGGCCGTACAAATATGGATGGAAGTGTTTGACAGCTTTTACCACAGCTAATAATTCTCTTCTAGTGGTACAGTACTGACGTTCTGGTCTACTCAACACCTGACTGTAATATGCAATCACTCGCTCCTCTCCCATCTGCACCTGGGACAACACTGCACCAACCCCATATCCGCTAGCATCTGTGTCGAGTACAAAATGGTCTTCTTGTGTTGGGTAACACAGGAGGGGAGCACTAATAAGTGCTTGTTTGAGTTGCTGGAACGCATTCTCAGCTTCCAGAGACCAAGTGAACACGCGAGTCCCACCTTCAGTACATTGGTATAGTGGACGGGCTATATCAGTAAATCGGTCAATAAAACGACGATAGTAAGAACACAATCCCAGGAAACGTCGCACATCATTGACACTACCAGGGACGGGCCATTCCTGCACAGCCTTGACCTTATCTGGGTCCATGGTGAGACCTGAGCTGCTAACAATATGCCCAAGAAACTTCACTTCTCTCCGGAACAGAGAGCACTTTTTAGGAGAAAGTTTCAAACCTGCCTTCATCAATCGATCGAATACTGCTTCAAGGCTCTTAACGGCTGCATCAAAATCGGTACCAGGAACCAAAATGTCATCCAAGTACAAGAGACATACAGACAACGGTAATCCTGCCAAAACCTGCTCCATCAATCTCTCAAATGTGGCAGGGGCATTACATAGCCCAAAGGGCATTACCTTAAATTGCCACAGGCCTCGTTGAGTGGAAAAGGCAGTTTTCTCTTTCGACTCCTCATCCAGTTCTATCTGCCAGTATCCACTGACTAGATCTAACGTAGAGAACCATTCGGCACCAGCCAATGCTTCAAGAGTGTCGTCAATTCTGGGAAGTGGGTAAGAGTCTTTACGAGTCACTGAATTCAACTTGCGATAATCAACACAAAATCTTGTTCCACCTCCTTTCTTCTTCACTAGCACCACTGGAGAAGCCCATGGACTAGAAGATGGTTCAATGACTCCCTGATCTAACATGGCAGTAACTGATTGTTGTGCTTCCTCTCTTACAGAGAATGGCAGACGACGTGGTTGTTGTCTAACAGGAATTGCTCCCTGAGTATCAATGTGATGTTTAACCAGGTCAGTTCTGCCCAGATCGTTTAGTCCTGAAGAGAATACACTAGCATACCTGCAAAGCAGATCGTGTAACTGGGTAGTTTGCGGGGGAGTCAGTCCTTCCGAACTCTTTTCAAACAAAGACGTTAAATGCTCTGGGAGTTGGTCTCCACTTGCATCACCAATTTTTGATATGAGTACACTCTCCACTGGTTCACAAGCAGCCACAACTGTACCTCTTCGTAAATGACGAGCCTGGTCTGATAAATTCATTAATCTTACTGTCGCAATCGGTTCATCCAGGGTAACCAATGCTCTACCAACCAACAAATCTTGAATTGCTGAGGCAGGATTAGATTCCAAAGGACCAACAATTGCCCACTTCACCTCTCCTTGCTTTAGTCCCTCTACTTTCGCAGGCACAACACTCTCAGAACGTGGAGGAAGAGTTACCCTGCTTTCTAAGATAGCTCGGTATGTCTGCAGTCTCTCCCCTGGCTTCTTACTACTATGCTTAAGCAAAGGCACCTCTTCCTCTCCGATAATCAACACTTGTTCTCGAAGATTCACCTGACAATCGTTGACTCTCAAATAATCCAAACCTAATATACAACAGTCCTGAATATCAGCGACCCAAAATTCCTGAGGCAGCATGCGTGACCCAATGCTCACTTGCAATAATACCTTCCCTATTATTGGAGCTTGTTCTCCGGTCACAGTTCTGATAGCACTCCCAGGTATAGGCTGGACTTGATTACTACTGGCTTTAGGCAACACATCTGGACGCACAATGGATATATTGCTCCCAGTATCGACGGTCATATCAACACATACCCCATCCAAAGTTCCAGCCACAAGGAGACTATCACTATTTGAGAAAATGGACCCGGTTTTGAACACGTCAATAGCTTCTGACAATGGGACCGTGGGTGTTTTTGATGACATTACAGTAGAACAAGAGTGATTCATGGGGGATGATACAACGCTGTAAAGATGATGAGTGGATGATTTTTTTTTGGAATGAGGGTGGGTAGATGTAGATGCACTATAAGTGGAGGGTGAGGGTGAATAAGCAGCAGATGATGAAAATGATGACTGAATGCCGGAAAGTTCAACGGGATGAGATATGTTGTGAACTGGTGATACAATAACAGAACAACCATGATCTAATGACTCTCGAGGAGTGGTGACATGAGTTGCTGATGTAGGCTTGGTGACAGAATGAACAGATGGTCTAAAGACAGGGGCGGAGTGATTAAGTGGAACTGATTTGGGTGATTGAACTATGACAGGATGAGAATTGGTAACAGATGATGATTTAGATGATGAATGACTATGATTGGTGTGTGCAGGTGCAAGATGAGTTTGAGCATGCAAAGGGGAAGGGGGGCAATCCATGGGAGCTAAACAATCAGAATCACATTCATTTTTATTTATTTTTTTTTTTTTTGAAGGGGCTGCAAAATTCCCAGCCGAGTTCTGCCCCGCGAACTCGGCTAAGAGTCGTTTCCCGAGTGGAAAGTGCCCTTTTGCAATGTTGGGCATTCTCGCTGTCTATGTCCCTTTTGATTGCACTCCCAGCAAACAATGTCTGATCTAACATTACCACGCCTTGGTGATCTAGATCTTTTACGTGTTTCAACCGTGAGAGTCTGAACGGCAGTTACTAACTCTTGCAGCAGACCAGACATATTCTGATCAGCAAATGATACCTGCTTAGCAGGCTTCCCAACAGGCTGTAATTGTACTTCTCGCACATTGCGCACCTTGTGTCTGCTAGCCATCTGGAATGATTCCAGTTCTAACGCTGTTTGTAGCGCATCACGGAGTGTCGAAGGTTTGCTTTGCAATATTCGCAACCTCATATCCTCGTCACACAATGAATCAACAAATTGATCTTTAGCTAGTACTTGTACCATTGACTCACTTGCTTCAGGATAGGCAAGGCGAACAAGGCGTTCTACATCTTCCGCCAAACCTGCAAGTGGCTCTTCTTTGTTACGGCTTCTCATCCTCAACCGGGTTCGAAAGAGGTCAATCTGGTTCTTTGTACCGAATCTAGACTCCAGAGCCGATTTAAGAGCTGCATAATCTTGTCTCTTGGCCACCGGCAAATTGGTCAACACAGTGGCTGCATCTTCCCGCAGGTTAACAGCAAGGTGGGCCGCTTTCTCTTTGTCACTCCATCCATTCAGTTGAGCCAGCAACTCGAACTGTGTGTGATACACGTCCCACGGCATCTTGCCATCAAACGGAGAAGGACGTGGCTGAGGGCGACTGGCGCCATGCATATGCATTGATGTCATCGCAGTCAACGAGAGAGGCAACTCGTGACCGTCGCGGCAGTCATCGTGGTCGGCCGGCGCCACGCGCTCTGAGGGCAACTTCAGCAGCAGCTCTTCTTTCAGTTCATCCTTCAGCACCTGGCGCTGTTCTTCCATACGACACTCAAGGCGCTCGGAGTCTGTCCTCATCTTCGCCTCCAGAGATTCCAGCTTTGAGTCAAACGTCTTCTTGACAGACTCGAGGTTGGTCCAAACGGTGTTCATGAATTTAACAGTCTCCTCCTGGCGACGAGATAATTCGTTCATGGCTAGCATTTGCTTCTCCATGAGCTCTTTCATCTCGACAGCCCTTTCCTGTCCCTCCTTGTTCTGTTTCTGGACTAAGTCAGACAGCTTGCCTAGTTGCTCTTCCATCTTTGCCGTGGTGGCTCTTGTAAGAACGGGCATGAAATAGACAGACCAGACAGTAATCCCACTCCTGACACCAGTGTAACGAAATATTTCTTTTCGAAAATATACACAGAGAGAGAGAGCAACCAGTGCCAGCACGAGGTCATATATATCATATCATAACATACAATAGTTATCATAGTTATCATAGTTAATAGTTAATGGTTTATTAACAGTTCAGTCTGACGTTACAGTATTGTTCGATCAAGGTCATTATCCCAGCCGCATTATCCCGAAGTGTTGTTTGCTGCTACCATAGTGTAGTAGCATGTCGACACAGTGTAGGACTACAGAGTAGTAGCTATTGACATGAGGTATCCATTCATCACCAAACATCACTCATAACACAACACTGAGAAAAGCTGGTCAACTCCCTTTAGTGTTATAAGTCACCAGCTAAATATTCACACACTGATTCTGCTATGGTTGATGTGTACCATATGCTGCACAATCTGCCATCTTGATACCATCACTGGGTGTGGATGATGTCAACAGTAAAAAATAATACATAACATTGACATTTGAATTTGGCGCTAAAATAGACCGTTCAAGGTATGGAGCGTTATCAGTGTCAAAATTGGGTACAGCGCACTTTTGATGTGGTGAGGTCGCTCTGCTACACCGTGAGGTCGCTTCCCTGCACCGTGAGGTCGCTCTGCTACACCGTGAGGTCGCTTCCCTGCATCGTGAGGTCGCTTAGCTGCACCATGAGGTCGCTTAGCTGCACCATGAGGTCGCTTAGCTGCACCATGAGGTCGCTCTGCTGCACCATGAGGTCGCTTAGCTGCACCATGAGGTCGCTTAGCTGCACCATGAGGTCGCTCTGCTACACCATGACGTCGCTCTCTTACACCATGATCGGTCCAAGGTGGGTCTGCTACACTATTAGGACGATCTTCAGACTTTTACTAAAAAAATAGTACCTGCCGGTCGTTCTGTTCTCGCAACTATGCTCGCCTCAATAACTACATGTACATGTACCCGTACGTGTTGACAAATATAATTTATTAATAATAATCATTATTTTCTATCCACGTGTTGTCATGGCGGCCGACGATTTAGAGAGAGCTAAAAACCTCTTACAAGGCGCTGTAGACGCCTTCTATACCATGGCATCTCAGTCTCAGTCCTCATCCCAGCGACCGCCGCCACCGCCAATTCAGAACACTCCTGGAAGATCATCATCTACCAGTTCTTTCTTCGCTGGTTCTTCCTCCACCAGTTCTTCGTCTAGCCGCATTTCTGCCATAGAAGAACACAGAAAGATTTTTGGCTACAAGCCATCAAAGGGAGGCCAAAGGAGAGCTAAGGCACCTCGTAAGGGGCACAAGGGAATCGGATCTGGTGGGAAAAAAACATGGAAAAAACAGTGCATTTGTCTCAGAGACAAAGAACAAGAATGGAAACCTAACTCAGAGGAAAAAATGCAGTTGGCAAGGATGGGCCTGGGATTGAGTGAAATAATTTTCGACTGTGGTGGCGATGCTGATAGTATTCACAGAGCAATTTTGCACAAATTTCCAGTGCTAGATATCTGTGGAGGTTACTCTCTTCTCCGACTAGCAGAAAATTCACATAGCTTAGTGGAAATTGTTGGACCTGAGGGTGGACTGACAGTTCCTTACTTGAAAGACATACTGAACCAAGCCAAGCTGTACATCCGACCATTGCAGAAGGACATTCAAGAAGAAGACATGGAAACGTACTCTTTAACAATGGTATGTTTGGTTTATTGTTTGAGTATTGATGATATTATTATTGCAGCTGAGACTGTCAGATCTAGACTAGCATGATTATGACTGTCTGCATGTACATACCTCCAGTTGTGCTGTACTGTAAACACATTGTTTTAGCTGAATGGTTATAATTGACGTTATTTACATAAAGCAGTGACTGTATGATGGCTTTTATTGCACACTAGGGACAAGACAATAACGAACCTTTGGAAATCTGTCAAACATGCGATTCTGTGTTCCCACTGTCAACTTTGAGAGTACATGTGGCTATCTGTTCAGAGAAGCAGCCTAAGCAGGAGAGAAAGTCTTTGAAAAGGCCATCAGCACCAAGTGATCATATAACTTCAAGGTACACATACCATGCATAGCAACTAGATTTATCCCTCTCACAACACATGTACATATCATAACAAGAAAATAAAAAAGATTTCTATCGAAATCAAAAGGATGTAGGGTTGTGAAATCTACCACTGGTTCACAATGTATACTAACAAGGAACAAGCATGGAATGTTAACACAATTGACTTGCTAACAGACCATAGATCCCTACATCAGTGGCTGCTGTGGTTGGCAATAGCTAGTTCAGCTAGTGCTGTTGCTAGTGGTGTGGTCGACCTACTTGTTGACTGCTGACACCTGACGTGCATTCAGATTGTGTACAGCCACTGATGTAGGGATCTATGGTCTGTTAGCAAGTCAATTGTGTTAACATTCCATGCTTGTTCCTTGTTAGTATACATTGTGAACCAGTGGTAGATTTCACAACCCTACATCCTTTTGATTTCGATAGAAATCTTTTTTATTTTCTTGTTTGTGTCCTTTTTCTTTTTCAGTGAAATGCAGTTCAATATCATGCGGCACGTACTGAGCCGTCTTTGTTTCCATCATTGGTTTAGTTTTCCTGTTGCTGATGGCTTTTCTTTATTATTAAGAATTTAAACTTGTAGCTAAAAATAATTGTTACTCAGCTCGCCTACGCATGCATGCATGCATGCAATGGATACGAGCCCCGCCCACACTTGCTTGTAGACCTGTACGGCGGTTGAAATTATCTGGCAAGCGCAGAATGGTGATCCTATAGCTTACCGTTCTTCGAAGACTCCATACAATACAGATATGTGTTCTCCGTGAACCATATGGCGTGGAGATTAAGCTAGTGCTTGGTCACGTGCCCTAACCACTGTTTGGTCACGTGCGTATTGCGCAATCACATTAATGGCGTCTAACACTTAGCTGACAATGGATCTCGATCGAGAAATCGCGGAATTTATATCGCCGTTACGCTAAAAACAATGTCCAAAAGGCACATGCCAGGTGAATTTCACGACTGTTCGTGGGTGTTTTGGTTTCGGCACTGCTCGCGTAAAGGCGCTAGGCGAGTGGAAGAAAGAAAGAAAGAAAGAAAGAAAACGAAGATGACGAAAGTCGATTTTCACCGTTTTCAGGTTCGTCACTTTAGTAACAATTTCAAGCAATCTCCTTGCTACTGTACGATGGGGCAACGCCAGATAGCAGATTTAAGTGTCTTTTGACGTATAAAATTCATCACCAGGCGAAATATCAGCGTTTGAACGCTAATACATTGTATGTAGCCGCCATCTTTTTTTCTCGTTCAACCCTACATAGGGAGGCACTACCGTGCCACCCTAATATGGTTCACCTAAAAGCCTAGTATACCGTTGTCATTAGCTGTACTTTCTCCTCCATATTTTGTGAAGATATAGCTGCAATGGGTACTGTGACAATAGTTTAAATTAAGGGTGGGGCCTTGGGACAAAACTCTTCATAGCATGCTAGCCTCATGCCCAGGCTGCTAAAAGACAGCCTGGTAACAATGGACAGAATATTGGCTTGGGTACGAGACTACAGAACATGCGTGCAGAGCCTACAATTGTATTGAGTACGATACAAGTACAGTATGATAATAATAATAATAATAGTAATAATTTGGTAGCTTAAATTTTTATGCTGTGTAGGTCAGATTTGAGCAGTGATGAGCAGTGTGACCATGTTACTGGTGTAACTGCTCAGCACATTGAAGAACCACCTTCCAAACTCCCATCCAGACGTAATTTGGATTGTGATTCAAGTCCATTACCACCAAGTCCAGAATCACTTAGTCCTCAATTAGAACAGAGTCGATATGGAAGTACTACGTACAGGTACAGTCCAAGGGTTCTTGTTAGGTGTTAGGATTTGGGATTATGAAGCCAAATGGATCACAACTGACCATTGCATACAAACACTATTTATATGCCTGCCCCAGTAGATGATTACTTGTTTATACACATGTAAAAACACCTACTTAACATAATTCCCAAATGGAGCAAAGGTGATAGACCAAACGGATCTAGAAAAAACAAACTGAGTGATCCATTGATTCAAAAACTGCCTAGTGAGAACCTGGTACAGTGAATTTAAAAAATTATAATTTGTCTAAATGGTGTTGGGCATGCACAATGCTTTGAGAGTAAAATTAACACGATTTACTGCATTGTGCTAATTCAAATCCAGCTCCTTTATTGACTTAATCTCTGATGGTGAGGATGATTGGGAGGCAGATCGTTCTGTCCAAAGAATTCTTCTTACTGGCAAACGTGATCAAAGGAGGTAAGGTTTAGTTGTAGCTATGTAGTATAAGTTCTTTTATTAATTTTTAGTGACCAGGATGATCTATCCATTGAAGACTTACTCAAAAACCACAGAGCACAAGTTTTATGTGCGAGCACACAGCGCATAACTGTGCGTCGTAGCCACATACTCGATGATACAATTGCAGCTCTTCGCTGCGGGTTTGATGAGTCTAAACACATCAGCATTCATTTTTTGGGAGAATCTGCTATCGATGAAGGTGGTCCTAAGCGGGAGTTTTTTATGCTTCTAATGGGTGCTATAGGCAACAACTCTTCTATTATGGCCGGCCCACCCTCCCACAGAGTGCTCAGGCATAACACCAATGCTTTTCAGGTACTGTAGTACTTGTATGCTTACAGCTTAATGAATTTTTACTATAGAATGAGCTGTATCTGTTGGTCGGAAAAATCATAGCTTTGTCTGTTCTTCATGGTGGGCCTGGGCCCATTTTTTTCGCATCTGTTGTTGTGGATTATCTCTTTGGAGGCATGGCTGCAGTTCATCCCACTGTGGATGAGGTTCCTGATGATATAGTTCGTTCAAAGATCAGAAAGGTGGTTGTGTACAGTATGTTAAGTTTATTTTAAATTTTTAATAATACAATAGCTCTCTATTGCAACAAATGAGGAAGAATTCAGAGATCTGCTGGATAGTGAAGAGTATGAGTTTCGTTATGCTTGTGGTGTGTCAAAGCCGGCATTCCGTATTCTATTCACAGACAAGGAGGAAGTGGTTAATGCTTTATGCTTGCACTACACAGTTTTTGCCAGTTTAGCAGAATTAGAACAGTTACGACGTGGACTTGGTATTCTTGGATTCCATGACATAATGGATTCAAATCCGAGTTTACTTAGAAAAGTTTTTGCTCCTCCGGTTGTAAAAATTACCAGCACGTTTATTCAGGATCTTTTCAAACCTGTGTTCTCTGCTAAATCTTCAAACCAGCGAATAGCCGAGGAATCAATCATGATGATGTGGATACGCTATCTACAGTACATTGAAAGTAAGATTAAAAACAATAATTATGATGTGCTGTTACAAATTCTTCCAGATCTAGGAGACCAAGCTTCCCCAACATTAGAAGACATCATGGTTTTCTTGACTGGCTTGGATTCTGTTCCACCTCTGGGTTTTGGTGACATAATCGGCACAGTGGAGTTCACAAGAGAAGATAGGTTGCCGACAGTCTCTACCTGCTCCCTTGTGTTACGTTTTCCGATCAGTTTTCCTCAAGATTTTGACTCCTTCAAAGAAAAAATGAATTTTGTAGTGCTGGGATCTCAGGGATTTTTTGGTACAGTGTAGGACATAATATGACTGCTGTCAATGAGTATCATAACCGTTTTGTTCATATATCATCCATATAACCAGTTGCTGTGGTAACTATGTTAGCTATGTCCTGTCATCTAGCTACATGCTATAGGTATTTTGTGCCTTTACCACATACCATTATTTATTCATGAACCAAAATTCATTATTCATGAACCAAAAATTCATAATAATTACTAATTATTGAGTAATGAAGATATAAATGACAAGGTATGCTCATACAAATCTATTCCATAGTTAGCACTGTGTTGCAGTGGTGGAATAGTAGTGTACAACTGTTCCATATCTGAGTCTCTCAAAGGACATAGTGTTTCAGGAATATCAACCGTTTCACTGTTGCATGTCATCGTCATCTGGAGCAGGTCCATACCAGTCCACACCAAAGTGGTCTAACATGTCCTACACACATGCATATAGCCATATTTGTTGGGTTACGCATAATTGTCACTTACTTCATCAATACTCTCAAAAACTTCATTTGAGATGAGGCTGCCTGAACCTGCAATCTTCTGAAGACCACTTATCCACAATTGCTCAGGTGACATATTGTGTTCAGATCTCATTGGGTGCTTTGCCCATGCTTCCATCCAAGACTGAAGATGTCGGTTGATTCGTGGTATGTAGACAGTGTGAAGACAGAATAGATGTAAGTCATTATTTGGGTCAAGCATATTAACTTGTTCTAAGTGGTAGAACAAATTGTAATAATATCCTATAACACCAGTATAAACATCCCTCCACAGTCTCTCAATGCGTTGGTTGTGGACGCTTTTACCAACTATAACGCTACTACGCCCAGGCCCACGTAAAGGATGTGTCAAAAGGAACATTCCTACGTCGACATTCTCACCACCTTGATCTGTACGAACACGTGATGGTAAACCATACGTGTGAACGGCTTTTTTGAACTGCTCCAACACGGTATCAGCTCTGTTGTTGTTCGCACAATTCAAGTAGACTGGAAGTCTAGAGTATCCATCAACACCACCATGGACCACAAGCCTCCACCTTCAAAAAGACAAAATTACAAAATTAATAATAAAAATTTAAATGAAAATAATGTATCACTTGTTGGTCTGGTTATTATAATGTGCTCTGGATACTGATTTGGTTATTAATAGTCTTAGCATTAAATTTTAAAAGTACCAGATTTACAGTTACACTTCTGGTACATAATTGTTTGTCAGCTTAAAGGTGACACATTAGGGGTTGGACAGTTATAATAGCCAGTAGTAACCAGCAGTATACTTTGCATACCTTATGAGTTTGTGGTTGCCGTCTATGTGCCATAATGATAATGGTGATGCAACAGAATATTTACGGCGTTCTACAGCTGTACTCCATCGAATTATTACACCTTCAGGATCAACTCTATGTAGGGTCTCTCGAATGCGTGCTTGGATGACCCTATGACCTCGTTGCAGCAAGTGCCCATGCATCAAGCGATAACCACAGTTGGGAAAATCTCTCAAAATGTCACGAACTAGCAATTCAAGCTCATAGTCCGTTATACTAGAGTAGAGAGCAGTAACACTCAGCCCAAAATCACTCATCCGCCTTCTGACAGTGCTCAAGCTAACACCAAACAGGTCAGCAATGGCAGGACAATGAAAGCCAATGCTCAAAAGATACTCCAGCTGGTCCTGAGCTATGTCAAATTTTGGACGCCCTCTATGGCTTGTTTGAAGTGTGGCTGCTTGAGATGTAGAACTATTTCCCGACAGACTGTTCAGGTCTTCCAGCAATGTCAAACTCCTAGAAGTAGCTTCTATAACTTGAGTACTGCAGTTGTCAAGCGCCATTGCCATACGTTGTAATCTACCAACGTGATAAACGAGACAATCTAGTTTGTCAGGATCCCTTCCTTCTTCGTATACCATTAACAGCTGTTGCACTCGTCGACAGACTCTTACAATAGCTTCCAGCAACTCATTCGATGTCGATTCTGTATCCATATTCTCAGTTATCTTCAGCTGAAAAAGACCCCGCCTTTTGGGTGGAGAGAGGCGGGGTCATAAACGTTGCTAGGTCGCCATTTTGCGGATCGTCTCTAGGGCTAGCTATAATACAGGCTAGCCTCGTCCCCAGAGGCCGGACTGGTAATTATTATGACCGACCTCACCAGATCAATGTATCGCACTGCACCGACCTCGTGATGTAGCGGAGCGACTCACAGTGTAGCGGAGCGACCTCACGGTGCAGCTAAGCGACCTCACGATGCAGGGAAGCGACCTCACGGTGCAGCCAAGCGACCTCACGATGCAGGGAAGCGACCTCACGGTGCAGCCAAGCGACCTCACGATGCAGGGAAGCGACCTCACGGTGCAGCCAAGCGACCTCACGATGCAGGGAAGCGACCTCACGGTGCAGCCAAGCGACCTCACTATGCAGGGAAGCGACCTCACGGTGTAGCAGAGCGACCTCACGATGCAGGGAAGCGACCTCACGGTGTAGCAGAGCGACCTCACGGTGTAGCTGAGCGACCTCACGGTGTAGCAGAGCGACCTCATGGTGCAGCCAAGCGACCTCACTATGCAGGGAAGCGACCTCACGGTGTAGCAGAGCGACCTCACGATGCAGGGAAGCGACCTCACGGTGTAGCAGAGCGACCTCACGGTGTAGCTGAGCGACCTCACGGTGTAGCAGAGCGACCTCACCACATCAAAAGTGCGCTGTACCCAATTTTGACACTGATAACGCTCCATAGATAAGAGCAGACAACTCAACTCTAGTGGAACATTTTCTGATGAGCTGCTTTCTCTTGATCTCCCGTCCCCAAAAGCATGGACTAATTTTGACACTACAGAGGCGCAGACATCATCTCCCTTCACCTCCACGCCAGCTTCAGGCAACCCACAAGAGTCAATATCTCTCCAGCTCAACCCATTTGCTGCCCAGCCACAGTCACCGTCTACATTTAATTCAGGAGTGTCAGCAGAGTACACTAACCCAGCCTACAACACTTCTACCTCACTAGAGCCAAATATTTCCATGGATCTAGAGAACGTTCTAGCAAGTCCACCACAGTTGGAATTTCCGCAGCAGCCCTCTCAGCCAATGGCATCATTTGGTCAACCGTTTGGCACTCAACCAATGGTCTCTGGTATGGGACAACCAATGGGCTATCCACAAGGTCCATTCCAGCAGCAGCAGCCAGTAGGCATGTTCCAGCAACCACAACAGCAAGCAGCACCTGACCTTCTCAGCTCACCCGGGTCAGAAAGCTTTATGGCATTCTCCCAACCTCTACAGCCAGCTTCCTCTATCCCTGCTCCATGCACCTCCTGGTCCTCCACCCAAGGGTGATGTCTTTGCTGACCTCCTTGATATTGCCAAGAAGAATGCACCAGAGCTCTCCCCAGCTACACCTACTCCTCCTCCTCCTGTCAAGAACGAATCCAAGCAATACGTCTCAATGAATAAATTGGCATCAGTAAAGGACAGACCACTCCCTCCTGTTCCTGGTAATGATCCCTTTGGCATAGCCGCCCAGCCTCCTCCTCCTCCCGCAGTGGCAACTAGTCCATCCACTGGATTCAACACAGCATTCGGTGGTGTCGAAGAAATTTATGATGATTTTGACTTTTCATCTCCTAAAAATCCTCAGCAGCAGGCAGCTACACCAGCAGCAGCAGGAGGAGGAGGGTTTGGTGACAGCTTTGCTGGAGCGGCTCCTTCCAGTAATCCTCCAGCACCAGCTCAGACTGGATGGATAGGGTTTGATGATGAGACCAAGGGACAATGGTTGTAACTAACTAGCCACATCATGTTAGCAGTAATAGACACTAGTACCATAGCAACAACAGCATTAACCTGGTTATTAGTTGTGTGTTTCATTATTGGACATGTTAATATTTGCTATTATGAGTTCTAGTAGTCTGATACACGAGATAGGAGATACCACAGCTGTTCAAAGCTGCTTCACTCTTGACTACTACTGCACAGCTGATGATGTTATCTACTGCAACAGCAGCTCCAGATGTACTTAAACTAACAGTAATGTGTTACTATGTTACACTGTGTAGTACTATACTACTATAGCCCATACTGTACTGTACAGTACTACTACTATAGCCCATACTGTACTGTACAGTACTACTACTATAGTCCATACTGTACTGTACAGTACTACTACTATAGTCCATACTGTACTGTACAGTACTACTACTATAGCCCATACTGTACTGTACAGTACTACTACTATAGCCCATACTGTACTGTACAGTACTACTACTATAGTCCATACTGTACTGTACAGAACTACTACTATAGTCCATACTGTACTGTACAGTACTACTACTATAGTCCATACTGTACTGTACAGTACTACTACTATAGTCCATACTGTACTGTACAGAACTACTACTATAGTCCATACTGTACTGTACAGTACTACTACTATAGTCCATACTGTACTGTACAGTACTACTACTATAGTCCATACTGTACTGTACAGTACTACTACTATAGTCCATACTGTACTGCATACAGGCTGCAATGAATTTTATTGCACATGCGCAGTGACCTTTTGTTTTGGGCGTGGCTGATTTTAGCAGGCAGGCCTACGCCTCTTTAGACAGACTTGCTTGCTTGACTCGCTCTCGTTTGATCTGTCCTGCCTCGTGACTAGTAACAGTGTCACTACAACTCGAGGATCATGAGATGCTGAGATCGAGATGACGAGGCGCTTGACAGAGGAGCAGCAGAGGAAGCTGGTGAGTGAGAGAGTGTGTTAGTAGCATACACGAGATCCTCACGTATAGTTAAGGTCTGGTAGTGGGATATATACAGGCTATGAGTAGAGATAAGACGACTATACACATTTACTGATTCATCTGATCATGAATTATCGATCAAAACGTATAGTAGAGATCAAGTTGTATTATCATAATTTTGGTTTATCTCTCAACTTGTTCTCATTCTGTTTGTCTCTTACACTGTGATACTGACATAGTTGAGTGTAGCTGGTCCCAGGACAAGCTATGAGAGGACATGATTGTGTTTCAAGTGTGTAGCTACTAACAGTCTGTAACAACACTTGTGGTCTTGTTTGTAGCTAGGACTGTGTAATATGGTGCAGGAGCACAGTAGTGTAGAGAGGGTTTGTGAGAGTGTTGGTATGATCACCTGTCAGTGGTGCTGCTCTGTGTGCTCTACTAACACAGGATAGGGAGCTGAATGATGCTTGTAGCTATGCTTTGGGTTTCGGTGGTAGACTGGATGTTGCTCGCTCCGCTATCCAGAGAGGAGCAGACCCAAATTGGAAGAATCCTAATGTGGTGAGTCTCCATCAGCTAGTCCATTGTGAGTGTGTGTGAACATGTAGTGGTGTAGTGTATCACTAGCTGGTAATGTTGTGTAGTCCAGAATGTCACAGTAAGAGAGCATGGTACACACTGCTTTGTGCCACATTTCCTGGAATACCAAGAGTCATATTAGCATGCATACTACCATGTTAGTACATGGAAAGGTACTGGTAGCAGCTACTGAGAGCATGTTAATCCCACTGGGAGGAGGACACAGAAGCGCACTCATTTTGGGGATTCCTTAAAAGCGCTGCGCATTCTCGAGAATGCACTAATTCCAGAACAAAATAATTTAATGTACCATAAACGTAAAAGAATAATTATTGCTTTTGTTCATTATTATGCTCGATGAATAAACAAATGAGTGAATTACAGAGAAAGTACTTTGACCCTCGCGCGTGTAGGCCGAATACAGACGTGACAATTGAATAACTTGACTTAACCAACGCGGTTCTAGTGTGCGCAATGAAATTCCTACTACACTTGCAGTCATGTAGTACGTCGTCGATCTACACTGGCTACTGGTTCATACTTGCACTAATAAATTGATTGTACTCGTCGTTTGCTGCTTCCACTCATCATCCTGATGATGCACACGTGACTATGGGTGATCAAATTTGACCGATTATTCTCAAATATTCTCAAATTCTATCAGTTTCCTATTATCCTAATAATTATTCCAGTATGATAAGTGCATGACTAGTGAGGATATGCTTGATGGTGAATAATGGTTGAGATATTAGTGACAATAGTGTGTTGTATTGATCCACTCTTCTCATGTGCAGTTTGGATACACTGCTCTAATTAGAGCTGCTGTATCTGGTCACACAGCCTTTGTGCAATACCTGGTCGAGGAGACCTCAGCTCAAGTTAATGCCACAGACAGGGTGAGTCTTGTAGCAACTACCTTTTACCCATGATATTTATTGTAATTTGGGTAGCCTGGCTATGTGACTATACTTAGTTCTTCTAATACACTGTCTTTCTCTGTCCAGTATACTAGCATGTATGGCTAGATTCTGTTTTACATTAATTAAACCATGTTATGTGTAAATAAACATTTTACTATCATAGTCTAGCCGCTAGCTTGTATAATCAACCAGTACTAAAGGATAGTGTAGCAGTCTAGTGATATCACATGATTAAGTTATATCAAAGCCTAGCTATAGCTATCTCACTCATGCATGTGCTGTCATTGTAGACACGACCAGCTGAATTCCATGAGGAATGTATAGCTGCTGCTCCTAGTTCATGATGATACTCTGGAATGCTGAGCCATGGAAGTAGACTAGTATTAGCCATTGAGTACTAACAAGCAACCTGAATCTAGCCGAAGATGATATTAACCCTCCAGAGAATTAATGTTATTTTTTCCTTGATGCCCTATGTACAGTACAATCTAGTGTCCTAGCTATTGCTCGACTCTTTGGACCAAAAATCTGTGTAGCCATCAATCCTACCTTGCTGTATTATTGAAGTAATTGGATCATTAATTTTTCTTCAATCACAAAGAGCCACGATTGTGGGGTGGGAGGGATTGCCGGGCAAGATTACTTTTTGGTGTTTTAGGAGAAAGCTAGTAATCTTGGTCCATCTCTCTTGTAGGTAGGAGCTTTTCAGTGTGTATTATGACGGTCATCCATTTGCCAAAACGCTGGTTAAATTTGAGCTTTGGCCGGAGGCTATAGACAGCCAGTCCTGATGCTATGGTGGAATGTTCACAGCTGCTAAAAAATATTTATCCTGGGCGTGTAGGCACCGGAGGGTTAACCCTTTAATTGCTGAATTATTTCGTCCAAATTTTGACCTGGTCTAAACTGGTAGTTTGTCTTGCAATTTTCTCCACCATCCCGGACGCTAGCTGTTCCAAACTAGCACCCTCTTCTCCTGGCATATAAAATTTTACGTCAATGTGCTAAACTCCAAGTTGGCCACTCCCAATTCAGAACTGAAGCCACTTAAGTGTTGCGGCCTCGTCATTTTTAGCTGATTTTGGTCTTTGTCTAGCCATGGTGAATGATACAAAAACCTGGTGGCGTCCAGGTGAACAAACAGGACAGTTTAGACCATGATCAATGCAAAGTTAACGTTTCCAGGCATCCCAAAGCCACAAAAATGCAAAATTTTTCCTCGGCGTCAAGCACCTTTCGGTTCGGCCCTACGGGAAACAAACCTATGTCAATAATATTGTCAGTCACAGTAATGCTTTAGTTCAATAAGCACGAGAAACAACAACAATCAACAACAATTCAAACAATAAACAATGGGTTTTTAATTCCCATTCTACATTTTGGCTTAATTTGAGATTTCTGCAGGCTCTCTACACACTATTTATGGTGTCCAATGTGGGTGGTACTAATTATGACGCCTAAAGGCGTCATTAGGGGTTAAAGGGTTAAGTTTTTGGCTTCGTCTGTGTGTGTACATAAACATGGCTCAAAGATTGTCATGAAAATAGCTCTCAACAGCTTGGTTGTTGAATATTATTCTTTGAAAGATGCCTGCAAAGATAGTCGAGATAGTCGAGATAGTCGAGATAGTCGAGATAGTCTCCTGTCGCGTGCTATGGCATGTAATAGTATTAGCAACATCGTCGATTAGAACATTCCGGTATGTGGGTGTGCCACAATTGTGAGACTGAGTGAACACATTCAATTAAATGCGTGCTAGTGGGTAGCATTCGCATCAATTCTGCACATTTGGAATGTGTTCCATTGACCTCTTGTTATTGTAATGTAATTGAGGTGAGGCTAAAATAACTATAAAAAATTAATAACAATTATTTAACCCAATGTCTGTTAAATAAGCAAGCTAACCTTGACCTTGTGCTTGAATAATGTCAAAACTAACTAGTTCTACTGATGGAAGCAGTGCATGTACAGTGCTTTGCTGGTAGATAGACAGAAACAAGCAGACTGAGTCAAGCTTGTGGTTTGATACACAATGTACCACAGTGCACTGTTTGGCACTGCATGCCTGTTTATGTCAACTGTATCAAAACCACGAGCTTGACTCTGTCTGCTTGCTTCTGACAATCTACCTGCAAAGCGCTGTATAGTGGTGCAAAGAAATCTAAAAGGCAATTAATATACAGTGCTTCTCATCTAAAGAGTCCATTTTTTAATTTTCGGGAAACATATTAACTCATAAAAACATTTTGCTTAACACTACAGTACTAAAACTTAGTATTTAAATTAATTCACCTTTCTTGAGTATGTTTGTAAAGTATTTAGCTTATCTTTCATTTCAGTCTGAAAATATCAGCAGCGAACTGGACGCCATTAAATTCATTAGTTTTAACTAGCAGGATTACACTTTTTATTTGGTTAAAACTAATGAATTTAATGGCGTCCAGTTCGCTGCTTATAATATTTTCAGACTGAAATAAAAGATAAGCTAAATACATACTCAAGAAAGGTGAATTAATGTAAATATTAAGTTTTAGTACTGTAGTGTTAAGCAAAATGTTTTTATGAGTTGATATGTTTCCAATTATTGAAAATTAAAAAATGGACTCTTTAGATGAGAAGCACTGTATCAATACTGAAATACATTCACCGAGTGAAAGAACCAGTTTGCAAAGAATATAAACAATCTCTTGGTTACGCTGCGATCAATATTCTAATGATAAAACCTCGAGGCTCAGCTGTGGTGCCAAGCCTGCAGGAACCACAATCGTTCCTTGAGTACATCGCAATCGTCCAGTACAGTATCTAACTTAATGAGTGGGACCATTAGTTTTATTCGAATCTGAAGTTGACATCAGTATATAGTGACTACTCAGACAATGACTCAGATGATGATTAGACATTATCTGGTTTTGTAAGCATTGCTTTTTCATCAACGTCAGAACGTGACCGGTCACTATACATAATTATGATGGTAGAAACAAATATTTTCGTAATAGGCCTTTCCACCGTAAGGGAAAATATGCAAGGAATGTAGCGCAACGTAATTCTGCGCGTTATGACGTCATTTACTGGAGTACCTTGGCGATCACTACTACAGCGTTGTTTCTCTCGTTAGAAGCGCATTTTAGTTCCCTTTCATTGTTTTCCTAGACTTTCACCGAAGGCGAAGCTAGGGCGATGATTTGCTGCTGAAACCGCAAGGTAGTGATGCCATACAGTCGAGTTTGTTTGCCGCCATTTGTCCAAAAACGTCCAAAAACGACTCTCACGAGGCTCCTGAGGAGTCCAGAACCGTAGTTCTAGCAAGACAACTTCTTTTTCAACTGTTTTACCTTGGCATAACAACTATCGCTTTAACAATGAACTCCATGGCTTTCTACAGAACTTTCAAGACCGCTTCTAGGAGTCTTCCTAGAAGCGGTCTTGAAAGTCCTGTAGCCTTTTCATAAATAGCCATATCTATTTATGAAGAAGCACATGCCACACAATATCACAATATATACATGGTGATATTGTGAGTTGCTACTACCAACTCACAATATCACCATGTGCTTCTTCATAAATAGATATGGCTATTTTTAGACTAGTGGGTGATGTATACAGTCTTAGCGCAGTGCAGTACTTGTTTGTTTCTGACGCCCATGGCTCTGAGCGTACTCCAGCAAATGACGTCGCTCGCCGTCACTGCTCATCATTTCTCGATAAATTTCATTAATTTTTAATCAACATTCCTTATGCCTTATAATGGAAAGGCCTATTCTGCTGTTTGTCACGTCCAAGCTAACAGCAGGATTTGAAATAATTTATTTTTATCCACTCTTCTCATGTGCAGGATGGAGACACTTCTCTGACTCGTGCTTCTGTGCATGGTTATACAGCCATTGTACAATACCTGGTTGAGAGAACAACTGCTCAAGTTAATGTCACAAACAAGGTGAGTCATAATGTGGTTGTTTTATTAAGTGTCAGTGGAGTAGTGAATTGGTTGAATCATGGTTTTAACATACAAGTTCAATTCCTGTCACACTCGATTAGTTGCTCAATTCGTTGACTCTTCAATCTTAGTGCTCAGCTATACACTAGAGTACCTGTGATATCTCGACTTGCTCATGCATTTTAGTAATAATCTGTAAGAGCATTCAACTCATCTCATTCCTGTCTCATGCACACAGTGTTCTCAGAGATGCTGTGTGATATCACTTTACTCTAGTCGGTAATTAGTGAGTTGCTGTATCATTGCTGGCATTCACACTAGCAACAGACGTGGAGTGTTTCACACACACTAACCCTTGGCACATGCCTCAGAGGGTTACAGTACTTGCTCTGTGTGTCATTCTGTATCAGAGGCAGTGCTTGCTACTATGAACCAACTAGTGTATGAACAGGCTAAGTGTGTTAATGGCTTGCATTCTGACTTGTTGATATTGCTATAATGTGCTGTGTTGTTCCTGTGTGTGTTAGACTGCACTGTACCAGAGGCAGCACTCACTACTACACACCAACTAGAAACAAACAAACAACATGATAAGAGTGTCATTCTGACTTGTGGTCGGTTTTACTAGACTACATAGATACTGATCTAGATGCCATCACCATTATGTGGGGTATGGTCAGCAATGTTCACAGTTATACTAGCTGTATTATGTAACTAAATGTTGATGGTTTCAGCACCATGCACTGGTATCCCACAGTATTGCACATGTAGCTCTGCAATTGTTATGAACATGTGGTATTGTAGTATTGTGGAGGCTGGTAATGACATGATCAGTACATCACTATATTCTCGAGGTTACCATCTACCAATGAGCCTCTGTTAGAATTTCTTGTGTTTGTAATGTGCTTGTAACCAATCATGATCCATAATCATGACTGCCATAGTCACCTCATCATGAGAAGTGGTCATATGAATGTTATAGTACACCATTGAGTGGGTGTGGCCCATGACTGACAACTAGCTACCAATAGTACTACCCATGAGGACGAGTGTAATGATGGTCACAGAGTGAGTCTGTCTCTTAAAGCTTGATCTTGTACATCAAATCATCTCATGTCATAATATGAAGTGTTTACAGTGTGTGATTGTTGTTGATGTGCTACAGTACCAGCTGTACTCCTCCTATCCTCTTATAGGACTCATGGACTGCCTGTCACAATGCTGCTATGAATGGTCACCTGGAGGTGGTGAAGCTACTAGTATCCCATGGAGCCAACATACAGCTGAGGGATAAGGTGAGTGTCACTGAGGTGATGAGATTGTGTGTCAATGGACTAGCTGGTGTATTGTATGGTCACTATCATTATTATTGTTGTCATGACAACACCTGTGTGGTGTGCATGATGTTGTGAGATAATAATCATTGTATGATAAACTCATGAAAAGGTATAGCACTCTGAGCGGGTTCCAGTGTTTGACCCCAGCTAGACTGATTATTGAGATGGTTGCATTACCGAACATTTTAACTATGTTATGTAGTTAAGTTATGTAACTATTGTGAGTACGTTGGTCATGGAATCATTGCAGTATATCAATGAAGTGTCTCTATTGTGATTGTGGCTGTGTAATAATGACAACAAATGATCAGGATTAGTTGCCTGAGCTCCCACACTCTTGTATATTACAAACGTCTTTTAACTTGTTTCATTATGCCTCAGTGGGTGGAGCCACAGGGCATACTGTAGTTTGTTTGTATGTCATTCATTCTGTCCACAGGCAGAACATCGTGTTGGCTACAAACTAATTAAGCGCTAATAGTTGCAATACATGTTGAATTCTGTATTTTGCTGGAATTGTATTGTTGTTTTGGAATTGAAATGATTCTACCAATTGTCCAATCTACCAATTTTATTGATTATAAAAATAATTATATCAGGATTGCCTAAAAAATTGTTTAAAAGGCGTCAAAAATATTTCCATGTATGAAATTTTGTAATCAATAAGCCCTAAGGCATAGCTTGAGAGATTATTGCTGTTTGTGTTGTTTTGGCTTTATTGGTATCCATTATAGTGTGTATGTGTCTTCATTATTACCTGCAGTATGGGAGGACTCCACTGGAGACAGCACAGCGGTATGGTAGACATTCCATTGTTGACTACCTAGTGACAGTTGGTGAGTATTGTTATGCTCATGGTTGTTACACCTGTTACCATGACAATATGGTATTGCTACATACACCATACTCATATGTATCAGAGATTGTGTGAACTCAGTAAACACTGATACACTTATTGTAGTACACAATCTTTACTGTACATGAGATTTGACAGTGACTAGTTAAACTGTATTCACTGTACAGTGGTTTATTACTTCTTGCAACAGTGACAAACATAAAGCATGATTTGTACCTTATTTGGATGGTAAATAATTACATTAACACTTGAACATGGTTTACGATCTACAGTTGACACTTTCACTCGCAAGTAGTAATGGAACCACTGTATCAGAACTGACTTTGAGCTGTTGTTCACTATTAATTTTAGTATTTTAGTTGCAATTTTTCAGTTCTACATTCCAGTTAACCAATAATTTTAATTGCTTTGTTTAGTTCACATACAGCCTCCAGTAATGTATGTACTGCAGTTTCAAGCTAGTATGTTGTCATAGTGTGAATGGCTGTACATGTGGTTAGCCTACACAATGACCATTACCTGATAATGATTGTATAGTACAGGGAAGCTGTTATCACAGGCTAACTACATCCTCAGCCATTCACATATTGATAATGACAACCTATATTTGACTATGATTGGAAACTGCAGTAGCTATGAAGTGATCTTGTCTAGACAACTATTGAATGAACATAATATTAAGCATTGTTGCCTTTGTATTGATGTGATGGCTGTGGGCCCAAGAGTGTACGTGATATGTGGTTACATATCAGGTATTGCCTCAGTGTTACATGAGAACACAGTTGGTTGAAATAGCAGAACCATTCTCTAGGTCCAGCTTCACCTTAGCTCCATAAAGCAGTATCGTTACAGTTGTTGTTCTTAATTATTTGTAAAGCCCATGCACATACAGCCTATACAGCACCATGTACTGCAGTATTAAAATAGTGATGTGGATGGCTAAACTTGTGGTTAACCTACACAATGCATGCATGGACATTAACTGACATTACAGAGAAGCTGTTATCACAGGTTATTACCACATCCTCAGCCATTCACTTGACTATGATTGCTAACTGCAGTAGCTATCAAGTGACCGTATTATGCCGTGGTGGGCGGAGCCATGTAGGCATAGAGTAGTCTGTTCATTTGTGTGTGTGTGTTCACAATGCGTATCTCAGCAACCGCTTCATACTAAGTGCTGAAATTAGCAACACAGGTAGATCTCAGTAGCTTATGAAACAAATTTGGCAGAATTGCGATTAAAGGCTTTGTTTTTGAGTTATGGCATGATTTGCTCACCTGGACTGCCGTTGCAAGTGTTCAGGCTTCCTTCATAGACAATGCTGTCCACAGCTGGCTATACATCGCTAATTGAAGGTTTGATCTGTGACAGTGCATCTCACACGAAACCATAAGCAACAATGAAACTATAGCGAGCGAAAACGTCTTCAGACTCATCTCGCTCGTCGGGTGAGCCTGAGCGAATAAGCATTGATACAGTCTATGCAGGTCTTCAGTAAACAGCTTGTATCTTTATTACAACAGCTTGTACAATGCATTTTAGCTACATGTACTCTATGCTGTTACAATCTATTGTTCTGCTACTTGCATGCAACCATAATAGTTCTGCTGCTTGCATGCTTCTGTTCTGCTGCTTGCATGCTTCCATGGTTCTGCTGCTTGCATGCATGCATGATGTTTCTGCTGTCCTTCCATGAATATGTTCCTCATGTAGTTGCATGCTTCCACCGTACGGTTTTACTGATAATGCTTCCATGGTTCTGCTACTTGCATGCTTCAATTGTTCTGTTACGTGATGCATCTGCTGCTTACATGCATCTCCACTGAGGCATCACACCTTTGGTGCTTCATATGTCTAGTCAAATTGACATGACTAAATGAACACTATCATGCACTTTAGTTTTATGGAGGTGCTCAGACGATATCTGATATTACGTGAGGACCGTGGGCCAGTGCTTTTGAATATGATATTGGCTCAATGTTACATGCTTGTACTCATTGTTAGTCGAATAAACACTTTTGTTTGTCAGTTAACCCTGTTATTGTTAGTTTAAACACAAATGCATAAGCACACTATTAACACGTGTACACTCATTGCGCTTACATTTCAGACCCACTTAGAGTATACTTAAAATGCATTAGAAATGTATAACAGTGGAGATATGTGCAATAATTCATTTTCACACATGAGTAGCCGCCATTTTGCATGCCTAGATATTATTGCTGAGCGGCAATGATAATTTTTGTCCGTCATTTCATATTTGAAAATTGAAAACTAAAGATAAAGTACTACAACTACACTGTATTTTTTTGCAGAAAAAGCTCATTTAGAAAAGGCTACTAAAAGCTACACAAAGCTAGTCCAAAGGGCTATGAGAGAGGGTCGCACTAAACTGCTTATCATTAAAGCTCTTATTACGGGTCCTCCTGGTGTGGGCAAGACTGGCATCAGACATCTCCTGCTTGGCCTACCACCTCCTCCTAGTAGGACCAGCACACCGTTAGCAACACGAGCAACCAGAGCCATCTCTTTTTACCGCATCAAAGCCGATGGCAGTGGAGATGTTACATGGACGGAGCTCGATGACGATACCTACCTCAAATACATCGCAGAGGAGGTGAAGATGATTGAGCTCAATCCATCTCGTGCTGTTCCTCCTCAACCAGCCACCAGCACCACTCCTGCAGCCACTGAGAGCAGTGCACAGGAACCATCTGATGTGGATCACACTCCTCCAGTGCTATCATCAGCTACTCCACTGGTCTCTAATTCATCACCAGCTGAGAGTGACGAGGATACTAGTCTCCCGCCAGTTCCTCCAAAACCAGATGGCACAGTTTTTAATGTTGCTCGCAAGATAGTTACTGATCCCAAACCATCAAAGAATCTTGGGACAAAGAAGACCTTTGTCCACTTAATCGACTCTGGTGGACAGCCGTCATTCATCAGCCTCGTACCTGCATTTGTCAGGGGTAGCACGGTCAACATAGTAGCCTCAAAGTTCAACCACTCTATCAATGATAAGCTCCAGTACGAGTATGTGAAAGATGACCAGCATCTTCGACAACCAACGCAACTAGAGAAATCTCAACTTGAATTTATTGAAGAACTCTTTCGTACTCTCACATCTGTCAAGCACTCAGAGGAAGGCAGTTGCCATGGATCATCAGAACCAAAGTTCCTCCTGATCGGTACTCATGCTGACAAGCATAGACGACTATTTGATCAGACGCTATCCGGTAAAAATCGATGGCTGAAGAAGAGTCTTGGTGATCTGAAGTCAATGTGCATTAATGTTAGTCCTGATGGAGATATTCTCCTTCCGATCAACACTCGGGTCACAAAGGGTCGCAGTGAAGTGGCGTCTTCTTTAAGGCAGAAGATCGTGGATGCTTGTAGCGATGCAGAAGTAGATATACCTACTAGATGGTATATATTTGAACTGGAGGTGAGTGGCAAAGCAAAGAAGGAGGGTCGGAGTGTTCTAGGTCTGGCAGAGTGTATAGAGGTAGGAGGGAATCTCAGTATGGGAGAAGAAGATGTGATAGCAGCACTAGTGTTTCTTGATGGGGCTGCTCTCTGCTTGTATTTCCCAGCTGCTGCCCCTCACCTGGTCTTCACTGACCCTCAGGCTATTCTCAGTGAAGTCACTGAGATTTTGGATCTCGGCATCATCAACCTCCACCTCATTCCCTCTCAGTATCCTCTCCTTTCAAAGCATGTACCACTGGTACTCAGGCTGCGTGAGCAAGGGCTGTTTAACAAGAAACTAGTAAATATCATGTGCTCCAAGTATCGAGTGAATGAGGAGGGGAAGTGTAGTTACTCAGTGGACGACTTCTTGTCCATTCTACAGCATCTCCTGATCATAGCACCCGTATGCATTGAAGGAGAGGAGCTGTTTTTCATTCCCTCTATCCTTCCCACCAACAAGAAGATTTCCTCTCTTTCTTGTGATCTTGATCCTCTCGTTCTTCTCTGTCGCACCAGGGTAATTCCTCTTGGTATGTTCTCTGCCTTAGTAGTGGCTCTGCTTGGTGATAAGCTGTTTTCTCTCGATGAAATCATTGGTCGTAATGCAGTCAGTCTCGAGTGCAAGGTCGGTGGAGGAGTAGTGCTACTAGTAGAGTGCCATGCTTGGCTTACAGTTCACTTCAATGGGCACCCGTCAGCTGCTCCTCGTATCAGAGCCGCTATCCACCACGCCATAGACACAGTCTGCAGGCAGCGTCATCTTGACACCAAGCAGATTGTGTTCACTGATGGGTTCTTCTGTCCCTTCAAGATCTGTGAATCCATTCCTCATGCTTGTGTGGTAGACACTACCTTCTCTCCAGCCCGTCTCACCTGCTCTGTTAGACCTAAGGTTGGTTGTGGTCCATGCTCTGATGACAGGATGCTGGCATGGCTAGATGGTGAGTGTAGCAGATGATGATCAATGTGTTAGTATTATAGTATGTTTTTTCATGTAGCCAGCACAGTCTCTGCCTCATCAGCCACTGCTACACCACAATCACCTCCTCCAACTGGTGAGATGTTATGTTTTTCACAGATTGTTTGATGATGGTCTATTATCATGTAGTCTCTGTCTCAGCATCAGTCACTCATACACGAGTAGCAGTTGCTTCAGAGAAGATATCTTTATCCAATGCAGTGAGTTAATATAGCTAGGATGGTGTATAATGCATATTGTGTATACTATATATACAGAAGACACCTGTTGATACAAAGCTACCTATAGCTGCTGCTGGTGTTAATGATGCAGACCTCTCTAAAACACTCAGTGAGCTATAATGATGAGGTGTGTCCCTGTTATTATGTACTCATTACAGCTGAGAATGACTTGCGTGATGTGTTGACTGTGATTCGTGATCTCATTGACTGGAAGGAGCTTGGTCTACAACTAGGCCTTCTCTACTCAACATTGAAGAGGATAGATCTTGAGCAGCGAGGCATTATAAACAGCTGCAAGATAGAAATGTTGTCAACATGGCTGCAGCAACAAGATGATGTATCACAGAAGGGAATCCCTTCGTGGAGCGTGTTGAGAAATGCACTGAAGCAGATTGGAGAGCATGAGCTAGCTGACAGGATCAGCAACTAAAATGGTAAGTTGTGTGTACGCATACAGTGCTTCCAGTCTAGACATTCCAAAATTGCACATTTCACTAACATGAAATGTTTTTACTCATAAAAACTAAACGATAGGTTTTATAGCAGTCAAACTTGGTGAGAAGGCTGATACATCCTTCTAGAGTAAGTGTGCTTAGTCTAAACTGCAAGCCTTACTTGATCTCAAAGCTACAAATGGCGAAGTTGCAGTTGTCGGAAACACCCAATTAGCTATTAATTTTAGACCATAAAATCTGTAAGAAGCTTAGTTAAGGAAATATCTTCGGTGTGCAGGCGAACAACTAGTTCATCTACCAAATACTCTAGAGCCAATGCTTAAATATCACGCAAACTAAAGTTCGATCCAAAACAAACTCACAAATCAACAAAAAATCAAAGTCAGAAAGTTTTTAGACTCAAAAATCTGCAACTTTGCGAATTAAGAAAAAGTGCTCCGCAGGCAAGTAGCCTTATGCCTTAGCTAATCACAGCTCTTCGCTCGTGGCCGTAACTTACACCGTCGGCGAATACGAGTGCTGGTAGCAGCAGCACTCGTATTCGCCGATGGTGTAAGTTACGGCCACGAGCGAAGAGCTGTGATTAGCTAAGGCATAAGGCTACTTGCCTGCGGAGCGCTTTTTCTTAATTCGCAAAGTTGCAGATTTTTGATTCTAAAAACTTTCTGACTTTGATTTTTGTTGATTTTTGAGTTTGTTTTGGATCGAACTTTAGTTTGCGTGATATTTAAGCATTGGCTCTAGAGTATTTGGTAGATGAACTAGTTGTTCGCCTGCACACCGAAGATTTTTCCTTAACTAAGCTTCTTACAGATTTTATGGTCTAAAATTAAAAGCTAATTGGGTGTTTCCGACAACTGCCACTTCGCCATTTGTAGCTTTGTGATCAAGTAAGGCTTGCAGTTTAGACTAAGCACACTTACTCTAGAAGGATGTATCAGCCTTCTCACCAAGTTTGACTGCTATAAAACCTATCGTTTAGTTTTTATGAGTAAAAACATTTCATGTTAGTGAAATGTGCAATTTTGGAATGTCTAGACTGGAAGCACTGTACACAATGTGTGTACTTTTATTGAAACTCATAAGAATGTCAGAATTTCACAAACGTGTATAGTACATGATTTGTATTGGACCAACATGTTAAAATTATCAATACAATTTTCACCCAACATCCATTGATGTAACTGGCACTACATGTAACATGGTGTGTCTAATCCACTTTGTATCCCACCTCGTGGGCGTATCAAAGGCACCGCCAGGGCAATATATTCCATACTGCCCCAACTGCAGGGCAATATGGAATATAATTGCCCGGGTGCAGATATTGTCTGAAGGAACAGACAATATCTGCGGAAAAGGCAAGTGCCCAAAAAATTTTAACGTGGTACAGTGTTGACCACGTGGTAGAAAAAAATAGTGGTAGGGCAAGTCCTACCAGAAGGTACAGAGCACTATTGCGTTCGCTTTATATACCGCTTAAGCTTCCTTATGCTAGTGGGTTCCATTATGGTCTTTAATATAGCACGTGTGATACTAAAAATAGCACAAGCGATACTAAAAACAGTACAATGCAGTGGGATACACCCACGAGGTGCGATACAAACACGTTAAACAACGGTCCTTCGGGCAGTATGGAATATCCACTCGTGCAATCCAATTAGACCCCTCGGGCTGCGCCCTCGGGCTCTAATTGGATTACCCTCGTGTATATTCCATACTGCCCTCGGACCGTTGTTTAACTAGTACATACCTCACTATCTAAATGGCTCATCTTTGTATGTGCATTTCCTATTATAGGTGTTATAGGTGATGCAGAGTCTGAATGATAACTGTGAATCTTCATGCTCAACTGTCCTAATAAAGTTAAATCTTATCTTAAAGCCATAGTTATGATTTTATTTATTTTTTTTGTAATGTAATTGTAATTCTTTGTTGTGTGCATAGTTGAGCTATAATAAAACTTTCTATTTTTGATCTGTGCAACTTCCTATCACGTCTCGTTCAGCTTAATTGTTGTCTGCTGGTATAATACGTTATTGCCGCCATATAGTCTGATCCCATCACTATTGAGGATTGAGTCAGTGATGTTTGCTTGGAAGCAGCGTACAGTGGATTCAGTCGATCAATTGTATGAGAACCTGCAGGTCACCATCGATGTATTTGCAGAGAGTGAAAGCTTTCATCTTGTGCATTCTCACAAACTGGTAAGTGTATGCCTCTCTAGTACCACCAGACTCTGGTAGTATCTGTAGCTATAGTAGAGACAGGAGTAGCATCAGGTGATGATCTGTGATAGCTAACTAGTGAGTTATTGTGGTCTATACCTGTCTGATAGAGTCACACAGTAAAATTATGATAGCTCTTCTATACTAAACTCACACAGCTCATGTCTACAATAATGATGTGATTACAATCATGTTATAGTACACATTATAGTACACATTATAGTACACATTATAGTACACATTATAGTACACCAATATAGTACACATTATAGTACACATTATAGTACACATTATAGTACACATTATAGTACACATTATAGTACACATTATAGTACACATTATAGTACACATTATAGTACACATTATAGTACACATTATAGTACACATTATAGTACACATTATAGTACACATTATAGTACACATTATAGTACACATTATAGTACACATTATAGTACACATTATAGTACACATTATAGTACACATTATAGTACACATTATAGTACACATTATAGTACACATTATAGTACACATTATAGTACACATTATAGTACACATTATAGTACACATTATAGTACACATTATAGTACACATTATAGTACACATTATAGTACACATTATAGTACACATTATAGTACACATTATAGTACACATTATAGTACACATTATAGTACACATTATAGTACACATTATAGTACTATAATTATAGTAAAGGAGTATTTTCAGCATCTTGCACTATCATGATTCACAATTAACTAAACCAACTGCACTCTGTTGTAGTATTTGTCACTGTCATGTATAATCATAATATTATTGTGACACTCTTTCATCTTTGCAGCCTCCTTCATGGTTGCTTCAAAAATCATGTGTACCACCAGTAGACTATTTATGACAAAAAATTTAATTCTCTTCTGTTTTACCGCAGCTATTTGGATATCATAAGCCCAAGGCTGTACTAGGATTCAACACTAAGGGATTGACTCAGTTTGATATGAACATAGTAAAGTATACATTCACTCATACTCACTAGTACTGAATCAAGACACAGCACTGCAGTAAAATCATGTGGTTTGTAACTATTATGATGAACTGCAGTGTGATCAGATACTGACTAGCTTGGATTGATCATGTCATTGTGTACTACAATCATACCGTGCACAATCCATGTATAGTTCTTGATGATGAGCTGGAATACACTGCAGTAGTGCAGGAATTGGTTGGTTAGAGCTGATGCTGGTAGTGGATAGCACTGCACACTCACAGTAGGTGATGACAGTAGCTCATACCATACACTAGGTCATGTACCAGCTGCAGTGATGGTAGTGGGTCTACACTAACTGATCTACTGACAACAACAAACACATATTGAGCTAGTCACTACTGGGTTCAACACAGCATTCAATGATGCAGGTCAGGTTATGATCTATGATGATTATGAGTAAAGGTTAGCTCATTGCTGTCTTGTTGTATTCATCTCCTATTAACTCAGCTCAGTAGCAACAACTGCAGATAGCTACACAAGCAGCAGCAGCAGCAGGCTAGGAGGAGGGTTTGATGACAGCAGCTACTCAAACTGGATCAGATGGGTTGTGTTTCCACATCATGATACATCATATAGCAGTAATATACACTAGTATCATAGCAACAACACTAGCTGGTTATTAGTTGTGTTGATGGACATGTACTAAGATTGTCATTGTCTACCGTTTATCGTGAGTTTGTATCTACTCAGTTCAAAGCTGCATCACTCTAACACTGTACAACTGATTCTATTTTATAATACTAAGACTCAACAATAAGGGATTGATTCTGTTTGATGAGCGTAGAAAAGTACGTAATCATTAGAATCAACCACTTATGTAGATGCTCATGGATGCATGCTAGTATTCATTATTTTATGTACTAGTTGTTTATGAACACATTTGTCTGAAATTTTCTCTCATTTCAGGCTAACACACGAGTAGCTATATCGAAGGTGTCACACTTGACACATGACCCTAATGACATCTGCTACTTTGGTGTGGTCGTGATGACAACAGAGTCCACATCTGGTCTCAAACTATATGCCTTCAAGGCAGAAAGACAAGTGGTAAGTCTGTCACAATGCAACCTGACTAAATGTGAGCAGATATGAGAAAAGGGGTGGCCGGGTCACTTTGCTCCTGCAATTTTGAACGCATGCCTGTTTTTAAATAGCTGCTACTCAGTCAAACATTATTGAAAGTCACTGAAAAATGTTTGTGTATAATATTTTGCTTGTTGTATATCAAATTTTAGAGTTATGGTACTAAACTTGGCTGAATGGCAGCAAGTTGAAAACATGCGTTTGTTCGAAAAATGCAGGAGCAAAGTGACCCCTTCTCTCAAATCCGCTCACAAATATTGTGGAGTTGCAAATTGATGATAAATTATTATCATTGCCGATAGGCAATGATATGTAGGGATGACGTCGAATTAAGATGGCGGCTACTCATGTGTGAAAATGAGTTTTCGCACATATCGCTACTATAATACATCTATACTGCATTTTAACTATCTCTAAGTGACTCTGAAGTGTAAGCGCTTGTAGGACGTCTATGAAAGTCGCCGGGACTGCTTGCTTGTCGACGAAAATCAAGATGGCGACTCTCAGGGAGCCATCACTTTGCAAGATCTTCGCTGTTTTAGCGTTTCTCGAGATTCCAGACATCTAGGATTGATCAGGCGATTGTTGTGAGTATGAAAATACCTTTGGTGAAGCTGGCAGACGTTTCTAAAGTGGTAAACTAAAATCGCCGCCCACGCAAATTGTTCATCTTTCTTCTTCTTCTTTCTTCTTTAAACGAGCCTAGCGCTGTCCTGAGTGAACGAATCACTACCAAACCTGCACGATGGGATGATGCTTGCAAAAGTAAAGGAACAAGATGGGATGATGCTTGCAAAAGTAAAGGAACAAGATGGGATGATGCTTGCAAAAGTAAAGGAACAAGATGGGATGATGCTTGCAAAAGTAAAAGTCCCAAGTATCCCTACATCAGCGGCTTGAAGGAGGACGCAGTCCGATGAAGTAATTGACGGTTGTAAATAAGTAGAGGTATCTGTGTTTAGGAGGACGCAGTCCGATGAAGTAGTTGACAGTTGTAAATAACTAGAGGTATCTGTGTTTTGGAGGACGCAGTCCGATGAAGTAATCAACGGTTGTAAAAGGTATAGGAAGAGGATTCCATTTGTCAGTTGCACGTCATCGCAGCAAGCCGCTGATGTAGGGATACTTGGGACTTTTACTTTTGCAAGCATTATCCCATCTTGTTCCTTTACTTTTGCAAGCATCAACCCATCTTGTTCCTTTACTTTTGCAAGCATCATCCCTACACTTTTTAGTTTTTTATTAAAACTATTTTACTTTACTTTAATTACAACACCCAACAATGAATACACATGTCTGATATTGAATTACAGCTCAAATTTCCCTTAAACAAACCAGTATTTTGCTGAACAACAAATAGTAATGTTTACTTGACTCAAAACATGACCTTTGAACTTAAAATGGATTACTCACAGTCTATTGTTATCTCTGTATAGGCAATACAGTTCAATCAGTCGTCAAAGGAACTGTTTGATGTTCCGTCTCAAAGAGGCTAAGAAGAGGGTCAGAGAATGAAGAGAGAAAGAGGCTGCTGGCCTGCTGCAGCTGCTGCAGCAACTGAGGCGGCAGCTAATACACCAGCACGTGAGATTTTTAGCTATACTCATGCACAGTTAAAAAATTAATAAATCACTTCCAAACTGTGTTACTGTAGGAATAAAAATGCACGTATTCCTCCATTGTTTTTAATCTGAAGAAAAACATAAACACAGCTGTAAACTCTGTCATATGTAAAATGATGCTTTCTTGTTTCAGCTAAGGTAGTGGGTGGAGTAGAAGGTAGGGATTGGCACTGTTTGATGAGCGTAGTAAAGTATGTAATCAATAAAATAATCAACAGACATGCACATCATTATGGTATAATTATTTAGATAATTCTACCGTTATGAACTAGCTGTTTATGTACTCATTTTTCTGAATTTTTCTGTCATTTCAGGCTAACACACGAGTAGCTATATCGAAGGTGTCAAACTTGACACATGACCCTAATGACATCTGCTACTTCGGTGTGGTCGTCATGACAACAGAGTCCACAACTGGTCTCAAACTATATGCCTTCAAGGCAGAAAGACAAGTGGTAAGTCTGTCACAATGCAACCTGAACTAAAATTAATGTGAGTGGATTTGAGAAAAGAATGGGGTCACTTCGCTCCTGCAATTTTTGAATGCACAACTGTTTTTAAAATTAATAGCTGCTACTCAGTTGAGCATTATTGAAACTCACTGAAAAGGTTTTGTGTAATTTTGGTCATTCTGCTTGCTGTATATCAAATTGTAGCATTATGGTACTAAATTTGGCTGAATGACAGCAAGTTGAAAACATGCGTTTGTTCCAAAATTGCAGTAGAAAATTGACCCCTTCTCTCAAATCCGCTCACAAATAACTATTTTGGAGTATCAAACCGATGATAAATTATAATTACATACAACACCTAATAATGAATAAAGATATTGAATTACAGTTCAAATTTCCCTTAAACAAACCAATATTTTGCTTTACTTGACTCAAAACATGACCTTTGAACTTATAATGGATTAGTCACTGTCTATTATTAATCCATGTATAGGCAATACAGTTCAATCAGTCATCAAAGGAACTGTTTGATTTAATGTTCCGTCTCAAAGAGGGTCAGAGAACGAAGAGAGCAGGAGGCTGCTGCAGCAACTGAGGCAGCAGCTAATACACCAGCACGTGAGCTTTGTAGCTACTCATGCATAGTTAAAAAATAATTAATCACTTCCATTCAGTACTACTGAAGGAAAAAATGCTTGTATTCCTCCATTTTTTAAAACACGTGAACGCAACTGTAAACTTTTTCAAATGTAAAATGATGCTTTCTTGTTTCAGCTAAGGTAGTGGGTGGAGTAGAAGCCCCTCCTGAATATCATGCTGCTCTGCCATTTGAAGTTCATCAAGAAGAAGAGGAGATAAAGCATTAGACTCACATTATGTGTAGTATACACATCTCTTTCACTAACATGCAGAACCAGGGCCGGCGGAACGGGGTAGGCAGGGTAGGCACCTGCCCTACCAACATTTCTGGGTAGCTAATTATTATTCACAACGAATTAATTAGATTCATTCATAACAATTCAATTCATAACGGTTATAATAATCACGCTTGTCTATACTGACACAACCCCAGCTGTAAAAAGTAGCTTAGGCTCAGTTTTCAGCTGTAATCACTTCGATCATGGCAACCACGGCAAAAATTCCATCGTAAATGATAACTATTAAGTGGGTGTGGTTAAGTAATTTATAGGCTGGCCTTTATAATAGCTTTGCTAGTTGGTCTTTTGCCTGTATGCTCTTGTCTTAACATCAAACATAAAAAAAAATAATTAAAAAATGGGTGTGTTCAATAAATATATGAATATTAATTAGATGCCCCCTCAACTAAAATTTCGTCCGCCGGCCCTGAGAACCCTCCACCAGTCCCTCCTAGGAAGTCGATTACTGAGCCGGAGCCACTGACAGTGCAGGACGACCCTCCTCCTCCTCCACAACAGCAGCTATCAACAGCACCTCTTAATACTGACGTGAGTTAGTTACCTTACTGATCCATGTTTCACAAATCAGTGATGTTGGTAGAGTTAATTCTATCAAATCCACTGCGAGCAAAGCAATTCACGAAAATTAAATTATTCTCTTTGATGTGAGGTGTTCAAATTCCCATTAAATCCCGAAAAAAATAGGACTTAAAATAGCCGATTTAAAAAGTACAATCAACCAACAAAAGTTAGGTCCAGCTAAATAATTTACAAAGTGAAATTTTTGTGCCATGAAAAAATAAATCCTACGGTGGCTTAATGGTACATGTGTACGTCTCTGTGCACAGTAATTGTATTAAATTTATGTGAAGAATACACCATCTTTAAACTAGTGAAATGCAGGACATTTGTGGGGCGAGCCTGAGAGAGTAGTGTTGGTAGCCATAAGTAGGTATTTAGCCGAGGAGGTGCATTTGGGAAGGCGTGATGCACTGATTGTGCCGCAGTCGAGTGAAGCCTCATTTGCTGCAGCCTGTCCTCTCTCTGTTCCTCAGTCTCTGCACCACGTCGTTCATGCTGCATCTCTCTCCTTTGCTGCAGCCTGTCCTCTCTCTGTTCTTTGGTCTCTCCACCACGTCGCTCAGCTCCTTCTCTCTCATTTGCTGTAGCATGGCTGTAGCCTAATTAACCGCTTTCTGTAATTCTTCAGTCTCTGCATCACGTCGCTCATGCTCCTTCTCTCTGGCCTAACCTCTCTCTGTTCTTCAGTCTCTCTGACATCACGTCGCTCGTGCTTCTTCTCTCTAGCCTAACCTATCTCTGTTCTTCAGTCTCTGCATCTGATCACGTCGATCGTCATGCTCCTTCTCGATCTTTGCGCTTGCTCAGTCTCAGTTGAAACCATCCGGTGAATTACAACGCGGGGGCATTTACGGAATGACGTACGCATACATACATAGATAGATAGCGCGGGGGACGTTTTCGAGCAGTATGGGGCTCGCTCAGGCTCGCCCCAATTAATTTTTTATTAGTGGCATTTTTAGTTCTGTGTGATTTTACAGGAACTAAGACAAAGAGCACTTGATGAATGGAGTAAACTAGAGAATGAGCTTGATGATATTGCTAAGGAAAATATTAACAGCTATGAATATTTCATTTTGATTATTTATTGTTAGGATCTTAATCTAGATATTATCATTGCCGATCGGCAATGATATGTAGGGATGACCTCGAACTAAGATGGCGGCTACTCATGTGTGAAAATGAGTTTTAGCACATATCTCTACTGTTATACATTTCTACTGCATTTTCACTATCTCTGAGGGAATCTGAAGTGCGAGCGCTTGTAGGAAGTCTATGAAAGTCGCCAGGACTGCTTGCTTGTCGACGAAAATCAAGATGGCGACTCTCAGGGAGGGCGTTGCAGATCTTCGCTGTTGTAGCGTTTCTCGAGATTCCAGACCTCTAGGATTGAGCAGGCGAATGTTCTGAGCATGGAAATACCTTTGGCGAAGCGGGCAGACGTTTCTAAAGTGGTAAACAGAAATCGCCGCCCACGCGAATTGTTCATCTTCTTCTTTCTTCTTTCTTTCTTTCTTCTTTCAGTAAGCCTAGCGCTGTCCTGAGTGAACGAATCACTACCAAACCTGCACAGTTGCACGTGTATATATCTGGAATAGTGCACTTACTTCTTAGATAGGCATTAAACACTACCAGAAGCGAGTAATCTTTGAAAAACATGGTTTTTAGGCCGTTTTGGACTGAAGACGCCATTAAATAATTAACCCTCTTGACGCTACTTTTCATTGACTCCGCCCACATCAGTTATGCAGCTAGCTATCTCGATCGACACTGCGTTTTGTCTCTGGTCTGGAGGCTTCAGCGCGCAAGCCAGAGGTATGAAATACGTCTAGAGCTGTACTATACTCTAAGTAACACTGATCTGTTCGTTAAAGCTTCAGATGGCGGGTTAAAACTGACATGCCCAGACGTGAACCTGTAGTAGGCTCACGAGCAAGATTCTACGCACAGAAAGGTTCCTACACCACGCAGCGTAAGGACTAGAAGCTACTGTGAGTGTGATATTGGCATCAACAAGATTCTACTAGGCGTGGTCCAACTATTTAGGCTTTGCAGCATCATGATCGAGTTGTCAGTATTACTGCCGGCGAGTCTCTCATGGCAGTCTTCATCCATTACAGTACTAACAAGTATCATGTTGTCATATCATACCTGGACTTGATATTTTGCTGTCTGCGTCCTCAACCACTTTAACTATTTTAAACCTCTTATTGGTAATTAATATTAAATGATTATTTTAAACCACACTCCTTACTCTCAAGACCCGGCCGTGCACGTTCACATCTACTAGACTAGTAACTGCTGCTCACAGAGTTGTCAAAATGAAATAACATGTAACATAGAATAAGTTCAAACTGATAGTGTTCAAAAAAGTAACAGGAACAAGTAAAGTAAAAAAGCTTTAATAAAAAAAACCTGAAAAGTGTAGGGATGACTCTTAAAAAAGGAAAGGAACAAGATGGGATGATGCTTGCAAAAGTAAAGGAACAAGATGGGATGATGCTTGCAAATGTAAAAGTCCCAAGTATCCCTACATCAGCGGCTTGAAGGAGGACGCAGTCCGATGGAGTAATTGACGGTTTTAAAATAACTAGAGGTATCTGTGTTTAGGAGGACGCAGTCCGATGAAGTAATTGACTGTTGTAAATAACTAAAGAGGTATCTGTGTTTGGAGGACGCAGTCCGATGAAGTAATTGACGGTTGTAAAGGTAGAGGAAGAGGATTCCGCATTTGTCAGTTGCACGTCGTCGCAGCAAGCCGCTGATGTAGGGATACTTGGGACTTTTACATTTGCAAGCATCATCCCATCTTGTTCCTTTACTTTTGCAAGCATCATCCCATCTTGTTCCTTTCCTTTTTTAAGAGTCATCCCTACACTTTTCAGGTTTTTTTTTATTAAAGCTTTTTTACTTTACTTTTAGTATAGAGGACAAGCATCCAGTGAGCTTTATTCTGTTCCTGATGAGAGCAGACAACTCAACTCTAGTGGAACATTTTCTGATGAGTTGCTTTCTCTTGATCTTCCATCTCCAACAGCATGGACTAATTTTGACACTACAGAGGCGCAGACATCATCTCCCTTCACCTCCACGCCAGCTTCAGGCAACCCACATGAGTCAATATCCCTCCAGCTCAACCCATTTGCTGCCCAGCCACAGTCACCGTCTACATTTAATTCAGGAGTGTCAGCAGAGTACACTAACCCAGCCTACAACACTTCTACCTCACTAGAGCCAAATATTTCCATGGATCTAGAGAACGTTCTAGCAAGTCCACCACAATTGCAATTTCAGTAGAAGCCAAATGGCATCTTTTGGTCAACCGTTTGGCACTTAACAAATGGTCTCTGGTATGGGACAACCAATGGGCTATCCACAAGGTCCATTCCAGCAGCAGCAGCCAGTAGGCATGTTCCAGCAACCACAACAGCAAGCAGCACCTGACCTTCTCAGCTCACCCGGGTCAGAAAGCTTCATGGCATTCTCCCAACCTCTACAGCCAGCTTCCTCTATCCCTGCTCCACCTCCTGGTCCTCCACCCAAGGTTGATGCCTTTGCTGACCTCCTTGATATAGCCAAGAAGAATGCACCAGAGCTCTCCCCGCCACACCTACTCCTCCTCCTCCTGTCAAGAACGAACCCAAGCAATACGTCTCAATGAATAAACTGGCATCAGTACAGGACAGACCTCTCCCTCCTGTTCCTGGTAATGATCCCTTTGGCATAGCCGCCCAGCCTCCTCCTCCTCCCGCAGTGACAACAAGTCCATCCCCTGGATTCAACACAGCATTCGGTGGTGTCAAGAAATTAATTTTATGATGAGTTTGACTTTTCATCTCCTAAAAAGCCTCAGCAGCAGGCAGCTACACCAGCAGCAACAGAAGGAGGAGGGTTTGGTGACAGCTTTGCTGGAGCGGCTCCTTCCAGTAATCCTCCAGCACCAGCTCAGACTGGATGGGTAGGGTTTGATGATGAGACCAAGGGACAATGGTTGTAATTGACTAGCCACATCATGTTAGCAGTAATAGACACTAGTACCATAGCAACAACAGCATTAACCTGGTTATTAGTTGTGTGTTTCGTTATTGGACATGTTAATATTAATTTTGCTATTATGAGTTCTAGTTGTCTATACATAGGGTATATACTACAGCTGTTCAAAGCTGCTTCACTCTTGACTACTACTGCACAGTTGATGATGTTATCTACTACAACAGCAGCTCCAGATAATTATAATCAGTAATGTGTCACTACGGATAGTGCATATTGTACTATGGGTCTTGTTATGTTCACAACACTTCATGCCCTGTCATGCACAGTTGAAATCACTAACTGAAATCTGAAATCTCAGTTGAAAAAAGAAATCACAGTTAGAAATCAGAAATCACAGTTTGAAATCAGAAATCACAGTTTGAAATCAGAAATCACAGTTTGAAATCAGAAATCACGAAAGAAATCTCCGGATATTTAGAAATCACTTCCGTATATTATCCGTGCACTATAACCATTATTATAATTGTTTGCTCCGCCCTATTGTCTTGCACCGCCCTCTCTACCACGCCCCAAAATTGGCTTCTAGTTTCCCGTCCCTTAGCCTTAGTAGTTCTAAGTTGTTTTGGCAGCTTGTTTATTTTGCTGAACATTCGAGGTTATTGCTAATGATGATCAAAACGAACACCTAGCGATTGGAGTTTACATTTGTAGGAAGATTCGAGCAGAGAATCAGAAATTACTGGTTGAAGGCAAGCTGAATATTAATTTTGAGGGCTGAAGCGTGCGTAGGATAGCCGCCCAGCCTCTCTACAGTGTCCTGGACTCTTGTTGCAAAGAACTAACGCAGTACTTAGTATGCTAACTGATTATAATCTGCTGTGCCATCCTAGACTAGGGTAGGGTCCGCAATGGAAAAAATAAAAGTCAGAGAATCTAGCCTTTACTGCTGTAGTTATAAACAGCACTATATACGTAACAAACAACTGCATATTCAAATCTCCGAAATCGTTGCTCGTTGCTCTGCAATCGCTAGCTGAAATCGGCAACTTTCGTGACCTTTGACCTCGGGGTTAAATAATGGTGCATTCTCGACTCTTCGCGACAGTTAGCAGTTAGCGCTCTGTTTGTGCGTGCTTAGTACCGTCTCGGAAGTTCTTGCAACAGCTCAGATTGGCTGGCTTACCTCCACAAATAAGCGTTTCAGGACTAGCACTGACTCGCGATTCCAACATATTTGGGCTTTACTTTTTGTGACATTGAACAGACAGATCCCTACCAGTATTTTCTGATAGTACTAAGCCTAAGCACTGCATAAAACAAATTTCAGCCGAAATGCTTACTGTTTGCCATCTGGCTGAAAAGGCTCAAAATATTAACCGTAATACAGAGAACCATGACCATAAATAGGGTCCGCAATGAAAAAATCGCTTGTCACAGATTCGGCTGGATGGTGTTTCAGCGTGTACAGTGCTTCGACCGGAATACAAAACGCACAAACAGAAAGACGCAAACTCCTTCGTATTTGTAATAAAAAATAAAAGAAGATGAATTGAGGGGGCGGAGCCTCGATAATTGCATTTATTAGTGAATTCTTTCTACCTTACGAATCTGTCTCGAGCGCCAAGATAGTTTTCTCGTTCTACAGTTATACAGTTTTCTTGCGTGCAAGTCTCCTGCCTTACAGTGTCTTGTAGGAGTTTCTGTTGATCTGTTTTGTGAACAAGGTCGGTACCGAGAAGAGAGTTTTTGCCTTCCAATTCTGTCATGTTTGCGACTGTAATAACCCTATATTGAGGGAATCGTAGACTAGGTACCAATGCACATTCATACTAACTTTAATAAAACTTAGACGTTTCCTTCCATCTGGCTCAAATAATTTTTGAGCCAGATGGAAGAAAGTGTATGAGCTTCATAAAACTTGGTGTGCAGATACATTGTTATCTAACTCAGTAATATGTGCGATAGGAGTGCTACAGCATGATAAACAAAAGTGCTGGAGTCCGAAATGTATTAGCTCGGCGCACCTGAAGCCCCGCCCCCTTTCAATATGAACCGAGCTAAATACATTTCGGACTCCAGCACTTTTGTTTATCATGCTGTAGCACTCCTATCGCACACAGTATCACGATTCCAGTTTATGGAAGCAGTAGCTACCAAGATACCTGCCAAGTGGAGGAGAGTGGGTGTGTCTCTTGGGATCAGTATGGGTGTTTTTGATGGTATTGAGAAGCATCGCCTTGCCGATCCTCTTGAGTGCTTTAGTGATGTGTTCACATGTTGGCAGCAGCAGTCTACTCCACAGAGCCCAGCCAACTGGGCCACTCTTGTCGCTGTGCTACGATCTAACTATGTAGGTTAAGAGGAACTGAGTGACACTATTCAGAATACTTATATTCGCAATACATTATGTGAGTAGTTACTTTTTGACTTGTGCATTCTACTTTCAATTTTATTTAATACAATTTTTACCCTTTCTCCTTATCGTTACATGGTGGAATTGAACATTATTTTTAATTTTATTGTATGGAATTTGAAATGAATTTGATTTTTCATGAAGTTGAGATGAATGAGTAGTCATAGTCTTCAGTGATGGGTGGGTACAGTGTGGTATCATGATACTATAGTAAGAGATGCTTCATAATGTGTTAAGTCATGTACTGATACAGTATAGCTGATGATGAGTACAAACACTCACTCATAACAAGACAGCATTCACTCATACTCACTAGTACTGAATCAAGACACAGCACTGCAGTAAAATCATGTGGTTTGTAACTATTATGATGTACTGCAGTGTGATCAGATACTGACTAGCTTGGATTGATCATGTCATTGTGTACTACAATCATACCATGCACAAACCATGCATAGTTCTTGATGATGAGCTGGAATACACTGCAGTAGTGCAGGAATTGGTTGGTTAGAGCTGATGCTGGTAGTGGATAGCACTGCACACTCACAGTAGGTGATGACAGTAGCTCATACCAGAAAATTAAAAAGATTTCTATCGAAATCAAAAGGATGTAGGGTTGTGAAATCTACCACTGGTCAACAATGTAAACTAACAAGGAACAAGCATGAAATGGTACCACGATTGACTTGCTAACAGACCATAGATCCCTACATCAGTGGCTGCTGTGGTTGGCTATAGCTAGTTCGGCTAGTTGCTGTTGACTGACACCTGACGTGAATTCAGCTTGTGACAGCTTATGTACAGCCACTGATGTAGGGATCTATGGTCTGTTAGCAAGTCAATCGTGTTACCATTTCATGCTTGTTCCTTGTTAGTTTACATTGTTGACCAGTGGTAGATTTCACAACCCTACATCCTTTTGATTTCGATAGAAATCTTTTTAATTTTCTTGTTTGTGTCCTTTTTTTCTTTTTCAGTGAAGTGCAGTTCAATATCATGCAATTACTGTGCCATCTTTGTTTCCACCATTGGTTTGGTTTTCCTGTTGTTGATGACTTTTCTTTATTATTAACAATTTTAAACTTGTAGCTAAATAATTCTTATGCTGTAGATATCAGCTCGCCTACGCATGTATGAATACATACAGTGCATACGAGCCCCGCCCACACTTGTTTACGGCGGTTATAATTATCTGGCAAGGCAGAATGGTGATTCTGCGCTTGCTAGCTTACCGTTCTTCGAAGACTCCAGACAAATATGTGTTCTCCGTGATCTATACGGCGTGGCGATACTCAAGCTTGTGCTTGGTCACGTGCGCTAACCACAGCTTGGTCACGTGCGTATTGCGCAATCACATTATTAATGGCGTCTAACACTTAGCTGACAATGGATCACGATCGAGAAGTCGCGGAATTTATATCGCCGTTTCGCTAAAAACTAAGTTCAAAAGGCACCTGCCAGGATAATTTCACGACTGTTCGTGGGTGTTTTGGTCTCTTCACTGCTCGCATAAAGGCGCTAGGCGCGCTGAAGAAAGAAAGAAAGAAAGAAAGAAAGAAAGAAAGAAAGAAGAAGAAAACGAAGATGACGAAACTCGATTTTCACCGTTTCCAGGTTCGTCACTTTAGTAACAATCTCGAGCAATCTCCTTGCTACTGTAAGATGGGGCAACGCCAGATAGCAGATTTAAGTGTCTTTGGACGTATAAAATTCATCACCAGGCGAAATATCAGCGTTTGATCGCTAATACATTGTATGTAGCCGCCATCTTGTTTTCTCGTTCAACCCTACATAGGGAGACACTACCGTGTCTCCCTAATACACTAGGTCATGTACCAGCTGCAGTGATGGTAGTGGGTCTACACTAACTGATCTACTGACAACAACAAACACATATTGAGCTATAGTCACTAATGGGTTCAACACAGCATCCAATGATGCAGGTCAGGTTATGATCTATGATGATTATGAGTAAAGGTTAGCTCATTGCTGTCTTGTTGTATTCATCTCGTATTAACCCAGCTCAGTAGCCACAACTGCAGATAGCTACACATACAGCAGCAGCAGGCTAGGAGGAGGGTTTGATGACAGCAAGCTGGATCAGATGGGTATCATAGCAACAACACTAGCTGGTTATTAGTTGTGTTGATGGACATGTACTAAGATTGTCATTGTCTACTGACTATCGTGTGTTTGTATCTACACAGCTCAAAGCTGCTTAAATTCACTCTAACACTGTACAACTGATGCTTTAATTATTTTTTTATGCCCAATAGGCTATACTAAGACTCAACACAGGGATTGACTCATTTGCTGAGCATAATAGTAAAGTACATAATCAACCACTCAAGTAGGTACGCACGCATGCATACGTACATGTACTTGTATTCATAATTTTATATGTATGAACTTATTTTTTCTCATTTTTAGGTGTTGCTATATCGAAGGTGTCACACTTGTCACATGACCCTAATGACATCTGCTACTTTGGTGTGGTTGTGATGACAACAGAGTCCACATCTGGTCTCAAACTATATGCCTTCAAGGCAGAGAGACAAGTGGTAAGTCTGTCACAATGCATACTGAACTAAAAATAATTAATGTTAATATTGTGGAGTAGCAAATTTATTTGTTTGTATCGCAGCACCCAACAATGAATAAACATGTCTGATATTGAATTACAGTTCAAATTTCCCTTAAACAAACTAATATTTTGCTGAACAACAAAATTAATGTTTGACTCAAATTATGACCTTTGAACTTAATATAATCAATGGATTACTCACAGTCTATTGTTATCTGTGTATAGGCAATACAGTTCAATCAGTCGTCAAAGGAACTGTTCGATTTAATGTTCCGTCTCAAAGAGGCTAAGAAGAGGGTCAGAGAACGAAGAGAACAAGAGGCTGCTGCAGCTGCTGCAGCAACTGAGGCAGCAGCTAATACACCAGCACGTGAGCTTTGTAGCTACTCATACACAGTTAACAAATATTTAATCACTTCCATCCAGTACTACTGAAGGAAAAAAAGGCTTGTATTCAATATCATTATAAGCCTGACTTTTTGTTGACTGTTTTTCTCTACTTATCTGCAGGCCAGAAGCTGCAAACTTGCACTACACAGTTGTTTTATGATATACTCACTGTTTATGAACGGTTTTTAGCGATAAAACGCACAGCAGCGCTTGTTCACGACGCGGGCAGCGCGACGGCGCCTATTGTACCACTTTACTCGAGCGTCCTAGGTCCTGCAACGCTACAGATCGCCACAGAGCTTTCTCATACCATCGACATGATCACCTAGTATCCCTTTTTCGATATTCGATTCCTAAGTAAGTAAAACTGGCAAACGCATACGCCCACGCAGAACTTCAGCAGCCATAACTCGCGCCACGGGCAGAAAACAGCAAAAAGCATACTTGGTCACCTGGAGAAGACACGTATGAACAGTCTAGGCGCTTGAGCGCTGGAATTGCAAACACGATGTGAGCACGAAATGGTTCATAAAAAGTTGCGTATTGTAGGCGTGCATACTTTAATGCTAGAGTTTGGTGATCCAGGGTTATTATTATTTTTTTTTACTTAGGAATCGAATATCGAAAAAGGGATACTAGGTGATCATGTCGATGGTATGAGAAAGCTCTGTGGCGATCTGTAGCGTTGCAGGACCTAGGACGCTCGAGTAAAGTGGTACAATAGGAGCCGTCGCGCTGCCCGTCGTGAACAAGCGCTGCTGTGCGTTTTATCGCTAAAAACCGTTCATAAACAGTGAGTATATCATAAAACAACTGTGTAGTGCAAGTTTGCAGCTTCTGGCCTGCAGATAAGTAGAGAAAAACAGTTAACAAAAAGTCAGGCTTATAATGATATTCATGCGCACCCGCCACCTTAACACATGAACATAACTGTAAAGTTTTTCAAATGTAAAACGATGCTTTCTTCTTTCAGCTAAGGTAGTGGGTGGACTAGAAGCCCCTCCTGAATATCATGCTGCTCTGGCATTTGAAGTTCATCAAGAAGAAGAGCATTAGACTCACGTAATGTGTAGAATACACATCTCTTTCACTAACATGCAGAACCCTCCTCCAGTCGGCCCTCCTAGGTAGTCAATTACTGAGCCGGAGCCACTGATAGTGCAGGACGATCCTCCTCCTCCACAACAGCAGCTATCAACAGCACCTCTTAATACTGACGTGAGTTAGTTACCTTACTGATCGGTGTTTCACAAATCAGTAATGAAGGTAGAGTTAATTCTATCAAATCCACTACAAGGAAAGCAGTCACGAAAATTAAATTATTCACTTTGATGTGAGGTGTCCAAATTCCCATTAATTCCTGAAAAAAAAACTACTATTTAAAATAGCCGATTTAAAAGTACAATTAACTTTTCTGTTCAAACAACAAAGTTAGGTCCAGCGAAATAATAACTTATTTACAATATGAATTTTTGTGCCATGAAAAAATAAAATCCTACGGTGGCTTAATGGTACGTCTCTGTGCATAATAATTGTATTAAATTTATGTGAAGAATACCATCTTTAAATTTAATAGTGGCGTTTGTTTTTGTTCTATGTGATTTTACAGGAACGAAGACAAAGAGCACTTGATGAATGGAGTAAACTAGAGAATGAGCTTGATGATATTGCTAAGGTAAACCGTGAATAGTAACATCTATGAATATTTCATTTTGATTATTCATTGTTAGGATCATATTCTAGACACTAGTGGAGGACAAGCATCCAGTGAGCTTTATTCTATTCCTGATAAGAGTAGAAAACTCAACTCTAGTGGAACGTTTTCTGATGAGCTGCTTTCTCTTGATCTTCCGTCTCCAACAGCATGGACTAATTTGACACTACAGAGGCGCAGACATCATCTCCCTTCACCTCCACGCCAGCTTCAGGCAACCCACAAGAGTCAATATCTCTCCAGCTCAACCCATTTGCTTCCCAGCCACAGTCACCATCTACATTTAATTTAGGAGTGTCAGCAGAGTACACTAACCCATCCTACAACACTTCTACCTCACTAGAGCCAAATATTTCCATGGATCTAGAGAACGTTCTAGCAAGTCCACCACCATTTCAATTTCCGCAGCAGCCCTCTCAGCAATGGCATCATGATCATTTGGTCAACCGTTTGGTACTCAACCAATGGTCTCTGGTATGGGACAACCAATGGGCTATCCACAATTAAGGTCCATTCCAGCAGCAGCAGCCAGTAGGCATGTTCCAGCAACCACAACAGCAAGCAGCACCTGACCTTCTCAGCTCACCCGGGTCAGAAAGCTTCATGGCATTCTCCCAACCTCTACAGCCAGCTTCCTCTATCCCTGCTCCACCTCCTGGTCCTCCACCCAAGGGTGATGCCTTTGCTGACCTCCTTGATATAGCCAAGAAGAACGCACCTGAGCTCTCCCCAGCTACACCTCCTCCTGCTCCTCCTGTCAAGAACGAATCCAAGCAATACGTCTCAATGAATAAACTGGCATCAGTAAAGGACAGACCACTCCCTCCTGTTCCTGGTAATGATCCCTTTGGCATAGCCGCCCAGCCTCCTCCTCCTCCCGCAGTGACAACTAGTCCATCCACTGGATTCAACACAGCATTTGGTGGCGTCGAAGAAATTTACGATGATTTTAACTTTTCATCTCCTAAAAGCCTCAGCAGCAGGCAGCTACACCGCAGCAGGAGGAGGAGGGTTTGGTGACAGCTTTGCTGGAGCGGCTCCTTCCAGTAATCCTCCAGCACCAGCTCAGACTGGATGGATAGGGTTTGATGATGAGACCAAGGGACAATGGCTGTAATTAACTAGCCACATCATGTTAGCAGTAATAGACACTAGTACCATAGCAACAACAGCATTAACCTGGTTATTAGTTGTGTGTTTCATTATTGGACATGTTAATATTTGCTATTATGAGTTCTAGTAGTCCGATACACCGTGGGGAGACAGGAGATACCACAGCTGTTCAAAGCTGCTTCACTCTTGACTACTACTGCACAGCTTATGATGTTATCTACTGCAACAGCAGCTCCAGATGTACTTAAACTAACAGTAATGTGTTACTATGTTACACTGTGTAGTACTACTACTATAGTCCATACTGTACTGTACAGTACTACTACTATAGTCCATACTGTACTGTACAGTACTACTACTATAGTCCATACAGTACTGTACAGTACTACTACTATAGTCCATACTGTACTGTACAGTACTACTACTATAGCCCATACTGTACTGTACAGTACTACTACTATAGTCCATACTGTACTGTACAGTACTACTACTATAGTCCATACTGTACTGTACAGTACTACTACTATAGTCCATACTGTACTGTACAGTACTACTACTATAGTCCATACTGTACTGTACAGTACTACTACTATAGTCCATACTGTACTGTACAGAACTACTACTATAGTCCATACTGTACTGTACAGTACTACTACTATAGTCCATACTGTACTGTACAGTACTACTACTATAGCCCATACTGTACTGTACAGTACTACTACTAGAAAGAAAGAAGAAAGAAATAAATAAAGAAGAAAGAAAGAAGAAAACGAAGATGACGAAACTCGATTTTCACCGTTTCCAGGTTCGTCACTTTAGTAACAATTTCGAGCAATCTCCTTGCTACTGTAAGATGGGGCAACGCCAGAGAGCAGATCTAAGTGTCTAAAGACGTATAAAATTCAACACCAGGCGAAATATCAGCGTTTGAACGCTAATACATTGTATGTAGCCGCCATCTTGTTTTCTCGTTCATCCCTACATAGGGAGTCACTACCGTGCCTCCCTAATTATAGTGATTGCGCAATACGCACGTGACCAAGCTGTGGCTAGCGCACGTGACCAAGCACAAGCTTGAGTATCGCCACGCCGTATAGATCACGGAGAACACATATTTGTCTGGAGTCTTCGAAGAAGGGTAAGCTAGCAAGCGCAGAATCACCATTCTGCCTTGCCAGATAATTATAACCGCGCCGTAAACAAGTGTGGACGGGGCTCGTAATCACTGTATTCATGCATGCGTAAGGGAGCTGATATCTACAGCATAAGAATTATTTAGCTACAACTTTAAAATTGTTAATAATAAAGAAAAGCCATCAACAACAGGAAAACCAAACCAATAGTGGAAACAAAGATGGCAAAGTAATTGAATGATATTGAACGGCACTTCACTGAAAAAGAAAAAAGGACACAAACAAGAAATTAAAAAGATTTCTATCGAAATCAAAAGGATGTAGGGTTGTGAAATCTACCACTGGTCAACAATGTAAACTAACAAGGAACAAGCATGGAATGGTAACACGATTGACTTGCTAACAGACCATAGATCCCTACATCAGTGGCTGTACATAAGCTGTCACAAGCTGAATGCACGTCAGGTGTCAGTCAACAGCAACTAGCCGAACTAGCTGTAGCCAACCACAGCAGCCACTGATGTAGGGATCTATGGTCTGTTAGCAAGTCAATCGTGTTACCATTCCATGCTTGTTCCATTGTTAGTTTACATTGTTGACCAGTGGTAGATTTCACAACCCTACATCCTTTTGATTTCGATAGAAATCTTTTTAATTTCTTTACAGGCTATGAGTAGAGATAAGACGACTATACACATTTACTGATTCATCTGATCATGAATTATGGATCAAAATGTAGTAGAGATCAAGTTGTATTATCATAATTTTGGTTTATCTCTCAAATTGTTCTCATTCTGTTTGTCTCTTACACTGTGATACTGGCATAGTTGAGTGTGGCTGGTCCCAGGACAGGCTACGAGAGGACGTGATTGGGTTTCAAGTGTGTAGCTGCTATCAGTCTGTAACAACACTTGTGATCTTGTTTGTAGCTAGGACTGTGTATTATAGTGCAGGAGCACAGTAGTGTGTGGAGAGGGTGTGTGAGAGTGTTGGTATGATCCTCTGTCAGTGGTGCTGCTCTGTGTGCTCTATACTCACACAGGAGAGGGAGCTGTTTGATGCTTCTTATGGTGGTAGACTGGATGAAGCTCGCTCCGCAATCCAGAGAGGAGCAGACCCTAACTGGAAGAATCCCTCTGAGGTTAGTCTCCATCAGTTAGTCCATTGTGAGTGTGTGTGAACATGTAGTGGTGTAGTGTACCACTAGCTGGTAATGTTGTGTAGTCCAGAATGTCACAGTAAGAGAGCATGGTACACACTGCTTTGTGTCACATTCCCTGGAATACCAAGAGTCATATTAGCATGCATACTACCATGTTAGTATCATAACAGTACATGCATGGAAAGGTACTGGTAGCAGCTACTGAGAGCATGTTAATTCCACTGGGAGGAGGACGCTTCATGATCCACTGCTGTCCATCCACAGCACGACATCATGCAGTGTCAGCTCATCGTCATGGCTACACTGGTAGTACATGGATCATGCAGTTCTGTTGTTTGTTAGTGAAATGGTGTTGAGCTCATAGACTGTGGTCACTGCATAGCCACCATCCATCACTACCAGCTGGCTCATCACTAATAAACAGCAATACATAATGAACACAGTGCATGTGCTAGCAGTGTGAGCTTGAGCCTGCTTGTGAGGATATGCTTAATAGTCAATAATGGTTGAGATATTAGTGACAATAGTGTGTTGCATTGATCCACTCACTCTTCTCATGTGCAGTGGGGACAGACTGCTCTAATGAGAGCTGCTTTATTGGGTCACACAGCTGTTATGCAATACCTGGTCGAGGAGACCTCAGCTCAAGTTAATGCCACAGACAAGGTGGGTCTTGTATAGTAACTAAAGTGTTTTACTATTATTCTGGTAAAGGGTGTTGTGAACTATGTGATTGCTTATATAGTTCTTCCGGCCAATACATAGTCTCTGTCTTTCCAGTATACTAGCATGACTATAGAATCTCATTTTCTCTAAACCATGTCTCTTGTTGTGTGGATAACTGAATCTTTAGTACTTGTTACATGTAGATGAGTTTACAGAACATATCTTCCTTTATTGCAAATTGATAGACTTTGTGTGAGTTATTATTATGCCTCGGTGGGCGGAGCCACGAGGCATACAGTAGTTCGTTTGTGTATGTATCTGTCTGTCTGTCTGTCTGTCTGTCGGCAGGATTTCTCGTCGCTCGCTGAAAACTAAGCGCTGAAACGTGCAACACAACCTAAAGTCGATATTTGCTTGAAAATGAATTGTAAGGATTTTGGTTATAAGGCTCTGTTCGTGAGTTATAGCGTGATTGTTTACCTCGCGATCGCCGGCTGGCGATCTAGTTGCTGATGTAACGACAAAATTGTCTATTGCTGGCTGCCTTACAGCTAGTGAGTTCGCATTTACTTCAGAACAGCACGGCAGACTTGTATATGAAGCTGCGTTCTAGAGTTATGGCGTATAGGCTATAGCTTTGCTTACCTCGCGATCGATGGCCGTTGCTGGCGATCTGGAGTTCTCCGTAGACAAAACTATCCACAGTTGACTGCCTAGAAGCTGATAGGTTACATCGTAAGTCTAAAGAAATTGTGTAAGCAAGCTATCTCGCTCGTTGTACGTGCTGTGCCCTGAACAATATAGACACGCCCAGTTGAATTAGTGGTCAGCACTGATTGGCTTCTGATTGCATAACTATTGTACTGCATTGTTGATTGCTGTACAGAAAGGTACAACAGCTCCAGTTTAAATTTACTGTGTATCTTTATTTTCTTTTCTCTACTCCTTACATCTCACTAGTATAATATTATGTAAAATGTTCCTTGCCAATATTGAATACCATGTCAGATTTAATGCCTCTCACATGAGGTGCAAATTAGGCATGACAAACTTTAATTTGTGAACTTCGTAATCATTTTATAAGTTGTCAGCCACTAGCATAGTGTTCAACTAGCAACAGCAGACTTTCTTTACTGCTTGTGTATTTCAGTTCAGCATATTTAGTCAGACAGGCATGTATGCATAACATTCCACCGAGGCATAAGCACCTTCGGTGCCTAGTTATTTTCTGAAAAGATTTCTAACGAAATCAAAAGGTTGTAGGGTTGTGAAATCTACCACTGGTCCACAATGTAAACCAACAAGGAGCAAGCATGTAAAGCTAACACGATTGACTTGCTAACAGACCATAGATCCCTACATCACGATCAGTGGCTGTAGTTTCGACTATACAATATTTCGTCACAAGCTAAATTCAATTCAATGCATGTCAGGTGTCAGTCAACAGCAACTAGCAACTGCTGTAGTCAGCCACAACAGCCACTGATGTAGGGATGTATGGTCTGTTAGCAAGTCAATCGTGTTAGCATTCCATGCTTGCTCCTTGTTGGTTTACATTGTGGACCAGTAAGAGATCTCTTTATCCCTACATCCTTTTGATTTCGTTAGAAATCATTTTATTTCTTACCAACATACATGTATGAGTGATATTATTAGGGAGGCACGGTAGTGACTCCCTATGTAGGGTTGAACGGGAAAACAAGATGGCGGCTACATACAATGTATTAGCGTTCAAACGCTGATGTTTCGCCTGGTCATGAATTATATACAGTACCGCTCACAAGAAAGTGGACCAACACCCGCGGGAGACTCGCAGGCAACCCGGGGATAATTTTGACTTGCCCGCGGAACCGTGTATCATTAATCGCGGGTAGATGCGAATACAGAGTACATCACACGCTGGTGCGGATGCGTACGTGCGAGCACTGCATATGCGCGCGCAAGTCACACAACTCACACTATCTAGCGGGGCGAGAGTGCATGCAAGGCTGCATGAGGGCCGCGGGTTAGTGTGGTGCGGGCAGCGGGTACACGTTCACGGACCCGCGGGCACCCCCGAGTTACGCGCGTTTAGCCCGCGGGTTTGAGTACACTTACTTGTGAACGGTATTGTACGTCAAAAGACACCTAAATCGGCTCTCTGGCGTTGGCCCATCTTACAGTAGCAAGGAGATTGTTAGAAGTTGTTATGTATACTGAAGTGACGTACCTGGAAACGGTGAAAATCGAGTTTCGTCATCTTCGTTTTCTTCTTTCTTTCTTCTTTCTTTCTTCTTCAGCGCGCCTAGCGCCTTTACGCGAGCAATGCCGAGACCAAAACACCCACTAACAGTCGTGAAATTCTCCTGGCAGGTGCCTTTTGAACTTCGTTTTTTGCGAAACGACGATATAAATTCAGCCATTTCTCGATTGTGAACCATTGTCAGCTTAGTGTTCAATGCCATTATTGTGATTGCGCAATACGCACGTGACCAAGCAGTGGTTAGCGCACGTGACCAAGCACAGCTTGAGCATCGCCACGCCGTATGGATCTCGGAGAACACATATTTGTCTGGAGCCTTAAAAGAAAGGTAAGCTCGTATGGGATCACCATTCTGCACTTGCCAGATAATTAAAACTGCCGTACAGGTCTATACAAGCAAGTGTGTGCGGGGCTCGTATGCACTGCATGCATACATGCGTAGGCGAGCTGATAGTATAGCATAACAAATATTTTTTACTATAAGTTTAAAAGTAATAAAAGCCATCAACAACAAGAAACTAAACAACGGTGGAACAGGCGGCTCAGTACGTCCATGATAATTATTTGAACTGCACTTCACTAAAAAATTGAAAAGGACACAAACAAGAAAATTAAAAAGATTTCTATCGAAATCAAAAGGATGTAGGGTTGTGAAATCTACCACTGGTTCACAATGTAAACTAACAAGGAACAAGCATGGAATGGTAACACAATTGACTTGCTAACAGACCATAGATCCCTACATCAGTGGCTGTACACAAGCTGAATGCACGTCAGGTGTCAGCAGTCAACAAGTAGGTCAACCACACCAGCCACTGATGTAGGGATCTGTGGTCTGTTAGCAAGTCAATTGTGTTACCATTCCATGCTTGTTCCTTGTTAGTTTACATTGTGAACCAGTGGTAGATTTCACAACCCTACATCCCTTTGATTTCGCTAGAAATCTTTTTAATTTTCTTTGAACATGTGGTATTGTAGTATTGTGGAGGCTGGTAATGACATGATCACTATAAAATTATTCTCGTCTACCAATGAGCCTCTCTTAGAATTTCTTGTGTTTGTAATGTGTATTGGTCATAATTATGAGTGTTATAGTACACTATTGAGTGGGTGTGGCCCATGACTGACAGCTAGCTACCAATAGTACTACCCATGAGGACGAGTGTAATGATGGTCACAGAGTGAGTCTGTCTCTTAAAGCTTGATCTTGTACATCAAATCATCTCATGTCATAATATGAAGTGTTTACAGTGTGTGATTGTTGTTGATGTGCTACAGTACCAGCTGTACTCCTCCTATCCTCTTTTAGGGTTCACAGACTGCCTGTCACTGGGCTGCTATGAATGGTCACCTGGAGATAGTGAAGCTACTAGTATCCAATGGAGCCAACATACAGCTGAGGGATAAGGTGAGTGTCACTGAGGTGATGAAATTGTGTGCCAATGGACTAGCTGGTGTATTGTATGGTCACTAGTGTGGTGTGCATGATGTTGTGAGATGGTAATCATTATATAACTAGAGTTCCAATGAACACATACCCGTGCGCTGAGCTAGGAGCTAAACACGACTACTCCAGCATTTGTACTGCAACACGCACGTTACAGCTAGCCCATAGACAGCTCCATAAAAATAGATGATAGCGTACATGTACTAACAGTTGATTGGCACATCACAGAAGGCCTCAAGAAAGATTGATACCGTAGCTATAGGCCTCAAGAAGCTCTAACGTACGGTGCATGTGAGACTGAGTGAGGACATCGGCATGGATAGGAGGTTGGGTGACACACCCACAATACCGTAAAGTGCTCTTACAAGGACACGCGCTTTAGAAAGCCATGGATTAGCTGCTCGAGCAAGCCGCTTGCCAGCACAGAAAACGTCTTCATAGGACTATAAATTCAGTGAAGAAGCTGCAGAGAGTGTTTTCGTGGAGAGTTTCAAGCGGTAAGACACAAACAGGCGTGTTTTTTGTCCACACACACACACATATAGACGGACACGAACATATAACCCTCGCGCATACTGCGCACGGGTAATTGTGATAAACACATGAAAAGTTATAGCACTCTGAGCGGATTCCAGTGTTTGACCCCGGCCAGACTGATTTTTGAGATGGTTGCATTACCGAACATTTAACTATGTTACGTAGTTAAATTATGTAACCGTTGTGGTCATGGAATCATTGCAGTAGATCAATGAAGTGTCTCTATTGTGATTGTGGCTGTGTAATAATGACAACAAATGATCAGGATTAGTTGCCTGAGCTCCCACACTCTTGTATATTACAAATACAAGCTTCTTGTTCATTATATGCCTCAGTAAGCGGAGATATGAGGCATACAGTAGTTCGTTTGTATGTCATTCATTCTGTCCACGGGCAGAACTCCGTGTTGGACTAAAAATTAAGCGCTGATACTTGCAATACATATTAAACTCGGCATTTGCTCGGAATTGAATTTTTGTCTCGGAATTGAATTGATTCTACCAATTTGTCCAATCTACCAATTTTATTGATATAAAATTATATTTTTAATTCATGTATGAAATTTTCATTGACTGTAATCAATAAGCCCTTAGGCATAGCTTGAGAGATTATTGCTTTTTGTGTTGTTTTGGCTTTATTGGTATCCATTATAGTGTGTATGTGTCTTCATCATTACCTGCAGGATGGGAGGACTCCACTGGATCTAGCAAACCAGCGTGGTAATCATTACATTGTTCACTACCTAATGACAGCTGGTGAGTATTGTTATGCTCATGGTTGTTACACCTGTTACCATGACAATATGATATTGCTACATACACCATACTCATCATTACCAGCTAATAACGACATCCTGTTACAATTTCCGTATACTAAATTAACTTGTGTCCGTATACTTCCCTTAGTTAATGTATTAGTTCTATTGGGAGATGAACTTCTAGCAGTCATCCTGGCTGACGTGAACACAAATTTATACTTGCCCACCCCAGAGAGCAAACTTCAGCTCATTGGCTACTGATTAGTATAAAAAGTGTAAAACGGGGTTGAAAGTCGCGACCGTCGCTCAATTGCAATTGTATTGGCGAGGTCTAAAAACATGGGTTTTTTCAAATTTTGAACGACTGTCGCTTGAAAAGGATTAAACTTTTTCTATTTGCCGGCCCCAGGTTTGATAGAGTGCCTTTTTAGGTATCGAATGGTATGGTCGAAATTTATACTGGGACATGGGAACACGTTCCCTTTTGGGGGTAAAGTTGGGTGATCTTCTAGTTCTTCCTCGTTGTACAAACAGTATCAACAGCTGCTTTTGTAAGTTCAAATTCAAATTTACGCAATGGCTGACACTGTCTATGGTGTCTCTCTAGGTGCTCATAAGCCCTTCACCGCGGGGCTTGCCGATCAGTGTCGCCGCCGAGTCATGGCGACCGAGATCGTCCCGCTGGCGTCTCTGTCAACATCGTGCTATTTCAGCAGGACTTTGGAGCGATGGAGAGCAACGTCTTCTTGTGCCCGACTGTGAACCAATGTAGACGGCATCATTACAAAGCTATACCAGCTACCTGGAGCTTCTGGCATACCGTCTGTACCACCGAATGATAGCTATAGCATTGACACGTCTTTTGCGAGCGATTGGAGCTTACAGAGAGCATACTGTATAAAGGGCAAGTTTACTAGTCTTGGTGTGTATAAAGGAATAGTGTTGGCTTGTGCTTCAGACAGAGCACTAAGCTGCTGACTCAATAGCTGGCTGCATACATTGTTGACCACACCTCTCTTTCTTTGTTTCTCGCAACAGTCTCAAACCAAGTGTAAGCCCTTGTCTGGACACAAGTAGCAAAGTAAATGACCTCTTGATCATCCAGTAGCAATGTTGATTTTACCTTTTTCTCTCGGCAAGGCTTTAAGTTCAAGAAATGCATCCAGAGACGACTAGCTACGATTGAACTCTCTAAACTTTTGTTCTTGAAAAGACTTGAATACATGCTAGTATTGTTCTTAGAGTTTCTATGCAGTGATAGTCAAGTATGATTGAACAGTTTAAAACAGTACAATAAGATAAGACAATACAAACAGGCGACAGATCTGTGAGGGGGAAACACCAGTCACACACACTGTTTATGAGAATCTTATTAAACATACTGTTTAGCAGAATGAGTGATGTCTCTATCCAGCAGGACTCTCTATCCGCACTATCCAGCAGGACTCCTCTTTACAATAGCCGACCCGGGACGAGATGCAACAACAATTGCTCTGCCAAAAGACACCATAGACTTTATAATTATCACACATCACTACTAGCAGCATTGCTGCAGCTATACATGAGTATCTGAAGCCCATACCTGTACCGTAGGCTAAATTTCGTGGGTGCTATAGTGTGTACTACCGTACTAACCTTCCATATTCTTGTTTGGAACAGTCGCTCGGTTTCATACGGTCATACCACCCGCTACAGTACCGAAACCAAGCTCTGATGTATAGGCGACGGAGCTGACGGTAGTCCTGGGTATAGATTAGCTGCTCAGACCGCCTTATAATCCGTCAGCTGCCTCAGGAGAAGAGTAGTTCTGGCTAGCTGTAGTCCTCGTGCTCGCCGCCATTTCTTGTTACTATGGAAATCCCGCGCTCGTCAGTGGTTTATCGTGATACGCAGTGCAATTATTCGTATACCACGCGTGAACTGAATTCCGCGTCATGTCCTCCTTTTCTGGTAATGGTCAAAATTAACATGACTAAAATTAATGAACATTGTCACTTTTGTTTTGTTGAGGTGCTCAGACGATATCTGATATTACGTGAGGACTGTGGGCCTGTGTTTTTGAATGTGGTACATGTATTGCCTCAATTTTACATTCTTGTACACACTGTTGGTCGAATAGAATTAATACACTGGTCTTTTCTCTTCTCAGTTAACCCTGTTACTATTAGTATAAACATGAATGCATAAAGACACTGTTCACACTTGTACACACATTGCGCTTACACTTCAGATCCACTTAGAGTATACTTAAAATGCAGTAGAAATGTGTAACAGTGGAGATATGTGTAATAACTCATTTTCACACATGAGTAGCCACCATCTTGCATGCCTAGATATTACAAGTAATAAAACATTTTAACAAAAATGCAAGAGATTTAGTGTTGGTACATGTGTCGAAAAAGTATGGAAACAAGATTTTGAACTTATAGGTAAGTAAACAAGAATTAAAATATAAAGGACTGTAACAATAGCAGTGTAATGTTACCTCCCTGTTAAATTAACTACAACTATAGAAAGCAGTTAATTTAGGGAGGTAGCATTACACTGCTATTGTTACAGTCCTTTATATTTTAATTCTTGTTTACTTACCTATAAGTTCACAATCTTGTTTCCATACTTTTTCGACACATGTACCAACCCTAAATCTTTTGCATTTTTGTTAAAATGTTTTATTACTTGTTTCTTTTCTTTTTTATTTATTCATGAATTAGTTGGCACTTATGCTAATACAGTGTTACTGCAAAGAGAACTATTCAGGCCACTGCTGGGAGTGACTACACACCGGTCTGTACACTTGATCGGCTCTGCACTACATGCAACATGTACCATGCAACATTAGCTAAGCCTAGCTTTCTTACCAAGCCTGACAGGCAAATCAGTGACGATTTGATCGTGTCTGCTGTGAACGCTGCTAGCTAGTGCCTAGTGGAAGCAGCACTCGCGTTCCAAGCCATTTACTAAGGTGCGCTTGTATTAGAATAATTACATACACGGGCGTGCGCGAGTAGGCGTAACCTAGTAACGCAGTTCAACCAGAAGGCATGGAATGGAGTCTGTTATGGACCAAAAATCGCTGTTTTTCTGGAAATACTCGCTTATCCCAGTGTTTTAGGCCTAAATAGATATCAGGTGCACTGACTGTCATAGGTAGCGTTGCTTCTGTGTACGATCAGTTGCGTTTGGTTCACTCAATACTGTGCTAGACTCTCTGAAGAATAGGAAAGAAAGAAAGAAGAAGATGAACAAACGGGTGACCATGGCCACGTGAACTCTGGCTTACCACCTTAGACCTGGTTTCTTTTGCTTCTAAAGGTCTCTTTGTAATCGCACAAATCGTGCAAGGAGCTTCAGAACGTTAGATTCGCTTGAAACGCCCGTACGGCGAAGATATGGCCGTGCCGTACTTAGTGCCTCCAGACTAGACGCCATCTTGTCATGCCCCTGGCAACTGCTCTTATAGTTTTTATTAGTAGACTCATTGCAAGCGCTTACCTCTTAAGATAGCCCCTATAGGTAGTTTAAATGCCACTGATGTCGTCAACAGCCAAGATTATACGTGGATTATTGCGTTTAGCCTAAGTGTAGCCGCCATCTTGTTTTCCGCTCAACCCTAAATATGCCACGTCTACCGCGTGGCATAATTGCTGAGCGGCAATGATAATTTTTGTCCGTCATTTCAATCAAAAACAAAATTGAAATTACAAAAATTGAACACTATAACGACAAAATTACTACAACTACATTGTACTTTATTCACAGAAAAAGAAAAGACTACTCAAAGCTACACAAGGCTAGTCCAAAGGGCTATGAGAGAGGGTCGCACTAAACTGCTTATCATTAAAGCTCTTATTACTGGTCCCCCTGGTGTGGGCAAGACCGGCATCAGACATCTCCTTATAGTCTTATGGCAATGATAATTTTGTCCATCATTTCAATCAATAAAATTAATATTTGAAAAATGTTAAAGTTAAAGATGAATTACTACAACTACATTGTGAGTGCAACACTTTATAACATCTTTTTAAATTTACTTTATTCAGTGAAAACAAACGCAATGATTATAATAATAATAAGTACACTAAGATGTAATACAAAGACACATATATGTAACAATAAATACAAAACATGCAGTTACTATGTTATTTTTTTTCACAGAAAAAGCTCCTACCTACACAAAGCTAGTCCAAAGGGCTATGAGAGAGGGTCGCACTAAACTGCTTATAATTAAAGCTCTCATCACTGGTCCTCCTGGTGTGGGCAAGACCGGCATCAGACATCTCCTGCTTGGCCTGCCACCTCCTCCTAGTAGGACCAGCACACTGTTAGCAACACGAGCAACCAGAGCCATCTCTTTCTACCGCATCAAAGCCGATGGCAGTGGAGATGTTACATGGACAGAGCTCGATGACGATGCCTACCTCGAATACATCGCAGAGGAGGTGAAGATGATTGAGCTCAATCCATCTCATGCTGTTCCTCCTCAACCAGCCACCAGCACCACAACACTAGCTGGTTATTAGTTGTGTTTATGGACATGTACTAAGATTTTCATTGTCTAATGATTATCGTGTGTTTGTATCTACACAGTTCAAAGCTGCTTCACTCTAACACTGTACAACTGATGCTTTAATTAGGGAGGCACGGTAGTGCCTCCCTATGTAGGGTTGAACGGAAAAACAAGATGGCGGCTACATACAATGTATTAGCGTTCAAACGCTGATATTTCGCCTGGTGATGAATTTTATACGTCCAAAGACACCTCGATCTGCTATCTGGCGTTTCCCCATCTTACAGTTGCAAGGAGATTGCTCGAAATTGTTGCTAAAGTGATGAACCTGGAAACGGTGAAAATCGAGTTTCGTCATCTTCGTTTTCTTCTTTCTTCTTCCACTCGCCTAGCGCCTTTATGCGAGCAGTGCCAAGACCAAAACACCCACGAACAGTCGTGAAATTCTCCTGGCAGGTGCCTTTTGAACATTGTTTTTAGCGAAACGACGATCTAAATTCCGCGAGTTCTCGATCGTGATCCATTGTCAGCTAAGTGTTAGGCGCCATTATTGTGATTGCGCAATACGCACGTGACCAAGCAGTGGCTAGCGCACGTGACCAAGCACTAGCTTCAGTATCGCCCCGCCGTATGAATCACGGAGAACACATATTTTGTCTGGAGTCTTCGAATAACGGCAAGCTCGTGTAGGATCACCATTCGGCGCTTGCCAGATAATTATAACCGACGTACATCTGCATGCATGCGTAGGCGAACTGATGTGTACATCATAACAATCATTTTTAGCTACAAGTTTAAAATTGTTAATAATAAAGAAAAGCCATCAGCAACTGGAAAACTAAACCAATGGTGGAAACCATGACAAAGACGGCTCAGTTCGTGCATGATATTGAACTGCACTTCACCGAAAAAGAAAAAAGGACACAAACAAGAAAATAAAAGATTTCTATCGAAATCAAATGGATGTAGGGTTGTGAAATCTACTACTGGTCTACAATGTAATCTAACAAGGAACAAGCATGGAATGGTAACACGATTGACTTGCTAACAGACCATAGATCCCTACATCAGTGGCTGTCAACAGCAACTAGCTGAACTAGCTATAGCCAACCACAGCAGCCACTGATGTAGGGATCTATGGTCTGTTAGCAAGTCAATCGTGTTACCATTCCATGCTTGTTCCTTGTTAGATTACATTGTAGACCAGTAGTAGATTTCACAACCCTACATCCATTTGATTTCGATAGAAATCTTTTTATTTTCTTGTTTGTGTCCTTTTTTATTATAGTTCCAGTGCAGTGTAGTAACTAGATCAATAGTTTAGTGACAAATTGTAAGATCATATCTCAATACAAGCACAGCACACATATTTATACTAGAATGATACAACATCAATACACAACAAGACCAGACAATGATACAATGATGACATCACTACTGTACTAAGAATAGAACAACTAAAATAGATAACACTTCATAACACTAAATTGCACAGTGTAACTATTATGAACAATGATTTATAATTATAATATATGCTACTGAGTCTGAATCTGATATGTACGATATGAGCTGTGTTTTGTCAATGCTGCGTACGTTGTGTGTAGAACGTGCTGCTATTGCACATGCGTATGAGATTAATTTTTAGCGCGGGGCTAGTTATCGATGGTTAGCTGGTCAGTTGACTTGCTTCGTTGCTGCAGGGCTTGCTTGCTCTTTCTTGCTTCAGTGCTCTGTGGTCTCTCTCTCTCGTTTGATCTGTCCTGCCTCGTGACTAGTAACAGTGTGACTACAACTCGAGGATCATGAGATGCTGAGATCGAGATGACGAGGCGCTTGACAGAGGAGCAGCAGAGGAAGCTGGTGAGTGAGAGAGTGTGTTAGTAGCATACACGAGATCCTCGCGTATAGTTAAGGTCTGGTATAGTGGGATATATACAGGCTATGAGTAGAGATAAGACGACTATACACATTTACTGATTCATCTGATCATGAATTATGGATGAAAATGTAGTAGAGATCAAGTTGTATTATCGTAATTTTGGTTTATCTCTCAACTTGTTCTCATTCTGTTTGTCTCCTACACTGTGATACTGACATATTTGAGTGTGGCTGGTCCCAGGACAAGCTGTGATTTGTGTGGCTACTACCAGTCTGTAACAACACTTGTGGTCTTGTTTGTAGCTAGGACTGTGTATTATGGAGAGGGCAGAGCCGTAGCAAGCAAAAAATTACTGGTCCGGCTTGTGGGTGTGACATGTCCACGCCCACAGCCACACCCTATAATTTTGATTATTATAATAAGCTGTTACAGCGTTTAGCAACTTTTAACACCTTGATTGCTAAATAGAAACACAGCTGCAGCATAGCTGACAGCCTGCTGCAGCTGCAGCATCAGCATGCAAAACTACAAGCCAAGCGTGCGCGTACGCGCAGCCGGCATTAATGAGGGGCGTGGCACAATAATGATTGTGAATAATATTAAGTCAGCGTAAAAACTGGTCCGGCCAAAGCCGGACCAGCCGAGCGCTTGCTACGGCCCTGGGAGAGGGTGTGTGAGAGTGTTGGTATGATCACCTGTCAGTGGTGCTGCTCTGTGTGCTCTACTCACACAGGATGAGGAGCTGAATGATGCTTGTGGTTTTAATGATGGACTGGATGATGCTCGCTCCGCTATCCAGAGAGGAGCAGACCCAAATTGGAAGAATCCTGATAGGGTGAGTCTCCATCAGCTAGTCCATTATGAGTGTGTGTGTGAACATGTAGTGGTGTAGTGTACCACTAGCTGGTAATGTTGTGTAGTCCAGAATGTCACAGTAAGAGAGCATGGTACACACTGCTTTCTTCCACATTTCCTGGAATACCAAGAGTCATTATTAGCATGCATACTACCATGTTAGTATCAGTACAGTACATGGAAAGGTACTGGTAGCAGCTACTGAGAGCATGTTAATCCCACTGGGAGGAGGACACAGAAGCGCACACATTTTGGAGATTTCTAAAAAGTGCTGTGCATTCATGAGAATGCACAAATTCCTAAAAAGACTGGAACGTAAAATTGTTATTATTGCCTTTTGTTCATTATTGTGCTCAATGGACAGAATGAACGAATGAGTGAATGAAAAATAAGTAACGTAACCCTCGTGCATGTGCCGAGGGTTAATGATACACATGAATCATTCATAGCCTATGCAAATGCAGCAGAATACAGACGTGACAATCAAGCGACTTGACATCATAAGCACGGTTCTAGTACACGAAAAAAATTCCTAATACACTCTGATAAGTCGTCGATCTACACTGGCTACTGGTTCATACCTGTACTCCTAAATTGATTTTACTCATCATTATTTTGATGCTTCCACTCATCATCCTGATGATGACTATGGGTCATCATGTTTGACCGATTATTCTCAAATTCTGTCAGTTACCTATTATTCTAATAATCATTTCAGCATAATAATAAGTGCATGACTAGTGAGGATATGCTTGATGGTGAATAATGGTTGAGATATTAGTGACAATAGTGTGTTGTATTGATCCACTCTTCTCATGTGCAGTATGGATGGACTGCTCTAATTACAGCTGCTGCATATGGTCGCACAGCCATTGTGCAATACCTGGTTGAGGAGACCTCAGCTCAAGTTAATGCCACAAGCATGGTGAGTCTTATAGCAACTACATTTTAACCATAATGTAATTTGGGTAGCCTGGCTATGTGACTATACTTTGTTCTTCTAATACACTGTCTTTCTCTGTCCAGTGTACTAGCATGCATGACTAGATTCTGATTACATTATGCTATGTGTAAATAAACATTTACTATCATAGTCTAGCCGCTAGCTTGTATAATCAACCAGTACTAAAGGATAGTGTAGCAGTCTAGTGATATCACATGATCAAGTTATATCAAAGCCTAGCTACAGCGTCAAGCGGATTCATGTGAACCCTGACAAACGGGATTGAATGCGCATTCGATCCACTTTGCATAGTCCATGTGAACACGCCTTTAGTGCTCAGCTACACTAGAGTACCTGTGATATCTCGACTTGCTCATGCATTTTAGTAATAATCTGTAAGAGCATTCAACTCATCTCATTCCTGTCTCATGCACACAGTGTTCTCAGAGAAGCTGTGTGATATCACTTTACTCTAGTCGGTAATTAGTGATTTGCTGTATCATTGCTGGCATTCACACTAGCAACAGACATGGAGTGTTTCACACACACTAACCCTTGGCACATGCCTCAGAGGGTTACAGTACTTGCTCTGTGTGTCATTCTGTATCAGAGGTAGTGCTTGCTACTATGAACCAACTAGTGTATGAACAGGCTAAGTGTGTTAATGGCTTGCATTCTGACTTGTTGATATTGCTATAATGTGCTGTGTTGTTCCTGTGTGTGTTAGACTGCACTGTGCCAGAGGCAGCACTCACTACTACACACCAACTAGAAACAAACAAACAACATGATATGAGTGTCATTCTGACTTGTGGTCGGTTTTACTAGACTACATAGATACTGATCTAGATGCCATCACCATTATGTGGGGTATGGTCAGCAATGTTCACAGTTATACTAGCTGTATTATGTAACTAAATGTTAATGGTTTCAGCACCACTGGTATCCCACAGTATTGCACATGTAGCTCTGCAATTGTTATGAACATGTGGTATTGTAGTATTGTGGAGGCTGGTAATGACATGATCAGTACATCACTATATTCTCAAGGTTACCATCTACCCAGTGGCGTAGCCAGCAAATATAAAGGGGGGTTTCGAAATCGCGCGCGGAGCGCGCGAAACATTTTGCTAATTAATATTCATGAGCTTCATAGATTACACGTGATCGTATGATACGTACGCGTATAAAATTATACTTGCTGCGCACTTGGCTAGCTGTTCTGGCTGTAATAGCTCATATAAACCAGCTGCTTCAGATAAGGGCACGTGGTTTAGCTAGCTAATTTACTATGAATACTCATGAATACTAAGTAAGTGGGGCTACAAGGGGGGTTTCCGGAAACCCTGGAAACCTATCGTGCATACGCGCCTGCTACCAATGAGCCTCTGTTAGAATTTCTTGTGTTAGCAATGTGCTTGTAACCAATCATGATCCATAATCATGACTGCCATAGTCACCTCATCATGAGAAGTGGTCATATGAATGTTATAGTACACCATTGAGTTGGTGTGGCCCATGACTGACAGCTAGCTACCAATAGTACTACCCATGAGGACGAGTGTAATGATGGTCACAGAGTGAGTCTGTCTCTTAAAGCTTAATCTTGTACATCAAATCATCTCATGTCATAATATGAAGTGTTTACAGTGTGTGATTGTTGTTGATGTGCTACAGTACCAGCTGTACTCCTCCTATCCTCTTATAGTACTCACGGACTGCCTGTCACTATGCTGCTATGAAGGGTCGTCTGGAGGTGGTGAAGCTACTAGTATCCCATGGAGCCAACATACAGCTGAGGGATAAGGTGAGTGTCACTGAGGTGATGAGATTGTGATAGTTGCAATACAATCATGTTAAATTCTGTATTTGCTTTTAATTGTGAATTGATTCTATCAATTTGTCCAATCTACCAATTTTATTGATTATAAAAATAATTGTTTCAGGATTACCTAAAAAATTGTTTAAAGGCATCAAAAATATTTTTCATGTTTGAAATTTTCATTGTCTGTAGTCAATTATCCATAGCTTGAGAGATTATTGCTGTTTGTGTTGTTTTGGCTTTATTGGTATCCATTATACTGTGTATGTGTCTTCATCATTACCTGCAGGATGGGAGGACTCCACTGGAGCTAGCAAAGCAGTGTGATAACCATTCCATTGTTGACTACCTAGTGACAGTTGGTGAGTATTGTTATGCTCATGGTTGTTACACCTGTTACCATGACAATATGGTATTGCTACATACGCCATACTCATAATTATGTATCAGAGATTGTGTGAACTCAGTAAACACTGATACACTTATTGTAGTACACAATCTTTACTGTACATGAGATTTGACAGTGACTAGTTAAACTGTATTCACTGTACAGTGGTTTATTACTTCTTGCAACAGTGACAAGCATAAAGCATGATTTGTACCTTATTTGGATGGTAAATTACATTAACACTTGAACACGGTTTACGCTCTACAGTTGACACTTTCACTCGCAAGTAGTAATGGAACCACTGTATCAGAACTGACTTTGAGCTGTTTTCATTATTTTTTCTAAAATTTTAGTTGCAATTTTTCAGTTCTACATTCCAGTTAACCATAACGATTAATTTTGTTAGACTTTGTTTAGTTCACATACAGCCTCCAGTATGTACTGCAGTTTCAAGTATGTTGTCATAGTGTGAATGGCTGTACATGTGGTTAGCTTACACAATGACCATTACCTGATGATGATTGTATAATATAGGGAAGCTGTTATCACATCCTCAGCCATTGCTTAGTGGTAATGACAACCTACTTGACTATGATTGGAAACTGCAGTAGCTATGAAGTGATCTTATCTAGACAACTATTGAATGAACATAAAATTAAACATTGTCAATTCCCTTTGTTTAGATAATTTATGTGATGGCTGTGGACTCAAGGGTGTTTGTGATACGTGGTTACATATCAGGTATTGGCTCAGTGTTACATGAGAACACAGTTGGTTGAGATAGCAGAACCATTCTCTAGGTCTATTTTCGCCTTTGCTCCACGCACACATTGCAGTATGGATAGCGACCAAACAGTTGTTCTAGCTCCCGCACTCTCAGCAGATCATGCTCGTGCATGTGACCAATTGAAACACAATTTTATAGTATCACTTGGGGGGTTCCAGCATCGGAAATTTCAGACCCGAAGCCGATTTTTCAGTTTTCACCCGTTATCCACCACCAGGAGCACATGAACAGAAGGAGTGTGCAACTGTAAACCGCGCGTTAGTGCCAATAGTGTATAATTAGATTCACAGATGTGTGCTCAGAACTTCCTTATTTGGAAGTTTTTGTGCTTCATTAAATATGCGTGACATACGTTCTGTGCACGTGATACATAATAGATCTAAGTGCGGCAAGAGAGGATTCGTTTACAACTCGCCCGTGAGGAGCGCAATGAAAGCTGGGATGACCGTATTCAAGCTGAGCAACACAAGGCGCGCTCGCTGTCGTAAACTTACCAAGTAATGCGCGTTAAATAGATATGACGTACGTTCATACCTGTAGGTAAAGCGGAAGTATGTAATTAATTATTAAAGTGTTGGCACTGTAAGTTGCACGCTCCTTCTGTTTATGTGCTCCTGCCACCACCCACTACGTCATTTTGCATCATTACATCATAATCGGCGATTGATTATTCATGGTGTTAATTATATTCACGCAATACCACTTACTTAATATTCATGTGGCTGTGGCTTTTGCCCTCAGTGACTACCACACAGCAGAACACAAATGAGCAAGTGACTTAGGCGAGAAGCCATGACAGCTAACAAGATGCAACGCCTGGTTGCCAGAATAATTTCAAGCGGCATAATCTCTGTTTTTCTCAGGTTGAGTGCATCTAGTAGCTACAACGACATTATTAGCTAACCCTACCTGTGTATAATCCTGTGCCTGAAAACTTTAGTAGCAATCCTGAATGATTTTAAGCGTGAACATGTGAGACACCACTTACGCAATATTTCATGAAAATTTCTTCTGTTCAAGATACCTATCTATGGGCATTCCTATTTCCCAACGCAAGGCAGTTGTAGGATAAACTATTCTATCATTTTGACAGAAGTGAATCTAGCATGGAAATACACAGCAATGATTGAAAAAATGATTCTAAATAACGCGCATATGCACCCCTGGACAGTAAATTTTAATTTAAGAATTATAAAAATGAATAAGCGCCATTGGTACACTTTTCTCTTGTCAGTTATAACAATGTTACTATTAGTTTAGACATGAAAGAATTACAATTTAGCAAGTGTTATGGTTATTCAATACATTATGCTACGTAGTCAAAATTCATAATTAAAAAAATAAAATAATTTAATCTAATTGTAACTTACTGATTCTCGAGAAATGCTATAAGACAATAAAAATCTGCTGCGCCTTTCTGAGAGTCGTCATCTTGACTTTCGTCATCAAGCAAGATTTCCATGAGACTTTCATAGACTTCTTACAAGTGCTTACATTTCCATTCACTCACAGATGATTAAAATGCAGTAGAAATGTATAACGGCGGTGATAATTATGTGCAATAACTCATTTTCACACTTGATTAGCTGTCACCTTACTTCATAGTCTTGCCAACATAATATTATCATTGCCAAGCGACAATGATAATTTTGTCCGTCATTTCAATCAAAGGCAAAAATTAGAAGTGAAAGTTAAAGATGAATTATTACAACTACATTGTACTTTATTCACAGAAAAAGCTACTCAAAACTACACAAAGCTAGTCCGAAGGGCTATGAGAGAGGGTCGTACTAAACTGCTTATCATTAAAGCTCTTATTACGGGTCCTCCTGGCGTGGGCAAGACCGGCATCAGACATCTCCTGCTTGGCCTACCACCTCCTCCTAGTAGGACCAGCACACCGTTAGCAACACAAGCAACCAGAGCCATCTCTTTCTACCGCATCAAAACCGATGGCAGCGGAGATGTTACGTGGACGGTGCTCGATGAAAATACCTACCTCAAATACATCGCAGAGGAGGTAAAGTTGATTGAGCTCAATCCATCTCGTGCTGTTCCTCTTCAACCAGCCACCAGCACCACTCCAGCAGCCACTGAGAGCAGTGCACAGGAGCGATCTGATGTGGATCACACTCCTCCAGTGCTATCACCAGCTACTCCACTGGTTTCTAGTTCATCACGTGAAGATAGTGCCAAGTATACTAATGTTCTGCCAGTTCCTCTGAAACCAGAAGGCACAGTTTTGAATGTTGCTCGCAAGATAGTTACTGATCCCAAACCATCAAAGAATCTTGGGACAAAGAAGACCCTTGTCCACTTAATCGACTCTGGTGGACAGCCGTCATTCATTAGCCTCGTTCCTGCATTTGTCAGGGGTAGCACGGTCAACGTAGTAGCCTCAAAGCTCAACCACTCTATCAATGATAAGCTCCAGTACGAGTATGTGAAAGATGACCAGCATCTTCGCCAACCAACAAAGCTAGAGAAATCTCAACTTGAGGATATTGAAGACCTCATTCGCATCCTCTCTTCTGTCAAGCACACAAAGGAAAGATATAGCCTAGGATCGAAGTTCCTCTTGATCGGCACTCACGCTGATAAGCACTGGTCACTTTTTCAAGAGAGCATAGCCAAAAAGAATGAATCGCTAAAAGAGAGTCTTGGTGATCTGAAGTCAATGTGCATTGAGGTTAGTCCTGATGGAGATATTCTCCTCCCGATCAACACTCGGGTTACAAAGGGTCGCAGCAAGGTAGCGTCTTTTATAAGAAAGAAGATCATGGATGCTTGTGGTGATGCAGAAGTAGATATACCTACTAGATGGTATATATTTGAACTGGAGGTGAGCAGCAAAGCAAAAAAGGAAGGTCGGAGTGTTCTTGGTCGGGTGGAGTGTATAGAGGTAGGAAGGAATCTCAGTATGGGAGAGGAAGATGTGATGGTAGCATTAGTGTTTCTTGATGGTGCTGCTCTCTGCATGCATTTCCCAGCTGCTGCCCCTCACCTGGTCTTCACTGACCCTCAGGCTATTCTCAGTGAAGTCACTGAGATATTGAATCTCGGCATCATCGACCTCCACCTCATTCCCTCTCAATATCCTCTCCTTTCAGAGCACATGGCATTGGTACGAAGGCTGCGAGAGCAAGGGTTGTTTAACAAGAAGCTAGTAGATATTGTGTGCTCCAAGTATCGAGTGAATGTGAAGAGGAAGTGTAGTTACTCAGTGGATGACTTCCTGTCTATTCTACAGCATCTACTAATCATTGCACCTGTGTGCATCGGTGAAGAAAATCTTTTCCTCATTCCCTCTATCCTTCCTACCAACAAGAAGATTTCCTCTCTTTCTTGTGATCTTGCTCCTCTTGTTCTTCTCTGTCGCACCAGGGTAATGCCTCTTGGTATGTTCTCTGCCTTAGTAGTGGCTTTGCTTGGCGATAAGCTCTTTCTTCTTGATGAAATCATTGGTCGTAATGCAGTCAGTCTCAAGTGCAAGGTCGGTGGAGGAGTAGTGCTACTAGTAGAGTGCCATGCTTGGCTTACAGTTCACTTCAATGGGCACCCGTCAGCTGCTCCTCGTATCAAAGACACTATCCACCATGCCATAGCCGCAGTCTGCAGGCAGCGTCATCTTGATTCTAAGCAGATTGTGTTCACTGATGGGTTCTTCTGTCCCTTCAAGAAATGTGAATCTATTCCTCATGCTTGTGTGGTAGAGACTACCTTCTCTCCAGCCCGTCTCACCTGCTCTGTTAAACCCCAGGTTGGTTGTGGTCCATGCTCTGATGAGAGGATGCTGGCATGGCTAGCAGCACCAGATGGTGAGTGCGGCAGATGATGATCAGCATGTTAGTATTATTGTGTGTCTTTTCATGTAGCCAGCACAGTCTCTGCCTCATCAGCCACTGCTACACCACAATCACCTCCTCCAACTGGTGAGATGTTATGCTTTGACACAGATTCTTTGATGATTGTCTATTTTTATGTAGTCCCTCTCTCAGCATCAGCCATTGCTCAGTCTCCCTCCATCACTCTCTCATCTCCTTCTCCATCTGGTGAGCTAACAGTTGGTGCATGTCATGATGTGTATTCTGTTTGTCTGTGCAGGCACTGATACAGTATCACGATTCCAGTTCATGGAAGCAGTAGCTAGCAAGATATCTGCTAAATGGAAGAGAGTGGGTGTGTCTCTAGGGATAGAGCAGAATGACCTTGATGCTATTGATCAGCATCGTCGTGGAGATCCTCTTGATTGCTTTAGTGATGTGTTCACATGCTGGCAGCAGCAGTCTACTCTAGAGAGCCCAGCCGACTGGGCCACTCTTGTCACTGTGCTACGATCTAACTTTGTAGGAGAAGAGGAACTGAGTTACACTATTCAGAAAACTTATAATTATTGACAACACAATGTGTCAATAGCTTTTTTTTGTCTAATGCATACTACTTTTAATTTTATTATTTTTCAATGTTTTCCTTTTTCCTTATCTTGTGTTTGTTATCTTGTCATTTAGTAGAATTGAACATTTAATTAGTATTTTTTGTATGTAAATTAGATTTTTTGAAATACATTTTATTTTGTATGAAGTTGATTGAGATGAATGAGTAGTCATAATCTTCAGTGATGGGTGGGTACAGTGTGGTATCATGATACTATAGTAAGAGATGCTTCATAATGTGTTAAGTCATGTACTGATACAGTATAGCTGATGATGAGTACAAACACTCACTCATAACAAGACAGCATTCACTCATACTCACTAGTACTGAATCAAGACACAGCACTGCAGTAAAATCATGTGGTTTGTTATCATTGCCGATCGGCAATGATATGTAGGGATGACCTCGAACTAAGATGGCGGCTACTCATGTGTGAAAATGAATTTTCATAACTATTATGATGAACTGCAGTAGGCATGCGCTTATTATGCTGGAATAATTTTTAGAATAATAGGTAACTGAAAGAATTTGAGAATATTCGAGAATAATCGGACAAATTTGATCACTCATGGTCACGTGTGCATCATCAGGACGTGGAATGGATAGAAGTAAACGACGTTCATTCTGTCCATCGAGCTACAGAGATCAGCGATCACTTCTAAGCATCGGTTAAGGGTATCAACAGGCTAAGTATGACAATGGCTTGCAGTGTGACTCGTGGATTTTGCTTTCGTTCTTGCGTTATGGCTGCATGGCTCACCTTGACGGCCATCTTAGACTTCTCTGACAGCAAAAGCGCCCATAGTTGACTACCTAAGTACTTGTAGATTTTATCTAAACTGTTGGATAGCTCTGAGTTTGCGAAGACATCTCCTATATAGATTAATGGCTACCTACTTCAGGAATTTCAGTGCAAGCCTCTATACAATGCATCAACATAATGGTACTTACCATACTTGTGAAATACATGTATGTAGCTTTAATTTTCTTATAGTCCGCTATTATCTTTAATTGCATAAAATAATTAATGAGCAATGATATTAAGCGATGAAAACTTTTATTTGGCGAAAATTTTGTGAGAATAATCCTGGAATCCTGCTACAGAGATCAGCGATCACTTCTTTATCATCGGTTAAGGGTATCAACAGGCTAAGTATGACAATGGCTTGCAGTGTGACTCGTGGATTTTGCTTTCGTTCTTGCGTTATGGCTGCATGGCTCACCTCGACGGCCATCTTAGACTTCTCTGACAGCAAAAGCGCCCATAGTTGACTACCTAAGTACTTGTAGATTTTATCTAGGATAGCTCTGAGTTTGCGAAGACAAGCTACCTACTTCAGGAATTTCAGTGCAAGCCTCTATACAATGCATCAACATAATGGTACTTACCATACTTGTGAAATACATGTATGTACATGTAGCTTTAATTTTCTTATAGTCTTGTAGCTTTAATTTTCTTATAGCGATGAAAACTTTTATTTGGCGAAAATTTTGTGAGAATAATCCTGGAATAATAGGTTAATTTTGTGAGAATAATAGGTTAAAATTTTGAGAAATTCTTAAAAGAATAATAGGAAAATTTAAAAGAATAATAAGCTCATGCCTAAACTGCAGTGTGATCAGATACTGACTAGCTTGGATTGATCATGTCATTGTGTACTACAATCATACCGTGCACAAACCATGTATAGTTCTTGATGATGAGCTGGAATACAGTACTGCATTAGTGCAGGAATTGGTTGGTTAGAGCTGATGCTGGTAGTGGATAGCACTGCACACTCACAGTAGGTGATGACAGTAGCTCGATCATACCATACACTAGGTCATGTACCAGCTGCAGTGATGGTAGTGGGTCTACACTAACTGATCTACTGACAACAACAAACACATATTGAGCTAGTCACTACTGGGTTCAACACAGCATTCAATGATGCGGGTCAGGTTATGATCTATGATGATTATGAGTAAAGGTTAGCTCATTGTTGTCTTGTTGTATTCATCGCCTATTAACCCAGCTCAGTAGCAACAACTGCAGATAGCTACACAAGCAGCAGCAGCAGGCTAGGAGGAGGGTTTGATGACAGCAGCTACTCAAACTGGATCAGATGGGTTGTGTTTCCACATCATGATACATCATAAACATGTTATTTTTTATTTTGTCCAATTATTTTTTGCAGGTTTGATACCTTTTTATTAATTATCTTCAGCGTTTGCCTAAGAAATATACAAATTTTGCTCAAATTTGACGATGGATGCCTAAATTTAGGCACCTTTGCTCTAAAATGACCTAATTTTAGATCAAAACTGAAACATGAGCTGCCTAAATTTAGGCATGCTAGATTTCTAGTGTTCACTAAAACCTCTGAAAGTTTAGGTAAGCATGCCTAAATTTAGGCAGGGATGCCTAAATTTAGGCATGTGTACCTAAAATTAGGCAAGTGCGCCTAAATTTAGGCATGCATGCCTAAATTTAGGCATGCTGTCCTATATTGCTAAAAATATGTGATAAATTGCACCAATTTGGGCAAAAATGCCTAAATTTAGGCATAGTATTGTGCCTAAATTTAGGCATGCCATGCCTAAATTTAGGCATCGTATGCCTAAATTTAGGCACACATTATGAAAGTTTGGTTGTTATTACCAATTTTCTTAGGTATGCGCTAAAGATTTTCTATCAAATGGTCTAAAACCTGCAAAAAATAATTGGACGAAATAAAAAATAACGTGTTCATATAGCAGTAATATACACTAGTATCATAGCAACAACACTAGCTGGTTATTAGTTGTGTTGATGGACATGTACTAAGATTGTCATTGTCTACTGATTATCGTGTGTTTGTATCTACACAGTTCAAAGCTGCTTCACTCTAACACTGTACAACTGATGCTTTAATTATTTTTGATGCCCAATAGGCTATACTAAGACTCAACACAGGGATTGACTCTTTTGCTAAGCGTATAGTAAAGTACATAATCAACCACTCAAGTAGGTACGCACGCATGCATACGTACTTGTATTCATAATTTTATGTATGAACTTGTTTTTTGTCATTAATTTTTTAAGGTGTTGCTATATCGAAGGTGTCACACTTGACACATGACCCTGATGACATCTGCTACTTTGGTGTGGTCGTCATGACAACAGAGTCCACATCTGGTCTCAAACTATAATTAATTCAAAGCAGAAAGACAAGTGGTAAGTCTGTCACAATGCAACATGAACTAAAATGTTAATATTGTGGAGTAGCAAATTTATTTGTTTATATCGCAGCACGAACAATGAATAAACACGTCTCATGTTGAATTACAGTTCAAATTTCCCTTAAACAAACTAATATATATTTTGCTGAACAACAAAATTAATGTTTGATTCAAATCATGACCTTTGAACTTAACATAATGGATTACTCACAGTCTATTGTTATCTGTGTATAGGCAATACAGTTCAATCAGTCATCAAAAGAGCTGTTTGATTTAATGTTCCGTCTCAAAGAGGCTAAGAAGAAGGTCAGAGAACGAAGAGAGCAGGAGGCTGCTGCAGCTGCTGCAGCAACTGAGGCAGCAGCTAATACACCAGCACGTGAGCTTTGTAGCTACTCATACACAGTTAACAAATATTTAATCACTTCCATTCAGTACTACTGAAGGAAAAAATGCTTGTATTCCTCCATTGTTTTTAACACATGAACGCAACTGTAAACTTTTTCAAATGTAAAATGATGCTTTCTTCTTTCAGCTAAGGTAGTGGGTGGAGTAGAAGCCCCTCCTGAATATCATGCTGCTCTGACATTTGAAGTTCATAAAGAAGAAGAGGTGGTAAAGCATTAGACTCACGTAATGTGTAGAATACACATCTCTCTCACTAACATGCAGAACCCTCCACCAGTCCCTCTTAGGAAGTCGATTACTGAACCAGAGCCACTGATAGTGCAGGACGACCCTCCTCCTCCACAACATCAGCTATCAACAGCACGTCTTAATACTGACGTGAGTTAGTTACCTACTGATCCATGTGTCGCAAATCAGTAATGACGATATATATAGTTGATTCTATCAAATCCAGTACGAGCAAAGCATTTCACGACAATTATATTGTTCTCTTTGATGTGAGGTGTCCAAATTCCCTTTAAATCCCGAAAAAAACTAGGACTTAAAATAGCCGATTTAAAAGCACAATTTTCTGTTCAAACAACAAAAGTTAGGTCCAGCTAAATTATTTACAAAGTGAAATTTTTACGCCATAAAAAAATAAATCCTACGGTGAATTATTGGTAAGTCTCTGTGCGTAATAATTGTATTAAATTTATGTGAAGAATACACCATCTTTAAATTTATTTTTTATTAGTGGCATTTGTTTTAGTTTTGTTTGATTTTACAGGAACGAAGACAAAGAGCAATTGATGAATGGATTAAACTAGAGAATGAGCTTGATGATATTGCTAAGGTAAATCATGAATAGTAACAGCTGATTATTTATTGTTAGGATCTTAATCTAGACATTAGTGGAGGACAAGCATCCAGTGATCTTTATTCTGTTCCTGATAAGAGCAGGCATCTCAACTCTAGTGGAACATTTTCTGATGAGCTGCTTTCTCTTGATCTCCCGTCCCCAACAGCATGGACTAATTTTGACACTACAGAGGCACAGACATCATCTCCCTTCACCTCCACGCCAGCTTCAGGCAACCCACAAGAGTCAATATCTCTCCAGCTCAACCCATTTGCTGCCCAACCACAGTCACCATCTACATTTAATTCAGGAGTGTCAGCAGAGTACACTAACCCAGCCTACAACACTTCTACCTCACTAGAGCCAAATATTTCCATGGATCTAGAGAACGTTCTAGCAAGTCCACCGCAATTGCAATTTCCGCAGCAGCCCTCTCAGCCAATGGCATCATTTGGTCAACCGTTTGGCACTCAACCAATGGTCTCTGGTATGGGACAACCAATGGGCTATCCACAAGGTCCATTCCAGCAGCAGCAGCCAGTAGGCATGTTCCAGCAACCACAACAGCAAGCAGCACCTGACCTTCTCAGCTCACCCGGGTCAGAAAGCTTCATGGCATTCTCCCAACCTCTACAGCCAGCCTCCTCTATCCCTGCTCCACCTCCTGGTCCTCCGCCCAAGGGTGATGCCTTTGCTGACCTCCTTGATATTGCCAAGAAGAATGCACCAGAGCTCACCCCCGCTACACCTTCTCCTGCGCCTACTCCTGTCAAGAACGAACCCAAGCAATACGTCTCAATGAATAAACTGGCATCAGTAAAAGACAGACCACTCCCTCCTGTTCCTGGTAATGATCCCTTTGGCATAGCCGCCCAGCCTCCTCCTCCCGCAGTGACAACTAGTCCATCTACTGGATTCAACACAGCATTCGGTGGCGTCGAAGAAATTTATGATGATTTTGACTTTTCATCTCCTAAAAAGCCTCAACAACAGGCAGCTACACCAGCAGCAGGAGGAGGGTTTGGTGACAGCTTTGCTGGAGCGGCTCCTTCCAGTAATCCTCCAGCACCAGCTCAGACTGGATGGATAGGGTTTGATGATGAGACCAAGGGACAATGGTTGTAATTAACTAGCCACATCATGTTAGCAGTAATAGACACTAGTACCATAGCAACAACAGCATTAACCTGGTTATTAGTTGTGTGTTTCATTATTGGACATGTTAATAATAATTATTATAATTTTGCTATTATGAGTTCTAGTAGTCCGATACACCATACACGTGGTAGGAGATACCACAGCAGTTAAAAGCTGCTTCACTCTTGACTACTACCGCAAAGCTGATGATGTTATCTACTGCAACAGCAGCTCTGTTGGACTGTACAGTACTACTAATAATTATAATCCATACTGTACTGTACAGTACTACTACTATAGTCCATACTGTTCTGTACAGTACTACTACTATAGTCCATACCGTACTGTACAGTACTACTACTATAGTCCATACTGTTCTGTACAGTACTACTACTATAGTCCATACTGTTCTGTACAGTACTATTACTATAGTCCATACTGTACTGTACAGTACTACTACTATAGTCCATACTGTTCTGTACAGTACTACTACTATAGTCCATACTGTACAGTACTACTACTATAGTCCATACTGTACAGTACTACTACTATAGTCCATACTGTACTGTACAGTACTACTACTATAGTCCATACTGTTCTGTACAGTACTACTACTATAGTCCATACTGTTCTGTACAGTACTACTACTATAGTCCATACTGTACTGTACAGTACTACTAGTACTACTATAGTCCATACTGTACTGTACAGTACTACTACTATAGTCCATACTGTACTGTACAGTACTACTAGTACTACTATAGTCCATACTGTACTGTACAGTACTACTACTATAGTCCATACTGTACTGTACAGTACTACTCTTATAGTCCATACTGTTCTGTACAGTACTACTACTATAGTCCATACTGTACTGCACAGTACTATAATACTGCCATGATACTGCTATAGTCCGTACTGTACTGTACAGTACTACTACTATAGTCCATACTGTACTGTACAGTACTATAATACTGCCATGATACTGCTATAGTCCGTACTGTACTGTACAGCATACGGGCTGCAATGAATTCTATTGCACATGCGCACTGACGTTTTGTTTTGGGCGGGGCTGATTTTAGCAGGCAGGCCTACGCCTTTAGACAGACTTGCTTGCTTGACTCGCTCTCGTTTGATCTGTCCTGCCTCGTGACTAGTAACAGTGTCACAACAACTCGAGGATCATGAGATGCTGAGATCGAGATGACGAGGCGCTTGACAGAGGAACAGCAGAGGAAGCTGGTGAGTGAGAGAGAGTGTGTTAGTAGCATACACGAGATTCTCGCGTATAGTTAAGGTCTGGTAGTGGGATATATACAGGCTATGAGTAGAGATAAGACGACTATACACATTTACTGATTCATCATGAATTATGGATCAAAATGTAGTAGAGATCAAGTTGTATTATCATAATTTTGGTTTATATCTCTCAACTTGTTCTCATTCTGTTTGTCTCTTACACTGTGATACTGACATAGTTGAGTGTGGCTGGTCCCAGGACAAGCTATGAGAGGACATGATTGCGTTTCAAGTGTGTAGCTACTAACAGTCTGTAACAACACTTGTGGTCTTGTTTGTAGCTAGGACTGTGTATTATGGTGCAGGAGCACAGTAGCGTGTGGAGAGGGTGTGTGAGAGTGATGGTATGATCACCGGTCAGTGGTGCTGCTCTGTGTGCTCTACTCACACAGGATAGGGAGCTGAGTGATGCTTGTCGTTATGGTAGACTGGATGATGCTCGCTCAGCAATCCAGAAAGGAGCAGACCCAAATTGGAGGAATCCTGTTGCGGTGAGTCTCCATCAGCTAGTCCATTGTGAGTGTATGTGAACATGTAGTGGTGTAGTGTACCACTAGCTGGTAATGTTGTGTAGTCCAGAATGTCACAGTAAGAGAGCATGGTCCACACTGCTTTGTGCCACATTTCCTGGAATACCAACAGTCATATTAGCATGGCATACTACCATGTTAGTATCAGTACAGTACATGGAAAGGTACTGGTAGCAGCTACTGAGAGCATGTAAATCCCACTGGGAGGAGGACACAGAAGTGCACACATTTTGGAGATTTCTAAAAAGCACTGTGCATTGTCGAGAAAGCATCTATTCCTAAAAAGTTAACAAAAGTATCATAAACGTAAAATTATTTTTTCTTATAATGCTCGATGGACAGAATGAACGAATCAGTGAATGACAAAACAAGTAACGTAACCCTCGTGCATGTGCCGAGGGTTAATGATACACATGAATAAGTCACAGCCTATGCAAATGCAGGCCTAAAATAGACGTTACGATCAAGCGACTTGACATCGTAAGCACGGTTCTAGTACATGCAAGAACATTCCTACTACACTTACAGTCATGTAGTAAGTCGTCGATCTACACTGGCTACCGGTTCATACCTGCACTACTAAATTGATTTTACTCATCGTTTGCTGCTTCCACTCATCATCCTGATGATGCACATGTGACCATGGGTAGATCACATTTGACCGATTATTCTCGAATATTCTAAAATTCTGTCAGTTTCCTATTATTCTAATAATTATTCCAGTATAATAAGCACATGACTAGTGAGGATATGCTTGATGGTGAATAGTGGTTGAGATATTAGTGACAATAGTGTGTTGTATTGATCCACTCTTCTCATGTGCAGTTTGGATACACTGCTCTAATTGGAGCTGCTGCATCTGGTCACACAGCCATTGTGCAATACCTGGTCGAGGAGACCTCAGCTCAAGTTAATGCCACAGACAGGGTGAGTCTTGTAGCAACTACATTTTAACCATAATGTAATTTGGGTAGCCTGGCTATGTGACTATACTTAGTTCTTCTAATACACTGTCTTTCTCTGTCCAGTATACTAGCACGCATGGCTAGATTCTGTTTTACATTAATTAAACCATGTTATGTGTAACTATACATTTACTATCATAGTCTAGCCGCTAGCTTGTATAATCAACCAGTACTAAAGGATAGTGTAGCAGTCTAGTGATATCACATGATCAAGTTATATCAAAGCCTAGCTACAGCTATTGATTTCAAGCGGATTCATGTGAACCCTGACTAACGGGATTGAATGCACATTCGATCCACTTTGCATAGTCCATGTGAACACACCTTTAGTGCTCAGCTACACTAGAGTACCTGTGATATCTCGACTTGCTCATGCATTTTAGTAATAATCTGTAAGAGCATTCAACTCATCTCATTCCTGTCTCATGCACACAGTGTTCTCAGAGATGCTGTGTGATATCACTTTACTCTAGTCGGTAATTAGTGAGTTGCTGTATCATTGCTGGCATTCACACTAGCAACAGACATGGAGTGTTTCACACACACTAACCCTTGGCACATGCCTCAGAGGGTTACAGTACTTGCTCTGTGTGTCATTCTGTATCAGAGGCAGTGCTTGCTACTATGAACCAACTAGTGTATGAACAGGCTAAGTGTGTTAATGGCTTGCATTCTGACTTGCTGATATTGCTATAATGTGCTGTGTTTTCCTGTGTGTGTTAGACTGCACTGTACCAGAGGCAGCACTCACTACTACACACCAACTAGAAACAAACAAACAACATGATAAGAGTGTCATTCTGACTTGTGGTCGGTTTTACTAGACTACATAGATACTGATCTAGATGCCATCACCATTATGTGGGGTATGGTCAGCAATGTTCACAGTTATACTAGCTGTATTATGTAACCAAATGTTGATGGTTTCAGCACCACTGGTATCCCACAGTATTGCACATGTAGCTCTGCAATTGTTATGAACATGTGGTATTGTAGTACTGTGGAGGCTGGTAATGACATGATCAGTACATCACTATATTCTCGAGGTTACCATCTACCAATGAGCCTCTGTTAGAATTTCTTGTGTTAGTAATGTGCTTGTAACCAATCATGATCCATAATCATGACTGCCATAGTCACCTCATCATGAGAAGTGGTCATATGAATGTTATAGTACACCATTGAGTGGGTGTGGCCCATGACTGACAGCTAGCTACCAATAGTACTACCCATGAGGACGAGTGTAATGATGGTCACAGAGTGAGTCTGTCTCTTAAAGCTTTATCTTGTACATCAAATCATCTCATGTCATAATATGAAGTGTTTACAGTGTGTGATTGTTGTTGATGTGCTACAGTACCAGCTGTACTCCTCCTATCCTCTTATAGATCTCATGGACTGCCTGTCACTATGCTGCTCAGTATGGTTACCTGGAGGTGGTGAAGCTACTAGTGTCCCATGGAGCCAACATACAGCTGAGGGATAAGGTGAGTGTCACTGAGGTGATGAGATTGTGTGTCAATGGACTAGCTGGTGTATTGTATGGTCACTATCATTAGTATTGTTGTCATGACAACACCTGTGTGGTGTGCATGATGTTGTGAGATAATAATCATTCTATGATAAACACATGAAAAGGTATAGCACTCTGAGCGGGTTCCAGTGTTTGACCCCAGCTAGACTGATTATTGAGATGGTTGCATTACCGAACATTTAACTATGTTATGAGTTAAATTATGTAACTATTGTGAGTACGTTGGTCATGGAATCATTGCAGTAGATCAATGAAGTGTCTCTATTGTGATTGTGGCTGTGTAATAATGACAACAAATGATCAGGATTAGTTGCCTGAGCTCCCACACTCTTGTATATTACAAGTACAAACATCTTGTTTCTTTGTGCCTATAACTCAAACCAAACACTGGCACTTGCAATACATGTTAAATTCTGTATTTGCTCGGAATTGTACTGTAATTGTCTTTTAATTGAATTGATTCTATCAATAATTTGTCCAATAACAATAATTGTATCAGGATTACCTATAGCAAGTTGTTTTTAAGGCAGCAAAAATATTTGACTTTTCATTGACTGTAATCAATGAGCCCTTAGGTATATCTTGAGAGATTATTGCTGTTTGTGTTGTTTTGGCTTTATTGGTATCCATTATAGTGTGTATGTGTCTTCATCATTACCTGCAGGATGGGAGGACTCCACTGGAGAGAGCAAAGCAGCGTGGTAACCATTCCATTGTTGACTACCTAGTGACAGTTGGTGAGTATTGTTATGCTCATGGTTGTTACACCTGTTACCATGACAATATGGTATTGCTACATACACCATACTCATATGTATCAGAGATTGTGTGAACTCAGTAAACACTGATACACTTATTGTAGTACACAATCTTTACTGTACATGAGATTTGATAGTGACTAGTTAAACTGTATTCACTGTACAGTGGTTTATTACTTCTTGCAACAGTGACAAGAATAAAGTGTGATTTGTACCTTATTTATTTTGGATGGTAAATTTGACGTTTGACACCAGGGGGGTACGACAAGCTAATAGTATTTATTCTGACGTAATGCTGACGTAGCTTCACGTAGGCAATGATTTAGTAAACCAGAATACAGTGCGTTTTTCCTGATCTGCTACGCCTTTAGAGGACAATTTGACCGGTAAGTATGTTGCTAAATGGATAGTACTACCCAAGAGCTTTCGTTTAAGCTACCGTACCCACCCGTACCTCTTTTAGTTTTTGCAGTACAGAAAAATGAAGATAGAGAATTGGTTGGCAAAATTATTCACCCAAGAAAGTACTAACGTGATCAAAACAGCATTGCTATTATTCTAGAGCATCATTTGGTTAATAATGTAAAGAAATTTCGGCTGTGGCGCACAAACCCTGGCTGCAATACGCACAAATGTTGTCCAATCACTGTAACAGCAAAAAACTTGTTTCAGCTATTTTCAGTAGATTGTTCTGGAATATTACTTGCCTTGACCGGGAGTGTAAATGCACACTTGAGCTTGATATCATGTACTATAGCGCGATGGCAAACTGTTTAAACTATCCTGCATACATTCTAAAGCCTTACATTCCTATATTAGTTCATATTAAATTAGCTTGTCGTACCCCCTGGTTTGACACTATATTTACTCGCAAGTAGTAATAGAACCACTTTATCAGAACTGACTTTGAGCTGTTTTCACTAATATACTAGATCAAATAAATTGAAGTTGGGAGTTTTCAGTTTTACCATTTCAGTTAACCATTTTATTGTACTTTGTTTAGTTCACATACAGCCTCCAGTAATGTATGTACTGCAGTTTCAAGTATGTTGTCATAGTGTGAATGGCTGTACATGTGGTTAGCCTACACAATGACCATTACCTGATAATGATTGTATAGTACAGGGAAGCTGTTATCACATCCTCAGCCATTCACATATTGATAATCATAACCTACTTGACTATGATTGGAAACTGCAGTAGCTATGTAGTGATCTTGTCTAGACAACTATTGAATGAACATAATAATTAAGCATTGTTGCCTTTGTATTGATGTGATGGCTGTGGGCCCAAGAGTGTACATGTTACGTGGTTATAAATCACGTAATGCATTCTTCAGTGTTACATGAGAACACAGTTGGTTGACATAGCAGAACCATTCTCTAGGTCCAGCTTCACCTTTGCTCCATGCACACACAGTGCAGTATCGATAGTGACTATAAACAGTTGTTCAAAAACGACTCAAATAATTATAATAATGTTTCACTAGTTGTAGAAACCAGTCAACCATAAATAGGTAAACCATAATGTAAAGCCCATGCACATACAGCCTATATACAGCACTATGTACTGCAGTTTTAAAGTAGTGTGGAATGGGGATGGCAGAACTTGTGGTTAACCTACACAATGCATGCATGCATGGACATTACCTGACATTATAGAGCGGGTGGTTTCACAGGTTAATCCTCAGCCATTCACTTGACTATGATTGCTAACTGCAGTAGCTATCAAGTGACCTTATTATGCCGAGGTGGGCGGAGCCACGTAGGCATAGAGTAGTCTGTTCGTTTGTGTGTCTGTGTTCACAATGCGTATCTCAGCAACCGCTTCATACTAAGTGCTGAAATTAGCAACACAGGTAGATCTCAGTAGTTTATGAAGCAAATTTGGCAGAATTTCGATTAAAGGCTTTGTTTTCGAGTTATGACATGATTTGCTCACCTGGAATGCCGTTGCGAGCGTTCGGGCTTGCTTCAGAGACAGTACTGTCCACAGCTGGCTACATCGCTAATTGAAGGCTTTATCTGTGACAGTGCAGCTCACACGAGTCCATATGTAGCAATGAAACTAGCGAGCGAAAACGTCTTCAGACTCATCTCGCTCGTCGAGTGAGCCTGAGCGAATAAGCATTGATACAGTCTATACAGGTCTTCAGTAAACAGCTTGTATCTTTATTACAACAGCTTGTACGATGCATTTTAGCTACATGTACTCTATGCTGCTACAATCCATGGTTCTGCTACTTGCATGCAACCATAGTTCTGCTGCTTGCATGCTTCAATAGCTGCTTGCATGCTTCAGTTCTGCTGCAGTGCTGCTTGCATGCTTCATTTCTGTTTTGTTTTGCATGCTTCCATGGTTCTGCTGCTTGCATGCATGCATAATGGTAATGTAAACCAGTATAACATAGCTATAATAGTTTGTAAATTTTGTTACTTTTTGTGTTGTACGTTTTTTGCAGTTCAATTGAATTCAAAAGAATAATCGGTGAATTTCATGAGAATAATCGGGCCAAAAATTGAAAAATTCTAAAAAGAATAATGGGTAAAATAAAAAGCATAATAGGCTCAGGCCTAGAACACAGTTGGTTGAGATAGCAGAACCATTCTCTAGGTCCAGCTTCGTATTTGCTCCATACACACAGTGCAGTATCGATAGCGACTATAAACAGTTGTTCAGAAACGACTCAAATAATTATAATATCATGTTTCACTAGTTGTAGAAACCAGTCAACCATAAATTAATTATTTGTAAAGCCCATGCACATACAGCCTATACAGCACTATGTACTGCAGTTTTAAAGTAGTGATGTGTATGGTAGAACTTGTGGTTAAGCTACACAATGCATACATGGACATTACCTGACATTTTTAGAGAGGCTGTTTTCACAGGTCAATACCACATCCTCAGCCATTCACTTGACTATGATTGCTAACTGCAGTAGCAATAAAGTGACCTTATTATGCCGAGGTGGGCGGAGCCACGTAGGCATAGAGTAGTCTGTTCGTTTGTGTGTGTGTGTTCACAATGCGTATCTCAGCAACCGCTCGTACTAAGTACTGGAATTAGCAATACAGGTAGATCTCAGTAGTTTTAAAACAAATTTGGCAGAATTGCGATTAAAGGCTTTGTTTTCGAGTTATGACATGATTTGCTCACCTGGACTGCCGTTGCAAGTGTTCGGGCTTGCTTCAGAGACAGTCATTACCAGAAATAAAGGACATCACACGGAATTACGTTTATGCACAGAACACGATTTATTTGTAATGTAACACGATTAATATAACGGGTTGCTAATGACAACCGCTCCGTTCCGTGAAGGTCACCTTGGATCATAGTTCACTGTGTGTCTTCTTGCACAGTTTCTACTGGTCCCAGTAGTGTCTGTGGTACTGAAAAGGACTCCTATTGGTGCGCCTATAACGTCTGTTTCCTTCGCTCTGAACCACAAAGCCTTGTCGCCGTTCGCTAGCATGGTGCAGGTAGGCAACTTCACCGCTCTACAACGCTTGCAGTAGACGTCCACTGTTTCAACACGGTTGTGTATAGCTATGCTAAGAAGCTCAAGCTTATGTATTACCTGTAACAATGTTCTTTTCAGAACAGAAAGTAAGCAGCGCAACGAAATCAGAGCTCATAGAGAATGGCGGTCACGGAGTCATGCAGTGACTTCTGGTAGCGATGCCAAAGGTGTGGGCGTGACGGTTAATTTTGCGTAACGGAACGTAATAAATTGCTCTACTTAATCTATTCATAACTCTACTTCTGCTTGTCGTGTCTTATCGTTTTATGGCTCAATTTACTCGCTTATGTCTATATTGTTTCTGCAGAATGAACAGTACTGTCAAGAAACTTTGAAGCAGTTGTGCAGAATAGGAATAGATTATACTAAATAATGCATGTGGCACAAAACGGTTGTGAACTTCAATCAACTTTCCACACCTGATGTCCGAGTTTATTTCCATTGTAATTTTTTTTTGTAAGTAGTCATAGGTAGTAGTTGTAGAAAATACTAGTTCGAAGTTGTTAAAGTTTTTAGTGAGTATTTTATCAACGAATTAAACATTAAAATTAAAATTTCATCATGTTACATGCATTGCACAAGATTCGAACTACTTTTTTTGGAATCAGCTACCCTTATTTGGGTGACAACAATGGATGAAATGTTTTTTAAGCCAAGGAAGGGGTGTGGGTTTTCCATTGATTCTTGTGTGGTTATAAAAAGTTCTACTTCAGACATAATAATAACACTAAAGAACTATTTTAAAGCGACTTATAAGTAAGACAGTCTCATGCGCCACACAGAGAGGAGTTGATTAATATCTGGATCACTGAAATCGGCCGAGGAACAACGAAGTTATCCATGGCAGAAGGGGCGGTGCCGTCAATCTCAAATTACTTATTAATTTACTTCCTGTTACGCGAGGGTGCGTCTTCTCTGGCGTTTTACTCAGCTTAGCGGCATCGGATGAAGAAACTTTTGGTATCTTTCGATTCCTCTAATCGAGCCCTTTCTAATGATATCTACTAAATCTAGTGATTTATAACTTTGAAAAACTGTTTGGCATCGCTACTTCTGGCTCCCTCCTGAGCCTTTGCTACACTTGAATTGCCAAGTACTAGCTTCTAGACAGTCTAGGGATAGTCTGAGATACTAGCGCTACAGTTTAAACTGAATAAACCATGCTCAAACTGTACTAAACGCAACTGCTGTACTTCATTTCTTCCCGGGCAAAACTTGTTTCTTACCCAACTTCACCTCAAAAGTGGAACCTACTTTATTCTTTGGATTTCAATTTTGAACACACCATTCAAATCTTCAGACCCTGTTCTATTAGACCTGGGGTCGACCAACTCAAAATCGAGTTTAGTTTTTTTAGTTACAGTCACTCAAAAATCGATAAAAATCATATTTTGACATCAGCTAATACATTAACAATTGGGCGATAGTCGCGACTTTGAAGTGCGTTTTAGAACGGACTTTTTTCAACTCTACTGCAACATTTTTAGCTCAATCGATAGCTAATAGGCTGAAGTTTGCTATCCTGGGTCGACCAAGTGAAAATCTAGTTTGTGGAAGTCAGGACGCCAAGTAGAAGTTCATCTTCCAATGAACACAATACATTAACTAAAGTGAATATACGGACCTAAGTTTTGATAGTATACGGAAATTGTAACAGGATGTCGTTATTAGCTGGCAATGTACTGTCCACAGCTGGCTACATCGCTACTTGAAGGCTTGATCTGTGACAGTGCAGCTCACACGACTCCATAAACAGCAATGAAACTAGCGAGTGAAAACGTCTTCAGACTCATCTTGCTCGTCGAGAGAGCCTGAGCGAATAAGCGTTGATACAGTCTATACAGGTCTTCAGTAAACAGCTTGTATCTTTATTACAACAGCTTGTACAATGTATTTTAGCTACATGTACTCTATGCTGCTACAATCCATTGTTCTGCTACTTTCATGCAACCATAATAGTTCTGCTGCTTGCATGCTTCTGTTCTGCTGCATGCATGCTTCCATGGTTCCGCTGCTTGCATGCATGCATGATGTTTCTGCTGTCCTTCCATGAATGTGTTCCTCATGTAGTTGCATGCTTCAACCGTATGGTTTTACTGATTATGCTTCCATGGTTCTGCTACTTGCATGCTTCAATTGTTCTGTTACGTGATGCATCTGCTGCTTACATGCATCTCCACTGAGGCATCGCACCTTTGGTGCTTCATTTGTCTAGTCAATTTGACATGACTAAATGAACATTGTCACTTTTGTTTTGTGGAGGTGCTCAGATGATATCTGATATTACGTGAGGACTGTGGGCCTGTGTTTTTGAATGTGATAATTATTGCCTCAATGTTACATGGTTGTATACACTGTTGGTCGAATAGAATTGATACACTTTTCACTTGTCAGTTAACTCTGTTACTATTAGTTTAAACACAAAAGCCTAAAGAATTACAATTAATCAGGTGTTGTGATTAATCAATACATTATGCTACGCAATCAAAATTCATTAAAATTACAAATTATTGTTATACTTGCTAACATGATGCTGAATCTTTAGAAATGCTAAGAGAACAAATATCCGCTTTTGCCATCTAGATTCAAATGCAGTAGAAATGCATAACAGTGGAGATATGCGCAATAACTCACTTTTACACATGATCAGTCACCATATTTATTTGCGGTCATCCCTACATAAATTATTGTTGCCAATAATTTTTGTCCATCATTAACAAATGTTAAAATGAATAGAAGTGAAAGTTAAAGATGAATTACTACAACTTCATTGTACCTTTTCTACAGAGGCTCCTTCATACACAAAGCTAGTCCAAAGGGCTATGAGAGAGGGTCGCACTAAACTGCTTGTCATTAAAGCTCTTATTACGGGTCCTCCTGGTGTGGGCAAGACCGGCATCAGACATCTCCTGCTTGGCCTACCACCTCCTCCTAGTAGGACCAGCACACCGTTAGCAACTCGAGCAACCAGAGCCATCTCTTTCTACCGCATCAAAGCCGATGGCAGCGGAGATGTTACATGGACGGAGCTCGATGACGATGCCTATCTCGAATACATCGCAGAGGAGGTGAAGATGATTGACCTCAATCCATCTCGTGCTGTTCCTCCTCAACCAGCCACCAGCACCACTCCTGCAGCCACTGAGAGCAGTGCACAGGAACCATCTGATGTGGATCACACTCCTCCAGTGCCATCACCAGCTACTCCACTGTTCTCTAGTTCATCACCAGCAGAGAGTGTCGAGGATACTAGTCTCCTGCCAGTTCCTCCGAAACCAGAAGGCACAGTTTTTAATGTTGCTCGCAAGATAGTTACTGATCCCAAACCACCAAAGAATCTTGGGACAAAGAAGACCTTTGTCCACTTAATCGACTCTGGTGGACAGCCGTCATTCATCAGCCTCGTACCTGCATTTGTCAGGGGTAGCACGGTCAACATAGTAGCCTCAAAGCTCAACCACTCTATCAATGATAAGCTCCAGTATGAGTATGTGAAAGATGACCAGCATCTTCGCCAACCAACAACGCTAGACAAATCTCAACTTGAGGGCATTGAAGAACTCATCAGTACACTCTCGTCTGTCAAGTATTCCGAGGAAGGCAGTGGTCAAGGATCATCAGAGCCAAAGTTCCTCCTGATCGGCACTCATGCTGACAAGCACTGGTCACTATTTGATGAGACACTATCCGGTAAGAATCGATGGCTGAAGAAGAGTCTTGGCAAGCTGAGGTCGATGTGCATTAATGTTAGTCCTGATGGAGATATTCTCCTCCCGATCAACACTCGGGTCACAAAGGGTCGCAGTGAGGTGGCGTCTTCTATAAGGCAGAAGATCATGGATGCTTGTAGCGATGCAGAAGTAGATATACCTACTAGATGGTATATATTTGAACTGGAGGTGAGTGGCAAGGCAAAGAAGGAGGGTCGGACTGTTCTCGGTCTGGCAGAGTGTATAGTGGTAGGAGGGAATCTCAGTATGGGAGAGGAAGATGTGATGGCAGCACTGGTGTTTCTTGATGGCGCTGCTCTCTGCTTGTATTTCCCAGCTGCTGCCCCTCACCTGGTCTTCACTGATCCTCAGGCTATTCTCAGTGAAGTCACTGAGATATTGAATCTCGGCATCATCGACCTCCACCTCATTCCCTCTCAGTATCCTCTCCTTTCAAAGCATGTACCACTGGTACTGAGGCTGCGGGAGCAAGGGCTGTTTAACAAGAAGCTAGTAGATATCGTGTGCTCCAAGTATCGAGTGAATGAGGAGGGGAAGTGTAGTTACTCAGTAGACGACTTCCTGTCGATTCTACAGCATCTCCTGATCATAGCACCCGTGTGCATTGATGGAGAGGAGCTGTTTTTCATTCCCTCTATCCTTCCTGCCAACAAGAAGATTTCCTCTCTTTCTTGTGATCTTGCTCCTCTTGTTCTTCTCTGTCGCACCAGGGTAATACCTCTTGGTATGTTCTCTGCCTTGGTAGTGGCTTTGCTTGGTGATAAGCTCTTTCTTCTTGATGAAATCATTGGTCGAAATGCAGTCAGTCTCGAGTGCAAGGTCGGTGGAGGAGTAGTGCAACTATTAGAGTGCCATGCTTGGCTTACAGTTCACTTCAATGGTAACAAGTTAGCTGCTCCTCGTATCAGAGTCGCCATCCACCACGCCATAGCCACTGTCTGCAGGCAGCGTCATCTTGATACTAAGCAGATTGTGTTCACTGATGGGTTCTTCTGTCCCTTCAAGATCTGCGAATCCATTCCTCATGCTTGTGTGGTAGACACTGCCTTCTCTCCAGCTCATCTCACCTGCTCTGTTAGACCTAAGGTTGGCTGTGGTCCATGCTCTGATGATGGGATGCTGGCATGGCTGGCAGCACCAGATGGTGAGTGTGGCAGATGATGATCGGCATGTTAGTATTATAGTGTATCTTTTCGTGTAGCCAGCACAGTCTCTGCCTCATCAGCCACTGCTACACCACAATCACCTCCTCCAACTTGTGAGATGTTATGTTTAACACAAATTGTTTGATGATGGTCTATTGTCATGCAGTCTCTGTCTCGGCATCAGTCACTGATACACGAGTAGCAGTTGCTTCAGAGAAGATATCTTTATCCAATGCAGTGAGTTAATATAGCTAGGATGGTGTATAGTGCATATTGTGTATACTATACAGAAGACACCTGTTGATACAAAGCTACCTACAGCTGCTGCTGGTGTCAATGATGCAGACCTTTCTAGAATGCTCAGTGAGCTATAATGATGGGGTGTGTCCCTGTTATGTACTCATTACAGCTGAGAATGACCTGTGTGATGTGTTGGCTGTGATTCGTGATCTCAATGACTGGAAGGAGCTTGGACTACAACTAGGCCTTCTCTACTCAACACTGAAGAGGATAGATCTTGAGGAGCGAGGCATTATAAACAGCTGCAAGATAGAAATGTTGTCAACATGGCTGCAGCAACAAGATAATGTATCACAGAAGGGAATCCCTTCGTGGAGTGTGTTGAGAATAGCACTGAAGCAGATTGGAGAGCGTGAGCTAGCTGACAGGATCAGCAAATAAAATGGTTAGTTGTGTGTACACATACACAAAGTGTGTACATTTATTGAAACTCATACGAATGTCAGAATTTCACAAACGTGTATAGTACATGATTTGTACATTGGACCAACATGTTAAAATTATCAATACAATTTTCACCCAACATCCATTGACGTAACTGACACTACATGTAACATGATGTGTCTAATCCACTATACCTCACTATCTAAATGGCTCATCTTTGTATGTGTATTTCCTATTATAGGTGATGCAGAGCCTGAATGATAACTGTGAATCTTCATGCTCAACTGTCCTAATAAAGTTAAATCTTATCTTAAAACCAAAGTTATGATTTTATTTATTTTTTGTAATGTAATTGTAATTCTTTGTTGTTTGCAGAGTTGAGCTTTTATTTTGCTATAATAAAAAAATTTATTTTTGATGTGTCCAACTTCCTATCAAAATCCTTGTTCTGCTTAATTGTTGTCTGCTGGTATAGTACGTTATTGCCGCCATATAGTCTGATCCACTCACTATTGAGGCTTGAGTCAGTGATGTTTGCTAGGAAGCAGTGTATACAGTGGATTCAGTCGATCACTTGTATGAGAACCTGCAGGTCACCATCGATGTATTTGCAGAGAGTGAAAGCTTTCATCTTGAGCGCTAGCATTCTCACAAACTGGTAAGTGTATGCCTCTCTAGTACCACCAGACTCTGGTAGTAACTGTAGCTAGTAGAGACAGCAGTAGCATCAGATGATGATCAGTGATAGCTAACTAGCTAGTGAGTTATTGTGGTCTATACCTGTATGATAGAGTCACACAGTAAAATTATGATCATCTAGCTCTTCTATACTAAACTCACACAGCTCATATCTACAATAATGATGTGATTACATTCATAATAGTACACCAGTATAGTACTATAAGTATTTTCAGCACTATCATAACTAAACCAACTGCACTCTAGATGATCTGTACATGTTGTAGTATATTCATGACATCATTGTAGACATGAGCTGTGTGAGTTTAGTATAGGGCCGGGGAGAGCTATAGATGATCATAATAATATTGTGTTATTTTATCTAAACCAAATAACTAATGATAATTAACTAAACCAACTGCACTCTGTTGTAGTATTCGTCACAGTTATGTATTCATGACACTCTTTTATCTTTGCAGCCCCATGCATGGATGGATGCTAAAAAAATCATGCGTACCACCAGTAGACTATGAACGTATGACAAGTTTTAATTCATTTCTGCTTTTACCATAGACTGCTCAACAGCAATTGGGATATGATAAGCCCCAGGCTGTACTAGGACTCAACACCAAGGGATTGACACTGTTTGATGAGCGTAGTAAAGAACATTCACTCATACTCACTAGTACTGAATCAAGACACAGCACTGCAGTAAAATCATGTGGTTTGTAACTGATTATGAAGAACTGCAGTGTGATCAGATACTGACTAGCTTGGATTGATCATGTCATTGTGTACTACAATCATACCGTACACAAACCATGTATAGTTCTTGATGATGAGCTGGAATACAGTACTGCAGTAGTGCAGGAATTGGTTGGTTAGAGCTGATGCTAGTAGTGGATAGCACTGCACACTCACAGTAGGTGATGACAGTAGCTCATACCATACACTAGGTCATGTACCAGCTGCAGTGATGGTAGTGGGTCTACACTAACTGATCTACTGACAACAACAAACACATATTGAGCTAGTCACTACTGGGTTCAACACAGCATTCAATGATGCAGGTCAGGTTATGATCTATGATGATTATGAGTAAAGGTTAGCTCATTGCTGTCTTGTTGTATTCATCTCCTATGAACCCAGCTCAGTAGCAACAACTGCAGATAGCTACGCAAGCAGCAGCAGCAGGCTAGGAGGAAGGTTTGATGACAGCAGCTACTCAAACTGGATCAGATGGGTTGTGTTTCCACATCATGATACATCATATAGCAGTAATATACACTAGTATCATAGCAACAACACTAGCTGGTTATTAGTTGTGTTGATGGACATGTACTAAGATTGTCATTGTCTACTGATTATCGTGTGTTTGTATCTACACAGTTCAAAGCTGCTTCACTCTAACACTGTACAACTGATGCTTTAATTTTTTTTAGTTCCAGTGCAGTGTAGTAACTAGATCAATAGATTAGTGACAAATTGTAAGATCATATCTCAATACAAGCACAGCTCACATATTTATACTAGAATGATACAACATCAATACACAACAAGACCAGACAATGATACAATGATGACATCACTACAGTACTAAGAATAGAACAACTAAAATAGATAACACAACATAACACTAAATTGCACAGTGAAACTATTATGGACAATGATTTACATCTTTACTGAATTTACGATAATTATGAGCTGTGTTTTGTGTGTAGTGCTATTGCACATGCGCGTTCACATTTGAGGGCGTGGCTAGTTATATGTGGTTAGCTGATCAGCTGACTTATTTCGTGCTTGCTTGCTCTTTCTTGCTTCAGTGCTCTGTGGTCTCTCCGGTCTCTCGCTCTCGTTAGATCTGTCCTGCCTCGTGACTAGTAACAGTGTCACTACAACTCGAGGATCATGAGATGCTGAGATCGAGATGACGAGGCGCTTTACAGAGGAGCAGCAGAGGAAGCTGGTGAGTGAGAGAGTGTGTTAGTAGCATACACGAGATCCTCGCGTATAGTTAAGGTCTGGTAGTTGGATATATACAGGCTATGAGTAGATATAAGACGACTATACGCATTTACTGATTCATCTGATCATGAATAATGGATCAAAATGTAGTAGAGATCAAGTTGTATTATCGTAATTTTGGTTTATATCTCTCAACTTGTTCTCATTCTGTTTGTCTCTTACACTGTGATACTGACATAGTTGAGTGTGGCTGGTCCCAGGACAAGCTATGAGAGGACATGATTGCGTTTCAAGTGTGTAGCTACTAACAGTCTGTAACAACACTTGTGGTCTTGTTTGTAGCTAGGACTGTGTATTATGGTGCAGGAGCACAGTAGCGTGTGGAGAGGGTGTGTGAGAGTGATGGTATGATCACCGGTCAGTGGTGCTGCTCTGTGTGCTCTACTCACACAGGATAGGGAGCTGAGTGATGCTTGTCGTTATGGTAGACTGGATGATGCTCGCTCAGCAATCCAGAAAGGAGCAGACCCAAATTGGAGGAATCCTGTTGCGGTGAGTCTCCATCAGCTAGTCCATTGTGAGTGTATGTGAACATGTAGTGGTGTAGTGTACCACTAGCTGGTAATGTTGTGTAGTCCAGAATGTCACAGTAAGAGAGCATGGTCCACACTGCTTTGTGCCACATTTCCTGGAATACCAACAGTCATATTAGCATGGCATACTACCATGTTAGTATCAGTACAGTACATGGAAAGGTACTGGTAGCAGCTACTGAGAGCATGTAAATCCCACTGGGAGGAGGACACAGAAGTGCACACATTTTGGAGATTTCTAAAAAGCACTGTGCATTGTCGAGAAAGCATCTATTCCTAAAAAGTTAACAAAAGTATCATAAACGTAAAATTATTTTTTCTTATAATGCTCGATGGACAGAATGAACGAATCAGTGAATGACAAAACAAGTAACGTAACCCTCGTGCATGTGCCGAGGGTTAATGATACACATGAATAAGTCACAGCCTATGCAAATGCAGGCCTAAAATAGACGTTACGATCAAGCGACTTGACATCGTAAGCACGGTTCTAGTACATGCAAGAACATTCCTACTACACTTACAGTCATGTAGTAAGTCGTCGATCTACACTGGCTACCGGTTCATACCTGCACTACTAAATTGATTTTACTCATCGTTTGCTGCTTCCACTCATCATCCTGATGATGCACATGTGACCATGGGTAGATCACATTTGACCGATTATTCTCGAATATTCTAAAATTCTGTCAGTTTCCTATTATTCTAATAATTATTCCAGTATAATAAGCACATGACTAGTGAGGATATGCTTGATGGTGAATAGTGGTTGAGATATTAGTGACAATAGTGTGTTGTATTGATCCACTCTTCTCATGTGCAGTTTGGATACACTGCTCTAATTGGAGCTGCTGCATCTGGTCACACAGCCATTGTGCAATACCTGGTCGAGGAGACCTCAGCTCAAGTTAATGCCACAGACAGGGTGAGTCTTGTAGCAACTACATTTTAACCATAATGTAATTTGGGTAGCCTGGCTATGTGACTATACTTAGTTCTTCTAATACACTGTCTTTCTCTGTCCAGTATACTAGCACGCATGGCTAGATTCTGTTTTACATTAATTAAACCATGTTATGTGTAACTATACATTTACTATCATAGTCTAGCCGCTAGCTTGTATAATCAACCAGTACTAAAGGATAGTGTAGCAGTCTAGTGATATCACATGATCAAGTTATATCAAAGCCTAGCTACAGCTATTGATTTCAAGCGGATTCATGTGAACCCTGACTAACGGGATTGAATGCACATTCGATCCACTTTGCATAGTCCATGTGAACACACCTTTAGTGCTCAGCTACACTAGAGTACCTGTGATATCTCGACTTGCTCATGCATTTTAGTAATAATCTGTAAGAGCATTCAACTCATCTCATTCCTGTCTCATGCACACAGTGTTCTCAGAGATGCTGTGTGATATCACTTTACTCTAGTCGGTAATTAGTGAGTTGCTGTATCATTGCTGGCATTCACACTAGCAACAGACATGGAGTGTTTCACACACACTAACCCTTGGCACATGCCTCAGAGGGTTACAGTACTTGCTCTGTGTGTCATTCTGTATCAGAGGCAGTGCTTGCTACTATGAACCAACTAGTGTATGAACAGGCTAAGTGTGTTAATGGCTTGCATTCTGACTTGTTGATATTGCTATAATGTGCTGTGTTGTTCCTGTGTGTGTTAGACTGCACTGTACCAGAGGCAGCACTCACTACTACACACCAACTAGAAACAAACAAACAACATGATAAGAGTGTCATTCTGATTTGTGGTCGGTTTTACTAGACTACATAGATACTGATCTAGATGCCATCACCATTATGTGGGGTATGGTCAGCAATGTTCACAGTTATACTAGCTGTATTATGTAACCAAATGTTGATGGTTTCAGCACCACTGGTATCCCACAGTATTGCACATGTAGCTCTGCAATTGTTATGAACATGTGGTATTGTAGTACTGTGGAGGCTGGTAATGACATGATCAGTACATCACTATATTCTCGAGGTTACCATCTACCAATGAGCCTCTGTTAGAATTTCTTGTGTTAGTAATGTGCTTGTAACCAATCATGATCCATAATCATGACTGCCATATATAGTCACCTCATCATGAGAAGTGGTCATATGAATGTTATGGTACACCATTGAGTGGGTGTGGCCCATGACTGACAGCTAGCTACCAATAGTACTACCCATGAGGACGAGTGTAATGATGGTCACAGAGTGAGTCTGTCTCTTAACCCTTTAAGCCCTAATGACGCCATTTGGCGTCATACATACTTCAGACAGCATAACTTTATGAAAAAGTGCTAAAATATCCCAAAATTGAGCCAAATTGAAGAATACAAATAACCACACAAAATTGACTGGTTTTCGGCGCCCCCTGTGCCAAACGTATTGGCTTCGGCATTTCTATGGCTTCAGTGCAAATTTCACAACATTTTAGGAAAAACAAAATGGCTGCCAAGGAAATTTGGACATTTTATGGCTTCGGGTGCTCGGAAAACACATTTTTGCGCATTCTCTATGATCTGGGCTACAATTTACACTGACCAAAACCACTGCTATTTACATGTACTTTTCAGTAGCCAGCCCCAAAGTACTAACTTTGAGCAAAATTTGACGAGGTCGCTGCACTTTATCGGCTTCACTTTCGAAGTGGGAGGGGCATATCGACCGACTTGAGTGTGGGCAATTGCGGCTACTCACTGGCGTAAAAGGACGCAAATTTGAGACCAGTAGCACAAAAGACACACGAGATATTCACAGTAGAAGTGGTCAGCATTTACGAGGTTAAAATTTCAGCAAGATAATTTAGTAATTAAAGGGTTAAGCACCTTGAAATCCTTCACCCTCCATTTCTTACAGAAACTGTCTCAAAATGATATTTCGAACACTTAGAGTACATTTTCAACACTTTTGGAGCATTTATAGCCAGATTTTCAAATTTTGATGAAAACTCATTAACCCTTTAAGCCCTAATGACGCCATTTGGCGTCATACATACTTCAGACAGCATAACGTTATGAAAAAGTGCTAAAATATCCCAAAATTGAGCCAAATTGAAGAATACAAATAACCGCAAAAATTGACTGGTTTTCGGCGCGCCCTGTGCGCTAAACGTATTGGCTTCGGCATTTCTATGGCTTCAGTGCAAATTTCACAACATTTCAGGAAAAACAAAATGGCTGCCAAGGAAATTTGGACATTTTATGGCTTCGGGTGCTCGGAAAACACATTTTTGCGCATTCTCTATGATCTGGGCTACAATTTACACTGACCAAAACCACTGCTATTGACATGTACTTTTCAGTAGCCAGCCCCAAAGTACTAACTTTGAGCAAAATTTGACGAGGTCGCTGCACTTTATCGGCTTCACTTTCGAAGTGGGAGGGGCATATCGACCGACTTGAGTGTGGGCAATTGCGGCTACTCACTGGCGTAAAAGGACGCAAATTTGAGACCAGTAGCACAAAAGACACACGAGATATTCACAGTAGAAGTGGTCAGCATTTACGAGGTTAAAATTTCAGCAAGATAATTTAGTAATTAAAGGGTTAACTCTGTTACTATTAGTTTAACCCTTTAACCCCTATTGTCACCTTTTGGCGACATACATGCTTCAGACACCATAACTTTATCAAAAAGTGTTAAAATATCCCAAAATTAAGCTAAATTGAAGAATACAAATAACCCTAAAAAATCCACTGGTTTTCGGCGCGCCCTCTGCGCTAAACGTTATGGCGACAGCATTTTCTATGGCTTCAGTGTAAATTTCACAACATTTTAAGAAAAACAAAATGTCCAACAAGAAAATTTGGACATTTTATGGCTTCAGAGTGCTCGGAAAACACATTTTTGGGCATTCTCTATGATCTGGGCTACATTTTGCACTCACCAAAACCACTGCTATTTGTATGTACTTTTCAGTAGCCTGCCCCAAAGTACTAACTTTGAGCAAAATTTGACGAGGTTGTTGCACTTTATTGGCTTCAATTCCGAAGTGGGAGGGGCATATCGACCAACTTGAGTGTGGGCAATTGCGGCTACTCACTGGCGTAAAAGGACGCAAATTTGAGACCAGTAGCACAAAAGACACACGAGATATTCACGAGAGAAGTGGTCAGCATTTACGAGGTTAAAATTTCAGCAAAATAATTTAGTAATTAAAGGGTTAAACACAAAAGCCTAAAGAATTACAATTAATCAGGTGTTATGATTAATCAATACATTATGCTACGCAATCAAAATTCATAATTTAAAAAAATACTAATTATTATTATACTTGCTAACATGATGCTGAATGTTTAGAAATGCTAAGAGAACAAAATTAATATCCACTTTTGCCATCTAGATTCACTTATAGAGATACTTAAAATGCAGTAGAAATGTATAACAGTGGAGATATGCGCAATGACTCACTTTTACACATGATCAGTCACCATATTAATTCCGGTCATCCCTATACATAAATTATTGTTGCCAATAATTTTTGTCCATCATTTCAATCAAATACAAATGTTAAAATGAATAGAAGTGAAAGTTAAAGATGAATTATTATAACTACATTGTACTTTTTCAACAGAGGCTCCTTCCTACACAAAGCTAGTCCAAAGGGCCATGAGAGAGGGTCGCACTAAACTGCTTGTCATTAAAGCTCTTATTACGGGTCCTCCTGGTGTGGGCAAGACCGGCATCAGACATCTCCTGCTTGGCCTACCACCTCCTCCTAGTAGGACCAGCACACCGTTAGCAACTCGAGCAACCAGAGCCATCTCTTTCTACCGCATCAAAGCCGATGGCAGCGGAGATGTTACATGGACGGAGCTCGATGACGATGCCTATCTCGAATACATCGCAGAGGAGGTGAAGATGATTGACCTCAATCCATCTCGTGCTGTTCCTCCTCAACCAGCCACCAGCACCACTCCTGCAGCCACTGAGAGCAGTGCACAGGAACCATCTGATGTGGATCACACTCCTCCAGTGCTACCACCAGCTATCCCACTGGTCTCTAGTTTATCACTAGCAGAGAGTGTCGAGGATACTAGTCTCCCGCCAGTTCCTCCGAAACCAGAAGGCACAGTTTTTAATGTTGCTCGCAAGATAGTTATTGATCCCAAACCACCAAAGAATCTTGGGACAAAGAAGACCTTTGTCCACTTAATCGACTCTGGTGGACAGCCGTCATTCATCAGCCTCGTACCTGCACTTGTCAGGGGTAGCACGGTCAACATAGTAGCCTCAAAGCTCAACCACTCTATCAATGATAAGCTCCAGTACGAGTATGTGAAAGATGACCAGCATCTTCGCCAACCAACAAAGCTAGACAAATCTCAACTTGAGGGCATTGAAGAACTCATCAGCACACTCTCGTCTGTCAAGTATTCCGAGGAAGGCAGTGGTCAAGGATCATCAGAGCCAAAGTTCCTCCTAATCGGCACTCATGCTGACAAGCACTGGTCACTATTTGATGAGACACTATCCGGTAAGAATCGATGGCTGAAGAAGAGTCTTGGCAAGCTGAGGACGATGTGCATTAATGTTAGTCCCGATGGAGATATTCTCCTCCCGATCAACACTCGGGTCACAAAGGGTCGCAGTGAGGTGGCGTCTTCTATAAGGCAGAAGATCATGGATGCTTGTAGCGATGCAGAAGTAGATATACCTACTAGATGGTATATATTTGAACTGGAGGTGAGTGGCAAGGCAAAGAAGGAGGGTCGGACTGTTCTCGGTCTGGCAGAGTGTATAGAGGTAGGAGGGAATCTCAGTATGGGAGAGGAAGATGTGATGGCAGCACTAGTGTTTCTTGATGGCGCTGCTCTCTGCTTGTATTTCCCAGCTGCTGCCCCTCACCTGGTCTTCACTGATCCTCAGGCTATTCTCAGTGAAATCACTGAGATATTGAATCTCGGTATCATCGACCTCCACCTCATTCCCTCTCAGTATCCTCTCCTTTCAAAGCATGTACCACTGGTACTGATGCTGCGGGAGCAAGGGCTGTTTAACAAGAAGCTAGTAGATATCGTGTGCTCCAAGTATCGAGTGAATGAGGAGGGGAAGTGTAGTTACTCAGTGGACGACTTCCTGTCCATTCTACAGCATCTCCTAATCATAGCACCCGTGTGCATTGATGGAGAGGAGCTGTTTTTCATTCCCTCTATCCTTCCTGCCAACAAGAAGATTTCCTCTCTTTCCTGTGATCTTGCTCCTCTCGTTCTTCTCTGTCGCACCAGGGTAATACCTCTTGGTATGTTCTCTGCCTTAGTAGTGGCTTTGCTTGGTGATAAGCTCTTTCTTCTTGATGAAATCATTGGTCGAAATGCAGTTAGTCTCGAATGCAAGGACGGTGGAGGAGTAGTGCTACTAGTAGAGTGCCATGCTTGGCTTACAGTTCACTTCAATGGTAACAAGTTAGCTGCTCCTCGTATCAGAGTTGCCATCCACCACGCCATAGCCACTGTCTGCAGGCAGCGTCACCTTGATTCTAAGCAGATTGTGTTCACTGATGGCTTCTTCTGTTCTTTCAAGATCTGTGAATCCATTCCTCATGCTTGTGTGGTAGACACTACCTTCTCTCCAGCTCATCTCACCTGCTCTGTTAGACCTAAGGTTGGTTGTGGTCCATGCTGTGATGATGGGATGCTGGCATGGCTGACAGCACCAGATGGTGAGTGTGGCACATGATGATCAGCATGTTAGTAGTATAGTGTATCTTTTCATGTAGCCAGCACAGTCTCTGCCTCATCAGCCACTGCTACACCACAATCACCTCCTCCAACTGGTGAGATGTTATGTTTAACACAAATTGTTTGATGATGGTCTATTGTCATGTAGTCTCTGTCTCAGCATCAGTCACTGATACACGAGTAGCAGTTGCTTCAGAGAAGATATCTTTATCCAATGCAGTGAGTTAATATAGCTAGGATGGTGTATAGTGCACATTGTGTACACTATACAGAAGACACCTGTTGATACAAAGCTACCTATAGCTGCTGCTGGTGTTAATGATGCAGACCTCTCTAGAACACTCAGTGAGCTATAATGATGAGGAGTGTGTCCCTGTTATTATGTGCTCATTACAGCTGAGAATGACCTGTGTGATGTGTTGGCTGTGATTCGTGATCTCAATGACTGGAAGGAGCTTGGACTACAACTAGGCCTTCTCTACTCAACACTGAAGAGGATAGATCTTGAGCAGCGAGGCATTATAAACAGCTGCAAGATAGAAATGTTGTCAGCATGGCTGCAGCAACAAGATAATGTATCACAGAAGGGAATCCCTTCGTGGAGCGTGTTGAGAAATGCACTGAAGCAGATTGGAGAGCAAGAGCTAGCTGACAGGATCAGCAACTAAAATGGTAAGTTGTGTGTACACATACACAATGTGTGTACTATTATTGAAACTCATACGAATGTCAGAATTTCACAAACGTGTATAGTACATGATTTGTATATTGGACCAACATGTTAAAATTATCAATACAATTTTCACCCAACATCCATTGACGTAACTGACACTACATGTAACATGATGTGTCTAATCCACTATACCTCACTATCTAACACAGCGAAAACAGTGCTATTGAGCGGTTTCGACGGAATACCGTGGTAATATTATTCTACGGTTAATTACACGGGTTGCGCAATGATTTCCTATTTTTTGGACTCGGTGTACCTCCCGTTTATGGTCACGCGAGTAACACGGTATACCGCAAGCATACGTGATTCTCAAGTCGACGGATACCGCGATGGCTAGTAAACGCCCTGAGGTGTTTTGTTCTTGCTGTGACGATATGGTCTCGTACGCCACATTTATCGCCTCGAAAAACAAAGAAAACTGTCGGAGGGGAGTTCTGATTCGGAGGTAGGCCTTTGAGAATACTGAGTTTTGCTGGTCTAACGAAGACCACGCCCTGGGTCCGGGTGAGCCCTCACTGACAGACATACCCCCTGCAGTGACTATTTCAGCCTGCTGTTTTTTTATAACGAGAACCATTGACTCAACCAATTGCATGTATACACTAGAATTAAAAATTTATAGATTTGACAGCCAATTGTGTAATTTGTATGTCAAAATGAGTTTTGCAAAAATAATTTTATTTAGAGTAAACTATAGACTATGTGATCTACTATTATTTGTTGTACAGATTGAAATTGATCATCAAATTGATCAAATAGTCATGTGTTACCAGAGCCAGCATAGCTATTGTAACATTAAACTAGGCTGTTGTAGTATAGCTGTCTGTTATGTTAACTATTTATTGTCCAAAACTATCATGCACAAACAGTCTTACCATATAATTTGTAATATTTCTTGGTTCTATAGAATCAGATGCTGAAGATTCAACTGCTGGTGAATTTGAGAGTGCTGATGAAGCTGCTTGTGTTGGTGAAGCTGAGAGTGATTTTGAAACTGAAAATGTATGTTCTAAAGCACTTCCTTTTAGTCAGACACATTCTTTGTGATAATAATGCTAAACTAAACTTTTTTTGTGTGTGTGTGTGTGTGTGCGTGCGTGCGTGCGTGCGTGCGTGTGTGTATCTGTGTGTGTATCTGTGCGTGCGTGCGTGTGTGTGTCACTGTGTCACTGCCATGTGTGTGCCTGTGTTTACATACTAAATAATTCAACTTTATACTACAGGAATGCTGTAACCATTGTCTCTCAAGCTTGCCACTAGAGAAGGTACATACTATTTTCATTATTCACGTCATTAGATCTTAAGCCTTGGTGTATACACTGCTTAGCCTCATGTGATCAAGCTGCTATCTTTGTGTGTCAGTAAGGAGAGCAGTTTATTGTGTGCGCTTTATAAAAATAAATTAGCACCTAAGTAGTGCTGATTCCTCAGTGGATTTGCACTACAATGGTCGAGTAATACACTGGACATGCTTTGACAACGCAAAATCACAATGCAGTACAATAATTATTATGCAATCAATATAGCCAGTCAGTGCTGACCACTAATATTCAACTGGGCGTGTCTATTATACAAGCGAGATAGCTGCTTACACAATTTTTTCAGACATGCACTGCTATCCTGTTGTGAAATTCTAACCTATCAGCTTCTAGGCTGTCAACTGTGGATATTTATGTCTATGAAGCACTACAGATCGCCAGCAACAGCCATTGATCGCGAGGTAAGCAAATCGTTTCATAACTCGAGAACGAAGCTCCGGATACAAGTTTTAAATGTTGAAAAGCGAGATAATATCGAGTTCTACTTGCATTGCTAGTTTCAGGGCTCATCGTTCAGCGTGCACCGCAAAACTGAAGTAACTGACTGACTGACTGACTGACTGACTGACTGACTGACTGACTGACTGACTGACTGACTGACTGACTGACTGACTGACTGACTGACTGACTGACTGACTGACTGACTGACTGACTGACTGACTGACTGACTGACTGACTGACTGACTGACTGACTGACTGACTGACTGACTGACTGACTGACTGACTGACTGACTGACTGACTGACTGACTGACTGACTGACTGACTGACTGACTGACTGACTGACTGACTGACTGACTGACTGACTGACTGACTGACTGACTGACTGACTGACTGACTGACTGACTGACTGACTGACTGACTGACTGACCGACAAGCAATCACAAACATGCAATGTCAGATTATGTGTCTCCTATTATAATATTATGGCGATCGAATAAACGATTAATTTTAATATGATTACTGTTCGAATCCAAATCTTTTTCCTATAATTATAATAATATAATGGTATACACGCAAGAAGTCACCACCTATATATATGTGTGTGTGTGTGTGCGTGCATGTGTATGTGAAGAGGGGCAGGGTAAACTTTGCTTTTATTGCTTACATGTGTGCGTGCTTTAGCCGTTTGATTCTGAACTTCTAGAGCAGAGCCAAACCCACAACAGTAGGAAGTGCTCCATAAAAGGAACCTTCATTAATTGTAAACGGTTCCTGATCTTGTATGTGTGACATGTCATAGCTCATGTCTCTATTCCTTATCACACAGGTTCTCCTGGTTTTGTCAGGTGCTGTGGCACTTGCTCAGTGATGTCAACAAACTGTGTGTTTAAAGTTTACAGACGGCTGTTGTCAAGGTTAGTGTATGAATTATACAGTTTATATTTTTATTAGCTTTACTGTAGGGCTTACCAGGATCTCTAAATATCTTGACACTCCCTCTTTCATCAACGTGAAGTTATCGCTAACTCTCAAGGAACAAACCACTGCATCCACGTCACCACTAAACTATTATTATTGATTTATGTCTTTTTAAACAACACTGTATAGAAAGACCAAATTTGAGACAAAAAAATGGGAAATAATAATTACGATACTGTAAATACAATAAATTAGAGAAAACAGCATCGCAATCCAGTGGAATTCATAGTACCATTAGTGCTTTTGGTGTCATAGAATGGTTTAAAACAAGGAAAACTGCAAAACAGCCTCAAACAATCATTCTAGCATCGCAATCCAGTGGAATTCATAGTACCATTAGTGCTTTTGGTGTCATTGAATGGTTTAAAACAAGGAAAACTGCAAAACAGCCTCAAACAATCATTCTAGCATCGCAATCCAGTGGAATTCATAGTACTATTAGTGCTTTTGGTGTCATAGAATGGTTTAAAACAAGGAAAACTGCAAAACAGCCTCCTACTATCATTCCAGCATTGCAATCCAGTGGAATTCGTAGTATCACTAGCATGTTTGACGACTAAGAATGGTGAAACAAAGAAGACTGGTAAAAAGCAATCATGCTAGCGCAACAATCCAGTACAACTATAGTACTCGCAGTATCATGAGTGTGTTTGATGACTTATGTTGACTCAATAATTATAATTATTTTCAACATAAAATTACATCAACAACAGCAAAATTTGTGTTGGAAGAAAGTACGTCAATTGAGAGCAAAAGTCCAATTGAAGGAGGAAGAGGAGCTTAGCCAACGCGCACAATAATGTCACTAGGCTAAAGATAGTGACGTTGTATCTTGGTTTAAGATCACCAGTTGAGTGAGTTGTGTTTACTTGAAGGGAGGAGGAGCTTAGCCTATACGCACACAATAGTGTTAGACACTAATAACAGTGAGTTCGTACCTTGGTTAAGAGCATCAGTTGAGTGAGTTGTGTCTACTTGAAAGAGGAGGAGCTTAGCCTACGCACACAATAATGTTAGACAAAAACTAATAACAGTGAGTTCGTACCTTGGTTTAAGAGTGCCAGTTGAGTGAGTTGTGTCTTCTGTAGCCTCTTTTCGTATCCAGCATGGATGACACACATAGTCTAGAACAGATTAAAAGTGAAGTTCACAATACTACACACATCAATTTTATTATTAATTTTATGACCTGTATGCAAAAGTGCTCCAAAATTAAAAGGAGGCTACGGGTTACATGTGTAGCAGTACACGACATATTGCCGTAGATTCGTGAAAACAAACTCTGGTGTTTGAGCACCAGAATTAAGCCTGTTCTGAATTTTTGCGAACTTGTGAAATATACATGTAGTCTACATGTCTGCGAAAATAATACATGTATGATCTATGGTAAGAAACTCAACCAATTGAGTACTATAGGTATGGGATAGGGGATCAAGTACATTAAACTAGAGGAGCAAAAAATGAGCTGATATGAAGTCTAACATGATGTCTTTCGATCACTAACCAATGTATGATACCCATGCCTTCACTGCAACAGGCCGGTGTGTGAACTCTAGCTCTCTAAAGAGACACAGGCCAGATAACTTACTGACTTTAGGAATAAAGGTACTACCAGGCATCTAAACACCCAAGAAAACAAAGGGTGCTAGCTTGGTAGCCCAATCAGACTCCGGCTGGGACCTGCTAGCACTCCTTGCAGCACCATAGTAAATGAACTTTGAGGCAACTAGATGAGATTGAACTAGAATAAAGTTGAGCTATAAGATAGCATAAAGTAATATTTGAACAGGTGATGAAGAGTAACTACCTGAATCAGAAACAGTTGATTAGGTTGATCGCTAGCTGATAGACAGCGATTTAGCAATGTAACAAGCACTCATGCAGACAGAGTCAAAGGAGTAACTGAACAAGTATGAGAGTCCCAGTCACTCAAGTTCAGGCATATATACATCTAGATAAGCTAAGGGGCCACAATGATAAGTTAGACGAGAGCTCAGTCGGGAAGGAGATGTCAAACACACCTAGTACACAAATTAACACGTAGGAAATCACGGTGTAGCAGCAGCTAGAGATCGAGTAAGTAAGCCTGGTTTCTTCAGTGTAGGACCCGCTGAGGCCTAGGCTGGCTAGCTTGCGAGGCAGGAGTCACTCACTACATGCATACAGCAGTACAGTCGAGTCAGTTTATAGTTCGGCCAGTGGGCGTGGTACGGTAGGTGGAGTCACACTGTATACTGGCGGGCTACAATCTGGTTGGTCCAAATTTATTTGCCACGTGAAGAATTGCAGCTGGTGACTAGCGCCGCATCCTCCATTGCTTGTGCTATTATACTACAACTACACATAAGGTACTCACTGCTACTCTTGTTCTTGTCTTAGATATTTTGCTCTGATTTTCATTGTAGATTGCTATCGTTCTCAGCTATTGCCTCAACATGCCAGGATCAAAAGTAACAATAATTATACTAATGACTATAATGCTAGCTGTTGATTCTCTTGTTGTCAGTATGATGTTATCTCGCGGTGCTTGGCAACAGGTAAGATAAGCTTCTTATTTCTGTTTCTTCAAGTACAATTCCTCTTATTGTTTTACTGACCAAAATGAGTTGACTGTACATCATTCATGGATGACTATTCAGGGCGGCGGCGCGACTCCAATGTATCCTGTACTTGCGGCCGCGACCGGGATCAAATTCATGTTGTGTGTATTACTTTTCTCTCTTAAGGTGTCTTCAGGTGTGTTAGTGTGATTCAGTATTAGTAAACACATGCTTGTCTCTTCATTCAGGAACACAACATAGCTACACAGCTTGATATGATCGGAACACGCTCATCAGGTGTGTTAGTGTGATTCAGTATTAGTAAACACTTGCTTGTCTCTTCATTCAGGAACACAACATAGCTACACAGCTTGATATGATCGGAACACGCTCATCAGGTGTGTTAGTGTGATTCAGTATTAGTAAACACTTGCTTGTCTCTTCATTCAGGAACACAACATAGCTACACAGCTTGATATGATCGGAACACGCTCATCAGGTGTGTTAGTGTGATTCAGTATTAGTAAACACTTGCTTGTCTCTTCATTCAGGAACACAACATAGCTACACAGCTTGATACGATCGGAACACGCTCATCAGGTGTGTTAGTGTGATTCAGTATTAGTGAACACATGCTTGTCTCTTCATTCAGGAACACAACATAGCTACACAGCTTGATACGATCGGAACACGCTCATCAGGTGTGTTAGTGTGATTCAGTATTAGTGAACACATGCTTGTCTCTTCATTCAGGAACACAACATAGCTACACAGCTTGATATGATCGGAACACGCTCATCAGGTGTGTTAGTGTGATTCAGTATTAGTGACACATGCTTGTATCTTCATTCAGGAACACAACATAGCTACACAGCTTGATATGATCGGAACACGCTCATCAGGTGTGTTAGTGTGATTCAGTATTAGTGAACACATGCTTGTCTCTTCATTCAGGAACACAACATAGCTACACAGCTTGATATGATCGGAACACGCTCATCAGGTGTGTTAGTGTGATTCAGTATTAGTGACACATGCTTGTATCTTCATTCAGGAACACAACATAGCTACACAGCTTGATATGATCGGAACACGCTCATCAGGTGTGTTAGTGTGATTCAGTATTAGTGAACGCTTGCTTGTATCTTCATTCAGGAACACAACATAGCTACACAGCTTGGTTGATCGGAACACGCTCATCAGGTGTGTTAGTGTGATTCAGTATTAGTGAACACATGCTTGTCTCTTCATTCAGGAACACAACATAGCTACACAGCTTGATATGATCGGAACACGCTCATCAGGTGTGTTAGTGTGATTCAGTATTAGTGACACATGCTTGTATCTTCATTCAGGAACACAACATAGCTACACAGCTTGATATGATCGGAACACGCTCATCAGGTGTGTTAGTGTGATTCAGTATTAGTGAACGCTTGCTTGTCTCTTCATTCAGGAACACAACATAGCTACACAGCTTGATACGATCGGAACACGCTCATCAGGTGTGTTAGTGTGATTCAGTATTAGTGAACGCTTGCTTGTCTCTTCATTCAGGAACACAACATAGCTACACAGCTTGATATGATCGGAACACGCTCATCAGGTGTGTTAGTGTGATTCAGTATTAGTGAACACATGCTTGTCTCTTCATTCAGGAACACAACATAGCTACACAGCTTGATATGATCGGAACACGCTCATCAGGTGTGTTAGTGTGATTCAGTATTAGTGACACATGCTTGTCTCTTCATTCAGGAACACAACATAGCTACACAGCTTGATATGATCGGAACACGCTCATCAGGTGTGTTAGTGTGATTCAGTATTAGTGACACATGCTTGTATCTTCATTCAGGAACACAACATAGCTACACAGCTTGATATGATCGGAACACGCTCATCAGGTGTGTTAGTGTGATTCAGTATTAGTGACACATGCTTGTATCTTCATTCAGGAACACAACATAGCTACACAGCTTGATATGATCGGAACACGCTCATCAGGTGTGTTAGTGTGATTCAGTATTAGTGACACATGCTTGTCTCTTCATTCAGGAACACAACATAGCTACACAGCTTGATATGATCGGAACACGCTCATCAGGTGTGTTAGTGTGATTCAGTATTAGTGAACACATGCTTGTATCTTCATTCAGGAACACAACATAGCTACACAGCTTGATATGATCGGAACACGCTCATCAGGTGTGTTAGTGTGATTCAGTATTAGTGAACACATGCTTGTCTCTTCATTCAGGAACACAACATAGCTACACAGCTTGATATGATTGGAACACGCTCATCAGGTGTGTTAGTGTGATTCAGTATTAGTGAACACATGCTTGTCTCTTCATTCAGGAACACAGCATAGCTACACACCAGCTTCGAGAAACACTTCAAGGCCAGTGCAACTGTTTGCTGAGGATTCCTCTAGTGATGGCTCAGACATTATTGACTTGTACATGTAGTTGTTATTAATTTTTTGGAAAAATTCGAGCAAGCCTTAGCTGCGGATAGAGCGAGCGATGACGAATACGTATACGCGATTCAGTATCCAGAACTTATTGATATGGCGCCGACGGTCACAACCAATAGACAGTGGCGGTACTATGACGGGTGTAGTAATCTATTCAACGGCTGTTGGCGCGGTATACCGTAGAATATTCAGTATCATTACCACTGTACACGGGACGCGTATAATAGATGCTTCACGGAGTCCACGAACTCCCGCCCAATGCGATTACGCGAGATCAGCAAACCCAATTAAACGGCACCGTCCAATTGCTCTACTTTCGCTGTGTAAATGGCTCATCTTTGTATGTGTATTTCCTATTATAGGTGATGCAGAGTCTGAATGATAACTGTGAATCTTCATGCTCAACTGTCCTAATAAAGTTAAATCTTATCTTAAAGCCATAGTTATGATTTTATTTATTTTTTTGTAATGTAATTGTAATTCTTTGTTGTGTGCAGAGTTGAGCTAGTTGCTATAATAAAAATTTCTATTTTTGATGTGTTCAGCTTCCTATCAATTCTCGTTCAGCTTAATTGTTGTCTGCTGGTATAGTACGTTATTGCCGCCATATAGTCTGATCCCCTCACTATTGAGGCTTGAGTCAGTGATGTTTGCTTGGAAGCAGCGTACAGTGGATTCAGTCGATCACTTGTATGAGAACCTGCAGGTCACCATCGATGTATATTTGCAGAGAGTGAAAGCTTTCATCTTGAGCATTCTCACAAATTAAACTGGTAAGTGTATGCCTCTCTAGTACCACCAGGCTCTGGTAGTAACTGTAGCTAGTAGAGACAGCAGTAGCATCAGATGATGATCAGTGATAGCTAACTAGTGAGTTATTGTGGTCTATACCTGTCTGATAAAGTCACTCAATTAAATTATGATCTCTTCTCCTGTGCTAAACTCACACAGCTCATCACTATACAATAATGTGATTACAATCATTATAGTACAGCAGTATAGTACCACTACATGTATAGTTATAAAGGAGTATTCAGCATCATACACTATCATAACTCAATATTAACTAAACCAAGTGCACTCTGTTGTAGTATTTGTCACTGTTATGTAATCATGACACTCTTTCATTTTGCAGCCCCATGCATGGATGCTTCAGTAGACTACGTATGACAGGAAATTTTAAATCGTTTCTGCTTTTACCATAGACTGATGAACAGCAATTGGGATATCATAAGCCCAAGGCTGTACTGGGACTCAACACTAAGGGATTGACTCTGTTTGATGAGCGTAGTAAAGTACGTAATCAATAAAATAATTAACCACACTTGCAGACATGCACATAATTATAGTATAATTATTAATTTTAGATAATTACTACGTTATGAATTAGCTGCTTATGAATTCATTTTCCTGAATTTTTCTCAATTCAGGCTAACACACGAGTTGCTATATCGAAGGTGTCAAACTTGACACATGACCCTAATGACATCTGCTACTTCGGTGTGGTCGTCATGACAACAGAGTCCACAACTGGTCTCAAACTATATGCCTTCAAGGCAGAAAGACATGTGGTAAGTCTGTCACAATGCAACCTGACTAAAAGTTAGTGGATTTGAGAAAAGGGGTGGGGTCACTTCGCTCCTGCAATTTTTGAATGCTCAACTGTTTTTTAAATTAATAGCTGCCACTCAGTTGAGCATTATTGAAACTCACTGAAAACGTTTTGTGTAATTTTGGTCATTCTGCTTGCTGTATATCAAATTGTAGCGTTATGGTACTAAATTTGGCTGAATGACAGCAAGTTGAAAACATGAGTTTGTTCGAAAATTGCAGGAGAAAATTGACCCCTTCTCTCAAATCTGCACACAAATAATTATTTTGGAGTAACAAACTGATGATAAGTTATAATTACAACACCCAACAATGAATACACATGTCTGCTATTGAATTACAGTTCAAATTTCCCTTAAACAAATGATTATTTTGCTGAACAACAAATATTAATGTTTACTTGACTCAAAACATGACCTTTAAACTTATAATGGATTACTCACAGTCTATTGTTGTCTCTGTACAGGCAATACAGTTCAATCAGTCATCAAAGGAACTGTTTGTTCCGTCTCAAAGAGGCTAAGAAGAGGGTCAGAGAACGAAGAGAGCAAGAGGCTGCTGCAGCAACTGAGGCAGCAGCTAATACACCAGCACGTGAGCTTTGTAGCTACTCATGCACAGTTAAAAATAAGTCACTTCCATACAGTACTATAATAGGAAAAAAATGCTTGTATTCCTCCATTGTTTTAACATGAAAAAACATGAAAGAAACTGTCAAATGAAAAAATGATGCTTTCTTGTTTCAGCTATATAAGGTAGTGGGTGGAGTAGAAGCCCCTCCTGAATAATCATGCTGCTCTGGCATTTGAAGTTCATCAAGAAGAAGAGGAGGTAAAGCATTAGACTCACGTAATGTGTAGAATACACATCTCTTTCACTAACATGCAGAACCCTCCACCAGTCCCTCCTAGGAAGTCGATTACTGAGCCGGAGCCACTGATAGTGCAGGACGACCCTCCTCCTCCTGCACAACAGCAGCTATCAACAGCACCTCTTAATACTGACGTGAGTTAGTTACCTACTGATCCATGTTCCACAAATCAGTCATGATGGTAGAATTGATTCTTTCGCATGCACTATGAGCAAACCAATTCTTGAACATTAGATAATGATGAATAATTCTCTTTAATCCAAAGGTGTCCAAATGCCCATTAAATCCAGCATTTAAATTTTCTGTTCAAACGAAAAAATTTTAGGTCCAGCTAAATTTGGAAAGTGAAATTTTGTGCCATGAAAAATAACAGTTCAAGGCATCTTCTAGGCAACAATTTTGTGGGCAACATTTGTTGCAGGCAACAAAGTTTTGTAGTGTATCATCGCCTTAAAGCATGGTGTGCATAATAATTATTTGTATTAAGTCTTCGTGAAGAATACCATCTTTAAATTTAATAGTGGCTTTTGTTTTAGTTCAGTGTGATTTTACAGGAACGAAGACAAAGAGCACTTGATGAATGGAGTAAACTAGAGAATGAGCTTGATGATATTGCTAAGGTAAATCGTGAATATTAACATCTATGAATAAATATTTCATTTTGATTATTTATTGTTAGGATCTTAATCTAGACACTAGTGGAGGACAAGCATCCAGTGAGCTTTATTCTGTTCCTGATAAGATCAGACAACTCAACTCTAGTGGAACATTTTCTGATGAGCTGCTTTCTCTTGATCTCCCGTCTCCAACAGCATGGACTAATTTTGACACTACAGAGGCGCAGACATCATCTCCCTTCACCTCCACGCCAGCTTCAGGCAACCCACAAGAGTCAATATCTCTCCAGCTCAACCCATTTGCTGCCCAGCCACAGTCACCGTCTACATTTAATTCAGGAGTGTCAGCAGAGTACACTAACCCAGCCTACAACACTTCTACCTCACTAGAGCCAAATATTTCCATGGATCTAGAGAACGTTCTAGCAAGTCCACCACAATTGCAATTTCCGCAGCAGCCCTCTCAACCAATGGCATCATTTGGTCAACCGTTTGGCACTCAACCAATGGTCTCTGGTATGGGACAACCAATGGGCTATCCACAAGGTCCATTCCAGCAGCAGCAACCAGTAGGCATGTTCCAGCAACCACAACAGCAAGCAGCACCTGACCTTCTTAGCTCACCCGGGTCAGAAAGCTTCATGGCATTCTCCCAACCTCTACAGCCAGCTTCCTCTATCCCTGCTCCACCTCCTGGTCCTCCACCCAAGGGTGATGTCTTTGCTGACCTCCTTGATATAGCCAAGAAGAATGCACCAGAGCTCTCCCCAGCTATACCTACTCCTCCTCCTCCTGTCAAGAACGAACCCAAGCAATACGTCTCAATGAATAAAATGGCATCAGTAAAGGACAGACCACTCCCTCCTGTTCCTGGTAATGATCCCTTTGGCATAGCCGCCCAGCCTCCTCCTCCTCCCGCAGTGACAACTAGTCCATCCACTGGATTCAACACAGCATTCGGTGGTGTCGAAGAAATTTATGATGATTTTGACTTTTCATCTCCTAAAAAGCCTCAGCAGCAGGCAGCTACACCAGCAGCAGCAGTAGGAGGAGGGTTTGGTGACAGCTTTGCTGGAGCGGCTCCTTCCAGTAATCCTCCAGCACCAGCTCAGACTGGATGGATAGGGTTTGATGACGAGACCAAGGGACAATGGCTGTAATTAACTAGCCACATCATGTTTAACTTAGCAGTAATAGACACTAGTACCATAGCAACAACAGCATTAACCTGGTTATTAGTTGTGTGTTTCATTATTGGACATGTTAATAATATTATAATTTTGCTATTATGAGTTCTAGTAGTCCGATATACACCATACACGTGGTAGGAGATACCACAGCAGTTAAAAGCTGCTTCACTCTTGACTACTACCGCAAAGCTGATGATGTTATCTACTGCAACAGCAGCTCCAGATGTACTTAAACTAACAGTAATGTGTTACTATGTTACACTGTGTAGTACTACTACTATAGCCCATACTGTACTGTACAGTACTACTACTATAGTCCATACTGTACTGTACAGTACTACTACTATAGTCCATACTGTACTGTACAGTACTACTACTATAGTCCATACTGTACTGTACAGTACTACTACTATAGTCCATACTGTACTGTACAGTACAGTATGGACTATAGTAGTAGTACTGTACTGTACAGTACTACTACTATAGTCCATACTGTACTGTACAGTACTACTACTATAGTCCATACTGTACTGTACAGTACTACTACTATAGTCCATACTGTACTGTACAGTACTACTACTATAGCCCATACTGTACTGTACAGTACTACTACTATAGCCCATACTGTACTGTACAGTACTACTACTATAGTCCATACTGTACTGTACAGTACTACTACTATAGTCCATACTGTACTGTACAGTACTACTACTATAGTCCATACTGTACTGTACAGTACTACTACTATAGCCCATACTGTACTGTACAGTACTACTACTATAGTCCATACTGTACTGTACAGTACTACTACTATAGTCCATACTGTACTGTACAGTACTACTACTATAGTCCATACTGTACTGTACAGTACTACTACTATAGTCCATACTGTACTGTACAGTACTACTACTATAGCCCATACTGTACTGTACAGTACTACTACTATAGCCCATACTGTACTGTACAGTACTACTACTATAGCCCATACTGTACTGTACAGTACTACTACTATAGTCCATACTGTACTGTACAGTACTACTACTATAGTCCATACTGTACTGTACAGTACTACTACTATAGTCCATACTGTACTGTACAGTACTACTACTATTGTCCATACTGTACTGTACAGTACTACTACTATAGCCCATACTGTACTGTACAGTACTACTACTATAGTCCATACTGTACTGTACAGTACTACTACTATAGTCCATACTGTACTGTACAGTACTACTACTATAGTCCATACTGTACTGTACAGTACTACTACTATAGTCCATACTGTACTGTACAGTACTACTACTATTGTCCATACTGTACTGTACAGTACTACTACTATAGTCCATACTGTACTGTACAGTACTACTACTATAGTCCATACTGTACTGTACAGTACTACTACTATAGTCCATACTGTACTGTACAGTACTACTACTATAGTCCATACTGTACTGTACAGTACTACTACTATAGTCCATACTGTACTGTACAGTACTACTACTATTGTCCATACTGTACTGTACAGTACTACTACTATAGCCCATACTGTACTGTACAGTACTACTACTATAGTCCATACTGTACTGTACAGTACTACTACTATAGTCCATACTGTACTGTACAGTACTACTACTATAGTCCATACTGTACTGTACAGTACTACTACTATAGTCCATACTGTACTGTACAGTACTACTACTATTGTCCATACTGTACTATACAGTACTACTACTATAGTCCATACTGTACTGTACAGTACTACTACTATTGTCCATACTGTACTGTACAGTACTACTACTATAGTCCATACTGTACTGTACAGTACTACTACTATAGTCCATACAAAAGTAGTTATTAACTTATAACACGACCAAAATGTTATTAAGACAGGTACATGATGTAACGAGTAGGTGAAAATAAAAATAAAAAATAAAATTTAAGTAGGACCAATTCAGATTTTGTAGAGAAAATATTAAAACAGTTTAACCAGATCCATTGCCCTCTGCAATGGCTAAAGTTAGAGTATCTGTCTTTAGGTTAAAGGGCTTAGATTTTGCGGACCTGGTTCCTCGCAAGCACATAAGGGTGGAGCGCAGTAGAGCGAAGCTCAGTCGACTCCTCAGAAAGCCCATTATCTGACCATAGGAAGCATCATGTTTTTCCGCGAGAAGGTTGCCAATTCTCTTCAGAGTCAAAGTAGCAGCGGGGCCTATTCCTCCAGTACATGCAAGTACAAATGGGACAAAAGTAGATTGCTCGATCTCAACAACTCGTTGTTCATATTTCCTTCTCTTCTCATTCTCATGTCTTCGGTAGCTTGATTGGATGCAGGGGGTTTGATTCGAGGGAGCGTAGGGGTTGAACACCCGCACATCAAAAAATGTTCGATCAAATCTGCCCCCCCAGATACCACTGGCGGCAACATCAAGTCTAGCATACTCGTCTCGGTTGGCACTCAACAGAGAGAGAGTCTCCCCACTACGTATACTGTACTGTCCATACTGTCTGTATGGACAGTATGTCCATACTGTACTGTCTGTCCATACTGTAGTCTGTCCATACTGTACTGTCCATACTGTACTGTACAGTACTACTACTATAGTCCATACTGTACTGTACAGTACTACTACTATAGTCCATACTGTACTGTACAGTACTACTACTATAGTCCATACTGTACAGTACAGTACTACATTGTACTACTATAGTCCATACTGTACTGTTCAGTACTACTACTACAGTCCATACTGTACTGTACAGTACTACTACTATAGTCCATACTGTACTGTACAGTACTACTACTATAGTCCATACTGTACTGTACAGTACTACTACAAAAGACTCAGTCCATACTGTACTGTACAGTACTACTACTACAGTCCATACTGTACTGTACAGTACTACTACTATAGTCCATACTGTACTGTACAGTACTACTACTATAGTCCATACTGCACAGTAAAAAGTGGTGTGTCAAAGTGACACACTGCGGTGTGTCAAAGATGGATTTGACACACCAAAAGCGTGTCGACACATCTACGTGTGCTGCAACAGTGTGCCGAATTCAAATGGCACACGTGAAGTGTGTCAGCACACACCCTGCCTAAATTTAGGCAGGGTGTAATACTATTATAGAGAACTATTACTACATGTACCACACCACGTAGCTACACGCCGCGTGACGATTAAATTGAATCTCTAAAATGGAATACTCAAACTGTATTAATGACAGATGATAAAACTGCATGAGTACAAAGAAAATAATAATAATTCAGTAAAGTTTATAATTGAGTTATTTTTGTGTACATGTATAATGCTGGACCTCAGTAGTTATTCAAAATCTTTTGTCAAGTTTTCTTGTCAGGTTAGACTGCAAAGGACTCGTGATCTAGCTTGCAACCCTGAAGAAAGAAAAAAGTTAATAATAGTTATTAAGTTCCTGACTGTAACAACAATGAGAGTTTATGAAATACAGAGGGGCAAGCTACATGAGCGAAATACAAGAACTGAGTGTTTAGCTACGAGACACAAGAATAGAGTGTTTAGCTATGAGGCAGAAGAACAGAGTGTTTAGAGAAGATTGCATGTGTGTTGTACATTAAAGCTAGAGGAGCTTTGTATAGTAACGTGACTCAGAAACTTAGAGGACTGAATTAGCTGGGATCAAAATTCTAATATCAAATCACGACACACATAGTATTTAAACAGAGAGAGGAACAATGACTACAACACTCACATGACAAAAATACAAGAGGTGACAGACTGACTGACTACAACAAGACTGAGGATTAGAAGAAATAACAAACATCACTACAAGCTTTACTGCTGGCACAGGTGTTCAGAAGTCAGCTCAGGCTATTCAATGTATGTACTACTACACAGCAAGAAGAACAACTAACACAGCACGAAAAGTCTGATTTATAACATATGCAATTGCGATCACATGTGAATTAAATATGAACGGTCATATTTGATTCACATGTGATGATTATCACATATGGTTGTCATCTGAACATAGATGTGCTACACGTGTGCTCCAGTATATCAACTGTAGTTCACATTTTTATCCTATTTGCTACACGTGTGCTCCATGATGGTCATATGTATCATACCTGTGTTCTACCTGTAGCTCACATTGTTCACAGATGTGGATCATATGAAGTTAAACAACTATAAAGTTATCTAGTGACAAGCGACAAGGACTAACAGTGAACACAACAGAAGACAATGACTAATGGTGAACGTAACAGAAGACAAGGTAGTGTGTCTGCTGTTTAGCAGAGAGAACACAACATACATGCATGAAGGCAGCATTCAGCTATCATAACAATGAAGGCAACATACAGCTATCATAACAGAATCTGTATGCATACTGTACACAAGGCAACAACAGAGCAGTGCTAATTATTTTTTGAATCAAGCACAGAGTGTTTTTCTATGTGAAACAAACACAAAGTGTGATTGTACATGAAACTAGCACAAAGTGTGATTTTACATGAAAAAAACACAAAGTGTGAATTTAAAAGTATTGTTATTTTCACTTACTTTTCAAGAATGCAGGTGTCCTCGTAAATGGTACTGTCAGCTTATATCTGCTCCATAGGAATCTGAGAATATGAGATGAACATTACATAAAACAAGATCAGATGAAGTGTTTCAAGACAAGAAAGCAGCAAAATCTATGATACACAAGAACAGCACCACAACAATATACCACAACAAGGAAGGGAAATGGGACCTCTTAGGCACACAGCAAGAAGGCTTTATAATTTTACACCAACAACAACAACAATAACAGAGGGCTGTACCTATTATTTTATATCAGATTCCTATTGTACATGACCACACCACCTAGTGTAGTTAACAATAGTCCATCCTCCTGCTATGTTCAGAGCAAACATTTCAATTTTAAACCATATAGCCAGAACCAGAACTGACTGTTTGAGTGACTAGAGGTCAAACAAAACTTGACTTGCTCAATGGAACTGGTATACCATAACACTCCTTCATAACCTTAGACGCATCACTCACATAACCAATAGAATACCTATTAGAATTGAGTAAAATCAGTAATGTCAATATTCTGAAACACACACACACAACGATATAGTACAGCCACACAATAGAGTGGCACGTTACATTCCTTCTGCCAGAACTAGAGCAAACTGAAGCAAAATACACATTGTTGTCATTAATACTCACAAGGCATTGGTCGTGAACCAGAAAGTTTGAGTACTAAGCAAGCAAGTTAACCAGTACAGTAAGCTACACGTGTGAAAAACAGACGGGTAAGCTACATAATGAATGAACGTGAATCAACATGAAACTAGCACAAAGTGCCCACCAGCCATGGGTAAGCAACATGAGTGTACCAAGAAGCATTCTCTAACAGTACGTACACAAGAAGCATTCTCTAACAGTACGTACACAAGAAGCATTCTCTAACTGGCTGTACCAGTATTTATATAAATGCTGGGCTGTACCTGTATTTATATCATGTTCCTATTGTACATGACCACACCAAGCTAGCTAGCTTCAAAGTAGTAGTCTAGACAGGTGACCTCTTGCTGTGTTCGGAGCAAATATTCATAGTAGAACTGACCGTTTGGGTGAATCTTGACTTGCTCAATGGAACTGGTATACCACAACACTCCTTCATGACACATCACTCACATTATAGGTAATGGAATACCTATAATAATAATTATTGAGTAAATCAGTAATGTCAATATTCTGAAACAAACACACACCGGTATAGTACAGCCACACATTAGAGAGTACACGTTACATTCCTTCTGAGAGCAAACTGAAGCAAAATACACATTGTTGTCATTAACAGTATACAGTGAGCTCAAACCGAACTCACAAGACATTATTATAGACACATAGCAAGAAGACATTATTATAGACACATAGCAAGAAGACACACATAGCAAGAAGACACACATAGCAAGAACACACATACATTGTTTGTTTTTCTTCAGTTCTAAAAACTGCACCATCGGTTCCTGAACTGGACTTCCCTGCCCTGGAAGTGAGTTTCTGGACTTCTGTTGTTCTGTATCACATTGCGACCATGAAAGCCAATACTGCTCCGTAAAGCAGTGATACCAGCCATGCTGTTATCTGATATAATGGAGTCTGTGATACGACTACTAGATTCATATAATGTGATGACAGAGCGACCATTAGTGTTGTTAAAGAAAATTGAGTCTTCAATCGTTACAAAATGCTTCAATATCAAAAGTACAGAAGGCAGATTGTAACTGTGGTAATCTCTTTATTGGAAGCAGTGTACAGAATCACAATATACAAATTAAGACAGGCACACAAGCTGAGGGGCTCGACTGATGGACAACTCGACTGATGATATTAATATATTCAGTAGTATTCTTACCTTCTACAGCAATAGTTCTATGCATAAGTTTCATCGGGCATCAAAACTTATGAGCTGGCACTCGGCAGGCTTTCTTCCAGGCGAAAAGTCTTGAAATGTCAAACTCCGCCTATAATCTTATTATCCGAACAATTTAATATTATTTCACTGTTTAATTATTTTTACTAGTATATACTTCAGAATCTAAAGTAAGCTGCGAGGTAAGCTGCTACATGTACTAGCACCATTGTATGTCTGGACAGTCCTTCTCTACAATGTAGCTGTTGCCACCTCTTCTCTTTTGATGGAGCACACCAGATCTAGCAAAGGAGCTGTACAGGCACACCAATCTCTCATCTTTCTTGGTCACTTTAAAAGCCATGAGGTGATGGTAAAACTCGGCATATAGTTTATTCAACACAAACACTTTGCTGTCTTCAAGGACGTACATTTGTGCTATCTCGTAGTATCTCATTTCCTCCTGCTCATTCACTCGTACAACTGCTTGTCGTTTGTATTGTATAGACTGGAGTACCAGAACGTCAGCCCTATATTTTTTATTTGGGGAAAAATTGATTGTAATTTTATATGCACTTACTCTAATACAGTTATTGGTGCGGGGCTTGACTGCATACCACAAACAGTCCTAATCTCACTAGCCAGATCACCACTGACTCTGACAGGTTTAGCTGTGTCATGTAGAAATTGTGCATTTTGACCAGATTTTTTATGTCACTAACCTGAATAGCTATCTCCAAGAGTAAGATATTGTGATTTTTCACCAGGAGCTGCCAGTAAGACACTACAAAGCCACTCTTGGTGTCTTGTGGCTACGCTAAATGGCACATTCTTGAAGTTACCATGAAGGTAACTCTTTGCTTGAGAGTTTTTTCCCTCAAACCGTGTACACCACGTGTACCTGAGTGGCCCAAACCTTTTAGTGTAAAATTTCACCATTGCACCATTGCAAATAAGCTATAATGTAACCTTTTTATCTGTGAAGCGAGATGTACCATGAAATGCACTTTTGGTGTTGCCTTCTCTTTGCCATAGAGAGTGATGTACAACTCATGATGTGTCTCTGTCAGCCATGCTAGCTCCTCTGAGTGTTCTTCTTTCAGACTGAAAGCTGTGCATATGTTGCAGATGGTCACCAACATCAAAAAGCACTCCCAATGCTCGTCTCCTTCAGGAACCATATTCCCAATAAGAAATGGTAGCAACCTGAGAAGTGTCATGCACTGGGTAGCTGTATGCACACAATGTTAAAAAGTATTACGAAAGTTATCGTATTAAAATTAGAATTTACCTGATTGTCTAATTTTGTAGACACCAGGAGAGTCTCTTTCAATTGGCGTTGGTTTGGTGTCAGTTTCCGAGTATCCATAATGATGAGTAGTGAGAGTGCTGTTCAACGTCTCAACTGTAAACAGCTTTTTTTCATCTATTAGGTACGCCAGCAATAGAGATATTTCTAGTGGAACAACTCCCTCAAATAGTACGTGCATGATGTCCATTGGGAAAGACAGGACAGGATCAAAGTATGTGAGTCGGCATAGCACACTAGCACTGTTGATGCCATATGTGCTTGACACCTGGCTACTTGCTCCACCAGCTAACTCTACTAGCTCACAATGTCCCATGTGGGATTTAGCATTTCTTAAAATTAGTAGAGATTCGTGGAACTGTTTCATTGTAAAGAATAATTATAACATGTGCTATGTGCTATGATACAAGTACCTTTGTTTGAACACAATTTTCAGTGGCCAAGCATGCTCTACATTTCCTGAATGCAAAGCTGCAGCTCTCTTTATATCCACCTAGATAACAGCTAGCTGGTGTATCTCCGAGGACAGCAAGGAGTGCCCCATGAAACACTTGGCCTGCTATCACATGACCATCAGCCTAAAAAAGAGAGTTTTGTTTTGAGTTTATTTATAGACTTTACAACTTACACTACTCAGTTGATTGACAGAATCAATGAAGTTGCTGAGCAATGACTCCACCCCATGACTTTTTATGTCCGTTGAGGCAGCAATTGCCAATAGCTGAATGCTTCTATAGGTTGATCTGTATGATGGCCTAATATTTCCGAGTGTGTAGTAGAACACTCCTACATTTGCATATCCAGGTGATATGTATTGTTCAATTCGTGCATGCATGTGTTACCTAGCTTGTGAATTTTATTTTTTGATCCCAGAGGATTGCATACTTCAAGTTCATCATAATAAATGATGAACTGAAGTGCTGTCGGGAACTTGCTAAATATCTCGTGTGTCTTGAAGAAGTCACCATCTCTGAGATCACTCAAGTAGCCATTGTTGACAGGTACGACCCGTGTTACTTCTTCTAGCACATCTGAGTTACTAAACAGTGCCTGAAGAGAATCAACACAAAAATTGATAGTTCTGTATCTACAGGCATCTAACTTCTTAGCCTCGTACCCAGGCTCTCCATGGGTGTGGCTGAAATGCGGGGGTGGCGGAGGAGAGCCTGGTATCTACTGTTCGCGCATGCGCTAGTTTGCCTTGGAATTCCAAGGCTCCGTTTACTTTTCGTACATTGCCGTGTTATCATACGTCAACAGACCACACCTATCGAGCTCCCAGCGACTCAGCGCTGCAGCATGTGTGACGAGGATGAGTACCAGGCTCTCCTCCGCCACACCCATAGAGAGCCTGGGTACCAACTAACTTCTAAGCCTTCAAACATGTCTACATAGTAGCCCATAGCACTGCTGTGTGTCAAACGCAGCTCTTGGTTGTGTCTAGTCCATTCCCAGTCTGTACCAACAACAACTGGTGTTGGTTTCTGTACAATGGCGGCATGTTACCTTATAGTACATAGTATTATTATTACCACTAGATTGAACTGCTTTGTGTAAAATTTCTCTCGTGAGCTCCGAGTTCTTAGCCCATCAAAGATAGTACTCGGACAAGTAAACTCATTAAGAATGTCCGTTCTTGTTGATTCAGCTACATCTATTATTGTGTAGAAGTTTGTTATTAGTATGAATCATTATTCAAACCATGTCTATTCATCACTGCAGATATCTTGGTAGCGAGAGATTTAGTCACTTGCTCCACTAGTTGTTCTGTAAGAGCTCCTACTCCATCGACAGCTGTGTACGTCATTGAAAATCGTGTGCTGCAGTGTAACAGAAAACGTGCGGCATCCCATTGTGATGGCTCCCGAACGTCACTGACACTGGTATCAGCATCAGCTGCAGGTAGTTGCTGAGTTGTGGCAGCAGAGGAATCAGAGTCAAGCTCTTCTGACTGAGGCGGCGGTTCATGATCTGAGACTATGACTTCTGAGAAATTAATATTATTATTTACAATAATAATGCTTATTTAACCTCTATGTTTTCTATGGACGTGCTTCCTAAAAGAGTCCCACTTCTTGTAGGGACGTGCGGACCGAGTACAACCTGGAAAACAGCAGTACACAGAGAAGCGCGCGTCGTGCTGGTGCACTCTCATGATGTGCCTCGTGAGATTCTGTCGATTACTGGATTCATAGCTGCAAAGATTACAGTAGGAGCGGCTATCGTCTGCATGTGCCATAGTTGAGTCTAAGCGACAGCAGCATACAACAGTGCAAGGAGAGAGGTAAACTAGCTATAGCTGCTGCAGTTTCCCGCGCGTGCTACCAGGAGCGCATTCTATTGGTCAATAATATTTCGCGCGCTAACTTCCCTCTTTGCAGCTGCGTTTGGAAAAGTGAGTCTAAGTGACTGCTTCAAGAAAGACGCTTCGAGCTAGCTACTCATGAACTAAATATGCCCTTGGAAAATTTCTCTGTTGAGGATGTTTCAGTGCTTCTTGTACAAAAAGGCATTGCTTCTGATACCATTGAGCGCTTACGAGGTGAGCCATCCCACACAATACACCAGCTCGCCTACGCAAATTTTGCATTCTGTCTGTGTGTAAACTAGACCTCCTACTTGTTATTATTGTGTTTAGTGAATGAAATCGACGGAACAGCCTTGCTTAGTTTAGTGCAAGACTTGGCCGAGTTCAAGGACATCGTTCCCTATGCTGGGTTAAGACTAAAACTAAAAAAAGTAATCCAGGAGCATCAGCAAGAAGATGTGGCGCCGTGTACTTTGGAAGTGGTAATACAAATACAAGTAGAATTTTCATTTCATTAATGCATATACTTGTACGTAGTCTTCAGTAATGTCAGAAGCACACCGTACATTGTGGGATGAACAATATGATGAATTGTTGAGAACAGAGGTATTATGATATAATTTATTATACATTATACAGTAAAAATATTTGTCTTGTTGTTTATATAGCCTACAACAACACCTTCTGTGGTATCTGAGGTACCACAGCAGTCATCCAGTGTGTATGTAGAATCTGCACACACACCAGAATCTGTCGAATTGGCAGCGTCTGCTCCACCTGAATTGGCAGCATCTGCTGTTCAAATTCCCTCAGGGAAAACAGTGTCACCTGCTGCTGATAAAAGCAAGGTATATACATAATAATTATGTGTACAATAATCATGCAGCTACTTATGACTTTCTTTTGTGTGAATATATAGATTGTTTCTCTTCGTATTTCGCTACCAAGGCCATGCCCTTTGCCTGATAATTTTGATGGGATTGTGAGGAATGCCATCAAAAATAACGATGTTGTAGGAAGCAAGAAGCTTCACTTGATTTCTCAAGCAGGTGATTTCTATTACAGGCTATGCCCAGAGCCAACACCGACAGAGTACACTGCAATGGCGACGACATTGTGTGATTCTTATGCTCAGTTGAAGGATAAACACATAGATAACTATTGGGTAAGATGAACATGCACATGTATAATTATAATGCATAATTATTCATGATGGTGACCATGTTTTCAAACCCATTGTACATGTTGCAGACAACAGTCAAAAAACAGCTATCGCAACTATTCAGGAACAAGCGCAGGAGATCAGAAGTGCCGCAACCAAAAGAGGCAAGTAAGAAGACAACCTCTGATCTGTGCAGCTATGCTGCACCATCTGATACCTGTGCTGCCCTCGAGAGTGAGGACCATGTCTCCTTCGAGAGAAATTGTACAATGCTGAAGAAAGAGGCTGGAAATAAGTTTCCTCGAGTAGACTTAATGCATGGGCTTCTTACTCAAACACACAACAGGAGGAAAATGTTGATCCAGAACAGCAAGCAAGCTGCTGGCTCAATACTAGAGGAACATAGCTACCTAAAAGATTCTCGTTGGGTATGTCAACCTAAACATGCAATTTATTTTCAACTGTATGTTCTGTAGATGATTTTTGAACTTGGTCTACTAGTGGGAAGAGAGAAAGTGGAAGGCATGGCGGAGTGCTGGAAGGCAATGTGCCTGAAGTTGGTTAAGTCAGCTGATTCATCTCTTCTAGTTTCTTTCCTTGATCGGAAATTTCGAGGAAGCGGTGTCAATTCTAAAGGATTTCCTTTGTTTACATTGCACGAGGTAAATTGCACGGATGCATTATACATTAATCTTATTTGATAGCAAACTTTCAAAAACCAGCAACACTGGTGCAATGCTACAAATTTTTTTTGCACACAAAGTTATGAATTTCAACACAATGTTTATGAATCTAATTAATGTTGTTTACATGTCTTTCTATTCTTCATGTTACACAGGCTGGAACTCCGTTTTCCTTGGTAACAAAGAAGAGCTTTCCCGAGCCAAATGTTGTGGGATTTGGAGACGCTGCCACGGGAATGGAGCAATGCTTTGTCATATCAGAGAAATCCATCCTGCTGGAAGTCAAGCCTCCAACTGTCTTTGCAGCAATGCAGACAGTATTGGCAGTTTACTACGCACTCCATGTAGACTATCCACAATCGTCTATCCCAGCAACTTGTGTGCTTCTCTTTCTGCAAGAGCAGATCCTGCAGCATAAAGACAAAACCAGCAAGCCAGTTAGGTACACTAGTTTTGTGAACTCCATATAGACTAAACATCAACATGCATCACTGTATCATATCATACCTATCATATCATATCATAGTCATTTGATACTCACTCAGATTGTATCATTATAATTTTCTGAAAAAACACTTTGTGAGAACACGTACGAAGTTACGAACATCAGTAAAATGCATGCTAGTGGAGAGAACGAAAGCAATCTAAATAACTGACACATTAATGTGTGTTACAACTGACACACGCAAGTAGGTCAATTTGGTAGTACTGTACAGTACATGTACTGTACAGTACTACTACTATAGTCCATACTGTACTGTACAGTACTACTGTACTACTATAGTCCATACTGTACTGTACAGTACTACTACTATAGTCCATACTGTACTGTACTGTACTGTACTACTACTATATCGTCCATACTGTATTGCATACAGGCTGCAATGAATTTTATTGCACATGCGCAGTGACTTTTGTTTTGGGCGAGGCTGGTCGACGCCTTTAGCCAGACTTGGTTGCTCGACTCGCTCTCGTTTGATCGTTTGATCTGTCCTGCCTCGTTACTAGTAACAGTGTCACTACAACTCTAGGATCATGAGATGCTGAGATCGAGATGACGAGGCGCTTGACAGAGGAGCAGCAGAGGAAGCTGGTGAGTGAGAGTGTGTGTTAGTAGCATACACGAGATCCTCGCGTATAGTTAAGATCTGGTAGTAGGATATATACAGGCTATGCATGAGTAGAGATAAGACGACTATACACATTTACTGATTCATCTGATCATGAATTATGGATCAAAATGTAGTAGAGATCAAGTTGTATTATCATAATTTTGGTTTATCTCTCAACTTGTTCTCATTCTGTTTGTCTCTTACACTGTGATACTGACATAGTTGAGTGTGGCTGGTCCCAGGACAAGCTATGAGAGGACATGATTGGGTTTCAAGTGTGTAGCTACTAACAGTCTGTAACAATACTTGTGGTCTTGCTTGTAGCTAGGACTGTGTATTATGGTGCAGGAGCACAGTAGTGTGTGGAGAGGGTGTGTGAGAGTGTTGGTATGATCACCTGTCAATGGTGCTTTGTGTGCTCTACTCACACAGGATAAGGAGCTGTACGATGCTTGTGTTTATGGTGGTAGACTGGATGATGCTCGCTCAGCAATCCAGAGAGGAGCAGACCCAAATTGGAAGAATCCTGATAAGGTGAGTTTCCATCAGCTAGTCCATTGTGATTGTGTGTGAACATGTAGTGGTGTAGTGTACCACTATAGCTGGTAATGTTGTGTAGTCCAGAATGTCACAGTAAGAGAGCATGGTACACACTGCTTTGTGCCACATTTCCTGGAATACTAATAGTTACAAGTAATAAAAACATTTTAACAAAAATGCAAGAGATTTAGGGTTGGTACATGTATGAAAAAAGTATGGAAACAAGATTGTGAAAAGTAAACAAGATTTAAAATAAAAAGGATTGTAACAATAGCAGTGTAATGCTACCTCCCCATTAAATTAACTACAACTATCGAAGGCAGTTAATTTAGGGAGGTAGCATTACACTAGCTTCTATTGTTACAATCCTTTTTATTTTAAATCTTGTTTACTTTTCACAATCTTGTTTCCATACTTTTTCGATACATGTACCAACCCTAAATCTCTTGCATTTTTGTTAAAATGTTTTTATTGCTTGTTTCTTTTCTTTTTATTTATTAATGACTTAGTTGGCACTTGCTACATTACCAGAAATAAAGGACATCACACGGAATTACGTTTATGCACAGAACACGATTTACTTGTAATAACCCGGAGGACACTGGTTCGAGTCGCAGAGCAGGAGGAAAAACATCACAAAAACATCACAAGTACTCCAGCCCACCAGCCCACCTTAGGTGTCCCTCAATATTAGCTATCAGCTATTGGGATCACCTCACTGCCAATCAGTGTAAATTACCAAAAAAAAAAAAAAGAAAAAAAAAGTAACACGATTAATATAACGGGTTGCTAATGACAACCGCTCCGTTCCGTGAAGGTCACCTTTGATCATAGTTCACTGTGCGTCTTCTTGCACAGTTTCTACTAGTCCCAGTAGCGTCTGTGGTACTGAAAATGACTCCTATTGGTGCGCCTTGATCGTCTGCTTCCTTCGCTCTGAACTATAAAGCCTTGTCGCCGTTCGCTAGCATGGTACAGGTAGGCAACTTCACAGCTCTACAACGCTTGCAGTATAGACGTCCACTGTTTCAACACGGTTGTGTATAGCTATGCTAAGAAGCTCAAGCTTATGTATTACCTGTAACAATGTTCTTTTCAGAACAGAAAGTAAGCTGTGCGACGAAATCAGAGCTCATAGAGAATGGCGGTCACGAGTGACTTCTGGCCTCCCTCCTGAGCCTTTGCTACACTAGAATTGCCAAGTACTAGTTTCTAGACTGTCTAGGGATAGTCTGAGATACTAGCGCTACAGTTTAAACTGAATAATCCATGCTCAAACTGTCCTAAACACAACTGCTGTACTTCATTTCTTCCTGGGCAAAACTTGTTTCTTACCTAACTTCACCTCAAAAGTGGAACCTACTTTTTTCTTTGGGTTTCAATATTGAACACACCATTCAAATCTTCAGACCCTGTTCTATTAGACCTGGGGTCGACTAACTCAAAATCGAGTTTAGTTTTTTAGTTGCAGTCGCTCAAAAATCGATAAAAATCACATTTTGACACCAGCTAATACATTAGCAATTGGGCGATAGTCGCGACTTTGAAGTGCGTTTTGGAACGGACTTTTTTCAACTCTACTGCAACATTTTTAGCTCAATCGATAGCTAATAGGCTGAAGTTTGCTATCCTGGGTCGACCAAGTGAAAATCTAGTTTGTGGAAGTCAGGACGCCGAGTAGAAGTTCATCTTCCAATGAACACAATACATTAACTAAAGTGAATATACGGACCCAAGTTTTGATAGTATACGGAAATTGTAACAGGATGTCGTTATTAGCTGGCAATGAATACAGTATAAAGAGAACTATTCTACTGACTGCGGCGAGGAAACACGGTACGTGGCTGCACTCGATCGGCTCTACACTGTATGCAACACGTACCACGCAATATTAGCTAAGCTTAAGCTAGCATTCTTACAAGCCTGAACAAGCAAATCCAGGGTAACAGTGAAGATTTGCTTGTCGTCTGCTGTGAACACTGCTAGTGGCAGCAGTACTCGCGTTCCAAGCCATTTGTACTAAGGTGCGCTTGTATTAGAATAATTATATACACGGGCGTGCGCGAGTAGGCGTAACCTAGTAACGGAGTTCAAGCAGAAAGCATGGAATGGAATCTGTTATGGACCAAAATTCACTGTTTTCCTGGAAATACTCGCTTCTGCTAGTGTTTTAGGCTTAAATACATATCAGGTGCACTGATGGTCATAGGTAGCATTGCTTTTGTGCAGGTTCAGTTGCGTTTGGTTCGCTCACTACTGTGCTAGACTCTCTGAAGAATAGGAAAGAAAGAAAGAAGAGGAACAAACGGGTGATCACGTGAACTCTGGTTTATCACCTTAGACTTCGTTTCTGCTGTTAAACGGGCCAATATGCCACGACTACTGCGTGGCATAATATTAGCATGCATACTACCATGTTAGTATCAGTCAGTACATTGAAAGGTACTGGTAGCATCTAGTGAGAGCATGTTAATCCCACTGGGAGGAGGACACAGAAGCATACCCATTTTGGAGATTTCTAAAAAGTGCTGTGCATTCATGAAAATGCACAAATTCCTAAAAAGACTGGAACGTAAAATTGTTATTATTGCCTTTTGTTTGTTATTGTGCTCGATGGACAGAATGAACGAATGAGTGAATGGCAAAACAAGTAACGTAACCCTCGTGCATGTGCAGAGGGTTAATGATACACATGAATCATTCACAGCCTATGCAAATGCAGCAGAATACAGAATACAAGCGACTTGACATCACGAGCGCAGTTCTAGTACACGCAAGAAAATTCCTACTATACTTACATAATACATCACCAGAAAAGGAGGACATGACGCGGAATTCAGATCACGTGTGGTATACGAATAATTGCACTGCGTATCACGATAAAGCACCGACGAGTGCGGGATTTCCATAGTAACAGAATATGGCGGTGAGCACGAGGACTACAGCTAACCAGAGCTACTCTTCTCCCGAGGCAGCTAACGGATTATAAGACGTTCTGAGCAGCTAATCTATACCCAGAACCACCATCAGCTCTGACGCCTATGTAAAAGACTTCTGTCTTGCTTGGTCATTATCATGGACTGAGACTCTCTGTCTATACTTATTGTCACACAATACATTGTCTGTTACATAGATACATGTCATTGTTAAAGCTCTGCTATATATGGGTTGTCTATTTTTCAATAAAGAAAGTTGAGAGCTTGACCCAACTTGCTCTAGCTGTTAAAACGTCTGCGTGTTACATTGGCGTAGTCGGCAGGATCCAAGATGTCTACACGACCGCTGGTCCTTCCAGAGATGTTTGCGGGAGAAGAAGACGTCGACCAATGGTTCGAACACTTCGAGGACGTCGCCGCTGTGAATGCTTGGGAAGGAGATGCCATGTTGCTGTGGCTGAAGGTTCGGTTAACAGGCAGAGCAAGAACCGCTTTTCAGAGACTGGCAGCAGATACTAAGGGAGATTATAAAAAGGCAAAGAAGGCCCTTCGTGAGCGGTTTGAACCACCCAGCAAGAAAGAGCTTTACCTTGCAGAGCTACAGTGTCGGAGTAAGAAACGGAGCGAAGGCTGGGCTGAATTTGCAGAAGATGTTCGACTTCTGACGGACAAAGCTCACCCTCAACTGGAGGACGCTGCTCGAGAACAGCTTGCTCTCATTCACTATTATGGGACAACTGAGTAACCCGCAAGTAGCGCTATAGGAGTGAAGCAAACTCGACCCAAGACGCTGGATGCTGCGGTGACGGCAACGCTGGAGACAGAGTCTTTCCTTCCTCGCAGTAATGTTCATCATGGAGTCTCACAGGTCGAGGAAGAGAAGGAGAAGCTACAATGCTGATTGTAGATCAACTCACCACTGAAGGAATACTAGGACTGGACTTTTTAGAAGCGAACTCCTGCTCAGTCAATATGGCAAACAGATGTATCCACTTCCCTGACAAAAAATTGTCTTTTCCATTGTATGCAATCTCCTCCACAGCAAATCAGTCAGTGCTACCAATTCGAGTGGTGCTCTGTGAGACAATTCAGATTCCAGCTTTGAGTCAAATGGAGATAGTAGGAGTACCTCAAGAGCCAGTCACTGGAGGAGCGTGGATTTTCGATCGACCTATGAAAGAGGCAAAAACAACATTCACATCTGCGGCCTCTCTGGTGATACCTACTAGAGAAGGAGTTCCAGTTCGTCTTCTGAATGCCAGACAGGATGCCGTTACGATCTACAAGGGGACCTGTGTTGGACAGATGGAACTGACGAATGAATCCCAGTCAATCAATATTTCCACCACACAATCAGAAGATGTTCTGCCTCCAACGGAGGGTAAAGAGGAGATGTTGTGGAGTATGGTTCAGAATTGCTGTGAAGGAGTAACAGAAGAGCAAAAGAAACGTGTGTATCTGCTGGTGTCTGCATATGCTGACATTTTTGCTGCTTCCCCTACAAATTATGGTCATACTAATCGCCTGCTTCACAAAATCAATACAGAGCATCACCCGCCCATTCGTCAACAGGCTCGACGGCTTCCTCCATACAAGAAAGAGGAGATCAGAACCTTGCTGCGTCAGATGCAAGAGAATGGGATCATCCGTCAGTCAAACAGCCCATGGGCTTCACCAGTGGTGTTAGTCCAAAAGAAGGATGGGACCAAGCGATTCTGTGTGGATTACCGGAAGTTGAACTCAATCACCCGACGAGACGATGCCTACCCACTCCCTCGTATCGACGACACCCTGAGTACCATGGCAGGATCCAAGTGGTTTAGTACGTTGGATCTCATCAGCGTTTACTGGCAAGTGGAGATGTCCCCAGAAGATCAAGAGAAGACAGCTTTCTGTACGCCAGAAGGTCTGTTCGAATTCACTGTGATGCCATTCGGCTTGTACAATGCTCCGGCTACCTTCCAGCGTCTGATGGATTTGGTGCTAAGTGGTCTCCAATGGACTGAGTGCCTTGTCTACTTAGATGACGTCATTATTCTGGGACGAGATTTTGAAGATCATCTCCGTTCTCTGAGGTTGGTGTTCCAGCGTCTACGAGAATCAGGGCTGAAGTTAAAACCAGCCAAGTGTTCACTATTCCAAGAAAAGGTGTCCAATCTCGGTCACGTGATCTCAGCAGATGGAATAGCTACTGATCCAGACAAGTCTAATCAAGTAGCTCGGTGGCCGGTTCCAACATCTGCGAAGGAGGTAAAAAAGTTCTTGGGGTTGGCAAATTATTACCGACGGTTTGTCAAAGGATTTGCATCCATAGCAAAACCACTTCACAAGCTCACTGAGAAAAATTCTGTCTTCAAGTGGACAGAAGAATGTCAAGAAGCATTCATAGAGCTGCAACATAGGCTAACTTCTACTACTGTTTTGGCACATCCTGATTTTTCTAAACCATTTACTCTGGACACAGATGCTAGTAATACAGGGATTGGTGCAGTTCTCTCTCAAGAAGGAGAGGATGGAGTGGAGCATGTAATTATTGCATTTGGCAGTCGTCTTCTAACAAAACCAGAGCGGAATTACTGTGTGACAAGAAGAGAGTTGCTTGCTGTAGGTTTCTTCACAAATCACTTCTGACCTTACTTGATGGGTAAGAAATTTTGTCTCCGTACAGATCATGGTAGTCTTTTAGTGGCTAAAGAATTTCAAAGATCCTGAAGGGCAGTTAGCACGCTGGTTAGAAAAATTGCAAGAATTCGATTTTGACGTCGTACACAGACAGGGCAAGACATGGTAATGCAGATGCAATGTCCAGGAAGCCTTGTACACAGTGTGGAAGGAGCTCTCATGAAGAATCTCTATCGATTCAAGCACTTCCAACGGACGCGATCTCAGTGTTCACTCAGAGTTGTCAAGACCTCCGACAGCCTCAATGTGAGGATTCTTCTATTCAGCTGATTCTTCGGAGTAAAGAGGAGAATAAGAAGCCAGATGAGGACACCATCAAGGGTCAAAGCCAAGAGTTACGGAGACTCTACCAGATGTGGGATCAGTTGATCCTTCAGAACAATCTGTTGTATCGACAGTTTCAGAGTTCAGATGGTACAAGCCGACTTCAGCTTGTGGTTCCAAGGAAGCTACGTGATGAGATATTACAAGAGGTTCATGGAGGAATTACGAGTGGTCATTTTGGTGAAGAAAAAACTTTTCAGCGACTGAAAGAGAGGTTTTACTGGCCTGGACATTACAATGATGTACGGGCACATTGTCAGTCATGTCCCTCGTGTGCTAGCCGGAAGTCTCCTGTTCCACACCGTAGAGCTGCACTCCAAAATGTTCAGACTGGTTATCCGATGCAGCTTGTTGCTGTAGATATCATGGGACCACTTCCCCGTACCAGCACTGGGAACCAATATATTCTGGTCGCAGGAGACAATTTTACTCGCTGGATGGAGGCCTACGCCATTCCTAATCAAGAAGCAGTGACAGTGGCAGAGAAGTTGGTGAATAATTTATTCTGTCGGTTCTCGGTTCCAGAGCAGCTGCATTCGGATCAAGGAAGACAATTTGAAGCTAATGTGTTCCAAGAGATGTGCAAGCTGCTTCATATCAACAAAACAAGAACAACTCCCTACCACCCTCAGAGTGACGGTTTGATAGAACGATTCAATCGCACACTCCAGAACGTGCTGGCTGTTTCACTGTCTGACTCATCCAGTGATCAAACCGAGTGGGAATAACTGCTACCAAAAGCTTATTTGGCGTACAATACTAGTGTGCAACCAACAACTGGGTTCACTCCGTTCTTCTTAATGTACGGCCGTCAGGCAAAATTGCCTGTGGACATCATGTACGGAGACCCAGAATCTGATGCAACTACATCAACAGAATATGCTTCCAAACTCAGGAGTACTCTGCAGAATTCATACGAGATTGTGCGTACAAAGATGAAAGCAGAGTTGAAGAGGGAAAAGGAGTTCTATGATGAGAAAGTACATGGAAAACCATTCGAAGTCGATGATTTGGTATGGTTACACTCACCTGTTGTGGGAAAGGGAAAGTCTAAGAAGTTTCACTGTTCTTGGCAAGGTCCTTACAGAGTTATTAAGAAGCTATCAGACTCCACTTACAGAATCAAGCAGTTTCCGAGGGGCAAGAGGACAGTTGTACACTTTGATCGATTGAAACACTATCTCCAATCTCTTCCAGCCTCCTCTAAGAAACAAACAGCTCCTCGCTCTCAGCCTTCACAACAGCGTCCTCCAAGAATTGGACATCAGCTTGAGCTCATCGAAGAAGACGATCTCACTCCACTTACTCCTGCTCTTCCTCCAGCACCAATTCCTCCTCCTCCTCCTTCAGCACCTCCTCCCCCTCCTGTACCGGTTCAACCGACCCCGATCCCTCGTCGCTATCCTCAAAGGAATAGAGCGCCTCCCCAACGATTTGCTCCATATATGTTGAACATTAAAGACAAGTTCGGGACGAACTCTTTCTAAGAGGAGAGCTATGTAACAGACTTCTGTCTTGCTTGGTCATTATCATGGACTGAGACTCTCTGACTATACTTATTGTCACACAATACATTGTCTGTTACATAGATACATGTCATTGTTAAAGCTCTGCTATATATGGGTTGTCTATTTTTCAATAAAGACTGTTGAGAGCTTGACCCAACTTGCTCTAGCTGTTAAAACGTCTGCGTGTTACACCTATACAGCACAGCTTGGTTTTGGTACTGTAGCGAGTCATGGGTGGCATAATGTTGAGAAGCTGGTCACCAAGCGTACCATGAAGGTTAGCACTGTAGTACACACTATAGCACCATTGCCAGCTTTAAGCGGACACGGAGTTAATTTTTCCGTCACATGCTCCGTGTACGTACAGTCACAGAATCAATGGACGGCATTGGGAGTCGCGACTTTCACTCTTCGTAGTTACGCTCCAATCGACGGTGTACCAAAAAACAACGTCTAAAAGTAAGCTTTAGCTCACCATAGTTCTGTTAGTCACGCTTGGAAGCTAACTAGTTCGAGTTTGAGTGGGACAAATTCGCCACGAAATATTGCTGTGAACGCTCCAATGGACTCCATACATTCCCGCTCAAAATTATGCTACCTTGGCTACTTCGAACAAATTTTTGACAATGATGCGTGCACATTTTGACAAAAAACAACGTCAAATGTTTATGGCGAAGGGTTAAATTGTATCATAAGTCAATTTTTTGCAGTTTTATCTAAATTTTAGATGGGACAAATTTAAAATGAAAAAGTCAAATATTTAAGTATTTTACATGAAAACAAGCCATGAATATAATTAACTGAAAATGAATATAATTAATGTAGGCGTGTCATTGGGTGGAGAAACGAGCAATCCAACAGATCCAGCTATATCTCGACTCTGCTGCGTTAACGATCCAGCACTGCACTGTCAATTGACTTCTTATGACTCCTAGTATGTGTAGAAGTCTGTTGGGAACGTTTTTGTGTAAAAATTGTCCATGTCCAAAAAATGTATTACATTTCTGGCAATGCCCTCCACAAGCTAGCCTATGGTACAGGTATACGCTTCAGATACTCAAGTAGCTGCAGCAATGCTGCTAGTAGTGATGTGATAACTATGACGTCTTTTCGCAGAGCAACTGTCAGTTGTATATACCTCTGTCCCCAGTGGCGTGTCTAGGATTTGGTAGAAAGGGGTGCTGAATATGGGCGCGCAAAGCGCGCGCGAAAATTTGGCTAATTAATTATTCATGATCAATTAATTTTCGTTTATTTGCGTGTAAGAATTGGTACAGTGTGCGTTATTTAGAACTGCACGGCACTCGATCATGGATTCTTCGATGAAGCTATAGAGCTTAGAGCCTGAGGTTAGGTTAGCCAGTAGCCTGCTACTTTATGAATATTAATAGGTCTAGTTTAAGGGGGTGCTGGAGCACCCTGAGCACCCCCCCTAGATACGCCACTGTCTGTCCCCGGGGAGGGCTAAACAGTCTGCTAAACAGTATGTTTGTTAAGATTCTCATAAGCAGTGTGTGACTGGTGTTTTTCCCCTCATAGATCTGTCGCCTGTTTGTATTGTCATATCTTATTGTACTGTTTATGATTGTTTTAAACTGTCCAATTGTACTTGGCTAATCACCACATAGATAGAATAATACTAGCATGTATTCAAGAACAACTGTTCAGAGTTCAGTCGAACGGTCGTCTCTGGAATCTGGGTGCATGTCTTGAAGCCTTGCAATAGATTTCTAAGAAAAGGAAAAATTAACATTGCTGCTCAATGATCAGAGGTAACTTACTTTGCTACTTGTGTCCAGACAAGGGCTGTTTGAGCTAGACCGTTGCTCATGTACAAAAGAAAGAGAGGTGTGGTTAACAATGTATGCAGCCAGCTAGTGAGTCAGCAGCTCTGTCTGAAGCACAAGCCAACACAACTCCTTTGTCCAAGACTAGTAAGTAGTAAACAATTAACTTGCCGTTTAGGTTCTCTGTAAGCTCCACTGAATCGCTCGCAAAAGACTTCAATGCTAGCTATATGATTTGGTGGTACAGAAGTATGCTAGAAGCTCCAGGTAGCTGGTGTCGCTTTGCAATGATGCCATCTATATTGTTTCATAGTTGAGCACTAGAAGACGCTGCTCTCCATCGCTCCATCGTCCTGCTGCGATAGCACGATGTTGACAGAGACGCCGGCGGTGCGATCCCAGTCGGCAGTGACGTCGGCGAGCCCCGCGGTGACTTCTAGAATCCATCTCTTCATCAACAAAAGGCTTATGAGCTCCTACAGAGACACCATAGACACTAATAGCCATTGGGTAAATTTGAATTTAAACTTACGAAAGCAGCTGTTGACACTGTTTGTACAACGAGCAAGAACTTGAAAGTAACCCAACTTTACCTCAAAAAGGGAACGCTTTCCCATTATGTCAGTCTAAATTTCGACCATGCCATTCGATACCTAAAATGCCAGTCTTTCAAACCTGGGGTGGGCAAATAGAAAAAGTTGTAAGCTTTTCAAGCGACAGTCGTTCAAAATTTGCAAAAAAACCATGTTTTTTGACCCCGCCAATACAATTGCAATTGAGCGATGGTCGCTAAATTCACCTCCGTTTTGGAACATTTTTCCACTCGTTTACTGCAACTCTTTTTATGCCAGTCAATAGCTAATAAGCTGAAGTTTGCTCTCTGGGGTAGGCAAATATAAATTATGTTCACGTCGGCCAGGATGGCTGCTAGAAGTTCATCTTCCAATAGAACTAATACATTGACTAAGGGAAGTATACGGACACTAGTTGAATTAGTATACGGAAATGGTAACAGGATGTCGTTATTAGCTGGTAAGGTAAAGTGGCCTAATTTCGGTCACCGCCTATTTCCGGTCACTTTGCAGAAAACCCATCGTCCTGGAAAGAAGGGGCTTTCACTCCAGCAGCCAATATGCTGCCTTCGTAGTGGCAACATCCCTCTACCACCACAGCCAGACTGATGCTAACTGACTACTTCCTGTTGGTATAATCGGCACCACTCTGAACCTTTGTATGCTTGACGAAGCTGAAGTAAAAAAGAGAAACTTTGCCTTATGAATTTTAATTCTTAAAAGAAGATGTAACTCGTTAGCAAACTAAGCTTAAACTAAAGACTGAACATTAATGAAAATGCAGACATAGTAGTATCCTGCTATCTTCAGCGATTTCGAGCTGGCAGATGCCTGTATCATGGTAGGTGGAGCTCATTTCAAGCTCTACGGGGGCGGTGACATTGTAAAACAGCTTTTACAAATTTCTCAGCCGCGAAAACAAATAAAATCATGCAGACAGCTTTGAAAGCGGTAGGAGACGACCAAAGCTGATCGTAGCGCGGCACACAATTTGGGAAATCTCTACAGCACTTAGCATTTAGACCAACTATAGCTGTACCAAGAATCCGTGCCATAAACATCTGCTAAATGCAATCATTATACTAAAGTACTGCTTACTGTGAATAATAGAATGTTATAGGATGCTGAACACATCTATTTCTAGCAAAAAACAGCCGCCAAACTCTCGTCGTTAGCATAGAAAGTCGTTTTCAAAGTGACCGGAATTACCCAATTTAACCCCGATTTTCGCTATTTATGGTTACTAGTTTTTATTAATTCTTGCTACCAAGAAGCATCGAATCTTCAACGCCTACTTCCTCCTGCTGAAAGAGTATACCCAGTAGTATCAGTGACTGCAGTGCAAGAGCTCGTGGCTCGTTCGTCTTGGCGCTCGGTGCGTGCAAACCTGAACGAGCCAAACAGTGGCCGGAAATAGGCCACTTTACCGTAATGAGTTAGAGAGCGCATCCGAGGATCTACGCAATTTAGAAGCCCGAGAGCCGTTGCTATATAGCGTCCGAGCGTAGCGTGGCAGCTATGGTAACGGCGCGAGGGCAACAGCAAACAGAAACGACGCGAACGACGAGCAAGTACACGCGAGCCTTGTAAAATTATTCAGTAGAACTCCGCGCACAGAACCGTAATCTGCGCCTTGTGGTGGGATTCTATTATGAGGTCGCGTCAGTAGCGAGATTCTATTATTAGATTTATAGACCTGCAGCTACGCAACCTGATCGGTCAACAGCGCTTAGCTATCAGTGGTCTAAAGTCATGTAGTAAGTCGTCGATCTACACTGGCTACTGGTTCATACCTGCACTCCTAAATTGATTTTACTCATAATTATTTTGATGCTTCCACTCATCATCTTGATGGGTCATCATGTTTGACCGATTATTCTCAAATTCTGTCAGTTACCTGTTATTCTAATAATTATTCAAGCATAATAAGCACGTGACTAGTGAGGATATGCTTGATGGTGAATAATGGTTGAGATATTAGTGACAAAAGTGTGTTGTATTGATCCACTCTTCTCATGTGCAGTGGGGATACACTGCTCTAATTAGAGCTGCTATAAGTAGTCACACAGCCATTGTGCAATACCTGGTCGAGGAGACCTCAGCTCAAGTTAATGCCAGAAGTGTGGTGAGTCTTGTAGCAACTACATTGTAACCATAATGAAATTTGGGTATGGCTATGTGACTATACTTAGTTCTTCTAATACACTGTCTTTCTCTGTCCAGTATTTAGGGAGGCACGGTAGTGACTCCCTATGTAGGGTTGAACGAGAAAACAAGATGGCGGCTACATACAATGTATTAGCGTTCAAACGCTGATATTTCGCCTGGTGATAAATTTTATACGTCCAAAGACACTTAGATCTGCTCTCTGGCGTTGCCCCATCTTACAATAGCAAGGAGATCGCTCGAAATTGTTGCTAAAGTGACGAACCTGGAAACGGTGAAAATCGAGTTTCGTCATCTTCGTCTTCTTCTTTCTTTCTTCTTTCTTCTTTCTTCAGCGCGCCTAGCGCCTTTACGCGAGCAGTGCCGAGACCAAAACACCCACGAACAGTCATGAAATTCTCCTGGCAGGTGCCTTTTGAACTTTGTTTTTAGCGTAACGGCAATATAAATTCCGCGATTTCTCGATCGTGATCCATTGTCAGCTAAGTGTTAGACGCCATTATTGTGATTGCGCAATACGCACGTGACCAAGCAGTGGTTAGCGCACGTGACCAAGCACTAGCTTTAGTATCGCCGCGCCGTATGGTTCACGGAGAACAATAATTTGTCTGGAGTCTTCGAAGAACGGTAAGCTCGTATAGGATCACCATTCTGCACTTGCCAGATAATTATAACCCGCCGTACAGGTCTACAAACAAGTGTGGGCGGGGCTCGTATGCACTGCATGCATGCATGCGTAGGCGACCTGATCTGTACAGCATAACAATTATTTTTAGTTACAAGTTTAAAATAGTTCATAATAAAGAAAAGACATCAACAACAGGAAAACTAAACCAATGGTGGAAACAAAGACGGCTCGGTACTTGCATGATATTGAACTGCACGTTACTGAAAAAAAAAGGACACAAACAAGAAAATTAAAAAGATTTCTATCGAAATCAATAGGATGTAGGGTTGTGAAATCTACCACTGGTCCACAATGTAAAATAACAAGGAACAAGCATGGAATAGTAACACGATTGACTTGTTAACAGACCATAGATCCCTACATCAGTGGCTGTACATAAGATCAATATTTTGTCACAAGCTGAATGCACATCTGGTGTCAGTCAACAGTAACTATAGATGTGTTAGCTATAGTCAACCATAGCAGCCACTGATGTAGGGATCTATGGTCTGTTAGCAAGTCAATCGTGTTACTATTCCATGCTTGTTCCTTGTTAGTTTACATTGTGGACCAGTGGTAGATTTCACAACCCTACATCCTATTGATTTCGATAGAAATCTTTTTAATTTTCTTTACTAGCATGCATGGCTAGATCCTGTTTTACAATAATTAACAATGTTTTGTGTAAATGAACATTTACTATCATAGTCTAGCCGCTAGCTTGTATAATCAACCAGTGCTAAGGGATAGTGTAGCAGTCTAGTGATATCACATGATCAAGTTATATCAAAGCCTACCTACAGCTATTTATTTCAAGCGAATTCATGTGAACCCTGACAAACGGGATTGAATGCGCATTCGATCCACTTTGCATATATAGTCCATGTGAACACGCCTTTAGTGCTCAGCTACACTAGAGTACCTGTGATATCTCGACTTGCTCATGCATTTTAGTAGTAATCTGTAAGAGCATTCAACTCATCTCATTCCTGTCTCATGCACACAGTGTTCTCAGAGATGCTGTGTGATATCACTTTACTCTAGTCGGTAATTAGTGAGTTGCTGTATCATTGCTGGCATTCACACTAGCAACAGACATGGAGTGTTTCACACACACTAACCCTTGGCACATGCTTCAGAGGGTTACAGTACTTGCTCTGTGTGTCATTCTGTATCAGAGGCAGTGCTTGCTACTATGAACCAACTAGTGTATGAACAGGCTAAGTGTGTTAACTCTTTAAGGACTGAATTTGTGGTAGAAGGAGCCCGCCCCAGGGATTTTCCCTATTTAAACTTTAAACTTAACTGATCACTATAGAACCTTCTAGATAATTCCTTTCCTTTCTCTTTATGTATAGACTTTACTTGACAATTCTAGATTATTCTATTTCTAGAACCTTCTACTTCCTATAAATACTCTTGTTTTTGTAATGTAAAATCAGTTACCATTGAGTTACCAATTTAGCTCCATTTCGTTGAGTTATCAGTTCTGCGTCGAAAACGTCTAATAAGAGCAACTACCCCTTGGCTCTATCACAGAATTATTTTGACGAAAATTCGACTTGCTCTAAACTGACAGTTTGTCTTTCATTTTCTACAACATGCAGTACGTTAGCTATTCCAAACTAGCACTGTTGTTTCCTGGTATGTCAAAGTTTACAACCATGTACTAAACTCTGAGTTGGCCACTCCCACTTCGGAACTGAAGCCACTTAAGTGGTGCGACCTCGTCATTTTTCAGTCAATTTTGGTCTTCGTTTAGCCCTTGTGACTGATACAAAAGCTGGTGGTGTCCAGGTGAGCAAACAGCATAGTTTAGACCATATTCCATGCCCAAGTATGCATTTAAGGGCATCCTGAAGCCTTTAAAATGCCAAAAGTGGCGAGGGGCTCCGCCCCTTCGAACTCCGGCCTTCAAACCCCGGGTTAACGGGGGGACACCCCCTTTAAAATTCCCCCATGCTGTACGTGTTAGTGGGGAGGGCGCGCCGAAAAACAGGTGGTTTTTTCAGGTAAAGTCATCTTTGGCAAATAAACTTGATTTGACCTTTCTAGAGCACTTTTTGTACTTTTTATGACGTCTAGAGTAGGTGGAGTCAATTATAGCGGCTAAAGCCGCTATGAGCCTTAAAGGGTTAATGGCTTGCATTCTGACTTGTTCATATTGCTACAAGAAAATAAAAAGATTTCTATCGAAATCAAAAGGATGTAGGGTTGTGAAATCTACCACTGGTCCACAATGTAAACTAACAAGGAACAAGCATGGAATGGTAACACGATTGACTTGCTAACAGACCATAGATCCCTACATCAGTGGCTGCTTTGGCTGACTATAGCTAGTTCTGTTAGTTGCTGTTGATTGACACCTGACGTGCATTCTTATGTACAGCCACTGATGTAGGGATCTATGGTCTGTTAGCAAGTCAATCGTGTTACCATTCCATGCTTGTTCCTTGTTAGTTTACATTGTGGACCAGTGGTAGATTTCACAACCCTACATCCTTTTGATTTCGATAGAAATCTTTTTATTTTCTTGTTTGTGTCCTTTTTTCTTATTCAGTGATGTGTAGTTCAATATCATGCATGTACTGTGCCGTCTTTGTTTCAACCATTGGTTTAGTTTTCCTGATATTGATGGCTTTTCTTTATTAACAATTTTAAACTTGTAGCTAAAAAATAATTGTTATGCTGTATATCAGGTCGCCTACGCATAGTGCATGCATGCAGGCTAGGCATGCATTCGAGCCCCGCCCACACTTGTTTGTAGACCATGCGGCGGTTATAATGATCTGGCGAGCGCAGAATGTTGATTCTACACGAGCTTACAGTTCTTCGACGACTCCAGGCAAATATGTGTTCTCCGTGTTCCATACGGCGCGGCTATACTCAAGCTAGTGCTCGGTCACGTGCGCTAGCCACTGCTTGGTCACGTGCGTATTGCGCAATCACACTAATGGCGTCTAACACTTAGCTGACAATGGATCACGATCGAGAACTCGCGGAATGTATATCGCCGTTTCGCTAAAAACAAAGTTCAAAAGGCACATGCCAGGAGAATTTCACGACTGTTCGTGGGTGTTTTGGTCTCGGCACTGCTCGTGTAAAGGTGCTAGGCGAGTGGAAAGAAAGAAAGAAAGAAAACGAAGATGACGATACTCGATTTTCACCGTTTCCAGGTTCGTCACTTTAGTAACAATTTCGAGCCATCTCCTTGCTGCTGTAAGATGGGGCAACGCCAGAGAGCAGATCTAAGTGTTTATGGACGTATAAAATTCATCACCAGGTGAAATATCAGCGTTTGAACGCTAATACATTGTATGTAGCCGCCATCTTTTTTTCTCGTTCAACCCTACATAGGGAGTCACTACCGTGCCTCCCTAATAATGTGCTGTGTTCACAGCACTATCGGTCCACTTACGCGGTACCGGGTACCGTGCTATCGATTTTTAGTTCCGTGTCATCGAATAGCACGATCTACCGTTTAACCGTTGAGCATTATTGCCCGGGGTCCCGTTCACGGTGGTAATGATACTGTAAATTATACGTGACGTCGTACAATAAACCGCGTTATCAATTGTACGCCCGCCCAATGTTCCCGTGAAGCCGTCTTTCACTCGTCAAATACACCGTCGAATGCATTGTACTATCATTATACGCCAGGCTACACGAGTGCTTTCTGCTAGTGTTTTTTTAGTTAAAACATCAGAATCTATTATTAGCTGTTGAAATAACAAAACAAGCTAGTCTGCAAGTTCAAACGAGGAGTCACTGTCTGCGCTGTAGTCTTCGATCTCATCAAGTACTTGGGATGCTTCATCTAATAACAAAATCATAATAATTATTACAAATAAGTTATTTACTCACCCGATGTGTTTCTGTTAACAGGTGCTAAAAGAAGCATGGTAACTATTAAGCAAAAGAATAGCTGAATATCGTACCTAGAATAATTGGTGCCAGTACTGCTCGTCTTGATGATTGAGGTGTTGTCGATTCTATTAAAAAATAATCGGGAAAATTAATCTCAATAGTGAAATTTACCTGATGGAGATGATCGGTTAGGTACATCAGATCACGTAGAGGAGTCACAACAGATGAGGCGGATGAGGCAGCATAAAACATAATGGGTTGACCATAGAAACAATAATGTCAGTACTACCTTGTTGGTCTGTAGATGACGGAGAGGCATCGATGCGAGGACTATTCACAGAAATAAAATGCAGCATTTTAAGAACGTGTTATTAATTGCTTTTTTCACTGCCCAAGAGGGAGGAAGTCAGAGGACTGCTCTGCTGAATAAGATCACAAACAAAATTGTAAGAATGCCACTCATAAAAATGTTACTTACATGTCTTGGAGTACGTACAGAGCCAGTCTGCTACTATAATAATCAAAGGATCAAAACAGCTTGGACTGAATCAGTTACTTACATGTCTTGGAGTACGTACAGAGCCAGTCTGCTACTATAATAATCAAAGGATCAAAACAGCTTGGACTGAATCAGTTACTTACATGTCTTGGAGTACGTAGTACAGAGCCAGTCTGCTACTATAATAATCAAAGGATCAAAACAGCTTGGACTGAATCAGTTACTTACATGTCTTGGAGTACGTACAGAGCCAGTCTGCTACTATAATAATCAAAGGATCAAAACAGCTTGGACTGAATTAATCAGTTACTTACATGTCTTGGAGTACGCACAGAGCCTCAAAGGATCAAAACAGCTTGGTTACTTATATGTCTAGGAGTAGTTCCACGAAATCTTTCTGCTATAGTTAGTTTTTACATGACTAGGACTACGCACTGAGTTGTAAGTGCTAGTCTGCTACATATTCAAAATCTGTACAGTGACCCGGTCATTATCTCAAGTCTACAAAGTCCACAACACGAGGCTGGTGACTGCCGACGAGAGTGTTTACATGTGTACAGTGACCCAGTTATTATCTCAAGTCTACAAAGTCCACAACACGAGGCTGGTGACTGCTGACAAGAGTGTTTACATGTGTACAGTGACCCAGTTATTATCTCAAGTCTACAAAGTCCACAACACGAGGCTGGTGACTGCCGACAAGAGTGTTTACATGTGTACAGTGACCCAGTTATTATCTCAAGTCTATACAAAGTCCACAACACGAGGCTGGTGACTGCCGATGAGAGTGTTTACATGTGTACAGTGACCCAGTTATTATCTCAAGTATGTCAAATCCTTTGTGTCTTTATTACTACATGATTTGGAGTCATGCAGAAGACACTAGAGAGTACCCGGGCTGTGTGATTCCTTTTCCTAGTCGACAATGACGATAATACGTCGCATGAGATACAAAATCTCGACAGTGGTCACAGTAAATCTCTCTTCTCCTCTCCGTCATTTTAACGGGATAGCTAAGGAACCGTCAAAATGCTCACACGCGGCACACGGAATGTACAATGAACGCATCAATGACAATAGCCCGACAGTTTTATAAACACGGGAAACCGTCACTATCGTCCAATAGGAGTGTTACTGCTGTGAGTGTGCTGACGAAAGATGGGACATCTAGAACAGCACAGATGACTAGGCAAACACACACAGTTTTTATTTTGTATGTTTTACAAAACTAGAAATGGATTTAGTATGAACAGCCATACGAGACTCATGGTATGAGTCGTGAATTTTGATTACCAACACAATCATAGTGCTATGATAATAAAGCATATCACAACAGAATAAGCCACAACACAAGTATCAAAACTTAACATGTGCATCATGTCAGTAACTCACTGAAAGATATGTCGGCAATTTTATGGAAGTATTTATTGGAGGCACCAGCTGGTCATGTTCTTCCTTCATCTTCATAACTTTTTCTCGCAAAGAGGCTTCTTCACTTCTAAGAGCTAATTCCTCTTCAACTTGTTGTCTAACCAAGCCAACGGGGCTATCTAGCTAGCTTGTCATTCATCGATCATCCACTGCCGTTTCGTCTGAGCTGCTCTGCCGGTTAGGTGGGCTATCACCAACTCCCAGGGGCAAAGAACACGATATAGACCTTTCATGACAATAAAAGATCCACCATGCATTCCTTTCAGTCACGATTCTCAAAGATACAGCTCTGTTCGAACGCTGCCCACCATTTTCCAACGAGGCCACAGGAAACCGTCGCTTACCGTACAATACTACAACGTATTATACGTGCTCAAACAGCGTTCGCGCTACCGCGTAATATGCTCAACCGTGAAATAACCCGTTCAATGCCATTGTACGAAGTACTGTCTGAATCGTCTAATAGGAGCGTTATCGCTGTGGTTGTTCCTGTGTGTGTTAGACTGCACTGTACCAGAGGCAGCACTCACTACTACACACCAAACAAACAAACAACATGATAAGAGTGTCATTCTGACTTGTGGTCGGTTTTACTAGACTACATAGATACTGATCTAGATGCCATCACCATTATGTTGGCTATGGTCAGCAATGTTCACAGTTATACTAGCTGTATTATGTAACTAAATGTTGATGGTTTCAGCACCACTGGTATCTGTACAGCTCTGCAATTGTTATGAACATGTGGTATTGTAGTATTGTGGAGGCTGGTAATGACATGATCAGTACATCACTATAATTTATTCTCAAGGTTACCATCTACCAATGAGCCTCTGTTAGAATTTCTTGTGTTAGTAATGTGCTTGTAACCAATCATGATCCATAATCATGACTGCCATAGTCACCTCATCATGAGAAGTGGTCATATGAATGTTATAGTACACCATTGAGTGGGTGTGGCCCATGACTGACAGCTAGCTACCAATAGTACTACCCATGAGGACGAGTGTAATGATGGTCACAGAGTGAGTCTGTCTCTTAAAGCTTGATCTTGTACATCAATTCAAATCATCTCATGTCATAATATGAAGTGTTTACAGTGTGTGATTGTTGTTGATGTGCTACAGTACCAGCTGTACTCCTCCTATCGTCTTATAGTACTCTGCACGGACTGCCTGTCACTTTGCTGCTATGGATGGTTACCTGGAGGTGGTGAAGCTACTAGTATCCCATGGAGCCAACATACAGCTGAGGGATAAGGTGAGTGTCACTGAGGTGATGAGATTGTGTGTCAATGGACTAGCTGGTGTATTGTATGGTCACTATCATTATTATTGTTGTCATGACGACACCTGTGTGGTGTGCATGATGTTGTGAGATAATAATCATTCTATGATAAACACATGAAAAGGTATAGCACTCTGAGCGGGTTCCAGTGTTTGACCCGCAGCTATAGACTGATTATTGAGATGGTTGCATTACCGAACATTTAACTATGTTATGTAGTTAAATTATGTAACTATTGTGAGTACGTTGGTCATGGAATCATTGCTTGTGGCTATGTAATTAGGGAGGCACGGTAGTGACTCCCTATGTAAGAATGAACGAGAAAACAAGATGGCGGCTACATACAATGTTCAGTACGTATCGGTTATAGCGTGACCGCGAGTAACGATTTATCTGTTATAGCGATGGAATCACGAATAATCAAAAGCAAAACGTTACCTTACCATACAAATTGTATCGGGTATAGCGATCTCGGCTATAACGATAAACCTGTTATAACGATAGGAAGACGCGAGGCAAAACGCAAAACTGTATAAAAGATGATCGCTTATAGCGATTTCTGACCACGCCCATGTAGACGTTTCGATTATTGCAGTGCGCGCGTGCATGCACGCAGCCTGAGCCTGAGCCATGATATTCTTAGGTGCTTGGTAGAACTTTCCGCCATAGCTAGCTGCTGAGCTGCAGTATCAGAGCTAGTTCAAATAGTTACAGTGCCCGCGTGCGTAAGTTACGTAATTATTAATAGTAAATGAATATTAATTAGTATCGAGCATAACGATATACTGCTTATAACGATAGAATCACCGAAAATCAAAGACCCACGCTATAACCGATACGTACTGTATTAGCATTCAATCGCTGATATTTCTCCTGGTGATGAATTCTATACGTCCAAAGACACTTAGATCTGCTCTCTGGCATTGCCCCATCTATGGTCTGTTAGCAAGTCAATCGTGTTACCATTCCATACTTGCTCCTTGTTGGTGTACATTGTGGACCAGTAGCAGATTTCTTTATCCCTACATCCTTTTGATTTCGCTACAAATCTTTTATTTTCTTGTAATGACAACAAAATTAATGATCAGGATTAGTTGCCTGAGCTCCCTCACTCTTGTATATTACAAAAACAAACGTCTTTTAACTTGTTTCATTATGCCTCAGTGGGTGGAGCCATGAGGCATACAGTAGTTCGTTTGTATATCATTCATTCTATCCACAGTGATGGACTAAAAACTATAAGCAGAGATACTTGCAATGCATGTTAAATTCTGTATTTGCTGGAATTGTATTGTTGTCTTGGAATTGAAATGAGTCTACCAATTTGTCCAATCTACCAATTTTATTGATATAAAAATAATTGTTTCAGGATTACCTCAAAAATTTGTTTAAAAGGCATCAAAAATATTTTTCATGTATGAAATTTTCATTGACTGTAATCAATAAGCCCTTAGGCATAGCTTGAGAGATTATTGCTGTTTGTGTTGTTTTGGCTTTATTGGTATCCATTATAGTGTGTATGTGTCTTCATCATTACCTGCAGGATGGGAGGACTCCACTGGAGAGAGCAAAGCAGCGTGGTAACCATTCCATTGTTGACTACCTAGTGACAGTTGGTGAGTATTGTTATGCTCATGGTTGTTACACCTGTTACCATGACAATATGGTATTGCTACATACACCATACTCATATGTATCAGAGATTGTGTGAACTCAGTAAACACTGATACACTTATTGTAGTACACAATCTTTACTGTACATGAGATTTGACAGTGACTAGTTAAACTGTATAACACTGTACAGTGGTTTATTATGCCTCGGTGAACGGAGCCACGAGGCATACAGTAGTCGTGGTGTCAGTCATTCAGTCATTCTGTCTGTCTGTCACAATGATTTCTCGTCGCTCGCTGAAAACTAAGCGCTGAAACTTGCGACACAACCTAAAGTCTATATTTGCTTGAAAATGAATTTTAAGGATTTTGGTTACAATGCTCTGTTCCTGAGTTATGGCGTGATTGCTTACCTTGCGATCGCTGGCGATCTAGTTGGTGATTAAAAACAAAATTGTTTACTGCTGGCAGACTTGCATATGAAGCTGCGTTCTCGAGTTATGGCGTAACTTGGCTTACCCAGCGATCGATGGCCGCTGCTGGCGATCTAGAGTTCTCTGTACTCAAAACTATCCACAGTTGACTGCCTATAGAAGCTGATAGGTTACGGGATAGCAACGTATGTTTAAAGAAATTGTGTATTAAAAGAGAAAAAGAACTGAGATCTGACTTTGAGCTGTTTTTTTCACTATTATTCTAACATTTAATTGGGATTTTTCAGTTTTTACCAGTTCTATAAACCGTTTAACCATTTTGTGAGCGGGTTTGAGAAAAGGGGTCACTTCGCGCATGTAATTTTTGAATGCACGCCTGTTTTCAAATGGCTGTTAGTCGGTCAAATATTATTGAAACTCAATGAATTTTTTTGTATTAGGGAGGCACGGTAGTGACTCCCTATGTAGGGATGAACGAGAAAACAAGATGGCGGCTACATACAATGTATTAGCGTTCAAACGCTGATATTTTGCCTGGCGATGAATTTTATACGTCCAAAGACACTTAGATCTGCTCTCTGGCGTTGCCCCATCTTACAGTAGCAAGGAGATTGCTCGAAATGGTCTGTAAAGTGACGAACCTGGAAACGGTGAAAATCGAGGTTTCGTCTTCTTCGTTTTCTTCTTCTTCTTCTTTCTTCAACTCGCCTAGCGCCTTTACGCGAGCAATGCCGAGACCAAAACACCCACGAACAGTCGTGAAATTCTCCTGGCATGTGCCTTTTGAACTTAGTTTTTAGCGAAACGACGATATATATTTGACGAGTTCACGATCACGAACGGTTGTCAGCTAAGTGTTTGACGCCATTATTGTGATTACGTAATACGCACGTGACCTATCACACGATTTATTAGTAGAGTATCGCCGTATGGAGAGCGCATATTGGCGTCTGGAGTCTTCGAAGAACAACTCACCGAGTAAGCTCATGTAGTATCATCGTTCTGCTGCTTGCCAGATAGTATCACAGCCATACAGAAATTTCTAAACCAGAGTGGGCGGGGCTCGCATGCTGTGCAATCCTACAGCATGCATGAATGCATGAGCTCGTTTCAGTATTTAGGAATAATATGAGCTACAAGTTAAAAAGCTCACATAACGAAATTATCAACAACAGCAAACCAAACCAATGGTGCATGGAATCAAAGAGATACATTATATCCTGCGGCTGAATTTGACTGAATTGCACCAAAAATTTGAAACTCACAGAAAAAGAAAAAAGGACACAAACAAGAAAATAAAAAGATTTCTAATGAAATCAAAAGGATGTAGGGATAAAGAAATCTACTACTGGTCCACAATGTAAACCAACAAGGAGCAAGCATGGAATGGTAACACGATTGACTTGCTAACAGACCATAGATCCCTACATCAGTGGCTGTACATAAGATTTTGATTTTGATACAAGCTGAATTCATGTCAGGTGTCGGTCAACAGCAACTGGCTGAACTGCTATAGTCAGCCACAGCAGCCACTGATGTAGGGATCTATGGTCTGTTAGCAAGTCAATCGTGTTACCATTCCATGCTTGCTCCTTGTTGGTTTACATTGTGGACCAGTAGTAGATTTCTTTATCCCTACATCCTTTTGATTTCGTTAGAAATCTTTTTATTTTCTTTATAATATTTGATCATTGTGCTTGCTGTATGTCAAATTTTAGAGCCATGGGACCAAATTTGGATGAATGCCAGCAAGTTGAAAACATGAGTTAGTTCGAAAATTACATGCGCGAAGTGACCCCTTTTCTCAAATCCGCTCACATTTATTGTACTTTGTTTAGTTCACATACAGCCTCAAGTAATGTATGTACTGCAGTTTCAAGTATGTTGTCATAGTGTGAATGGCTGTACATGTGGTTAGCCTACACAATGACCATTACCTGATAATGACTGTATAGTACAGGGAAGCTGTTATCACATCCTCAGCCATTCACATATTGATAATCATAACCTATTTGACTATGATTGAAAGCTGCAGTAGCTATGAAGTGATCTTGTCTAGACAACTATTGAATATAAAATTAAAGAATGTGCCTATGCTTTGATAATTTATGTGATGTCTGTGGCCCAAGAGTTAGCCTTGTTCCCAGGCCTTTGATAGAAAGTAGAGTAACAATTTTACCTGCATACCAAAATGACAGTAAATTTCTAGTAAATTTTCAATAATATTTACGATGTAAAACACCATTGGAAAGTTGCTCACCTTTTACACTAAATCGTCTTCTCCGAGGAATCCCAAAGCACACTGGTCGAGCTCCATTGTATTATCGTGTATTGGATGCACGGACCAATTATAAGGCTAGCACTAGAGTGGCTAGCTCAAGAGTGTACGTGATACGTGGTTACATAATTATCAGGTATTGCCTCAGTGTTACATGAGAACACAGTTGGTTGAGATAGCAGAACCATTCTCTAGGTCCAGCTTCGCCTTTGCTCCACACACACAATGCAGTATCGATATAGTGACTATAAACAGTTGTTCTAGCTCCCGCGCTCTCAGCAGATCATGCTTGTGCATGTGACCAAACTAAAATTATAATTCTATTTATAGTAACACTCAGTACTATGCTGCATGCCCTCTCACTGCTAGCATGCCCTCTCACTATAAAATAGCAAATACAATAGCATGTACTATAAAATAGCATGCCCTCTCACTGCTTTCTTCTTAGCTCTTGACTACACTCATAATTATAGACTATTACTTCTTGCAACAGCGACAAGCGATTCATGGACTGAAAAGATATTATCATCCCCTGCTTGAACATTGTTTACATCTTACACAGTTGTTGTTTTTCACTCACAAGAAGTATTAAAACCACATTTAAGAACTTTCTTCGAGCTGTTGTACTAGAATGTAAGATCAGTTTCACCAGTTCTAGAACCATTCATGCAGTCAACAATAAATGGGTGAAATGTGTATATCACACATACAGTACTATGTACTGCAGATTGCAAGTGGGTTGTCAAAGTATGGATGGCTGAACTTGTGCTTTGCCTACACAATGGGCATTACCTGATTGTATAATACAGACATAGATACTGTATACCAACACGAGTTAGTAATAAGCATGTATTACTATATTGATGATTTTACATCCTCATTGCGAGGTAAACATTCAACGTTGCCTTATAAAAAGATCGTTGATAAGCCAGCTCTTGGCAAGCCTGCTCCACATGACAAGCTGGTCTGAACGAAGATCTCATGTTAAAATTGGTTTTCATTGCAGTAAATCCTGGTTTTATCTAAAAAATTTCCTGATTTTGCGCTACAGTATATAGTCCTATCCACACAAGTGATTGGTCAAGCTATATGACTGGTCCTTCTCTTCGCACGCTGTTGCTCTAACATATTCAAATTTTAACCCAAACTCAGATGAAAAGGAACTTCCTGCCCATTGCTAATACTTGTTGGTATATTGTATCTATACGATAATTATCATTGCCAATCGGCAATGATATGTAGGGATGACCTCGAACTAAGATGGCGGCTACTCATGTGTGAAAATGAGTTTTCGCACATATCTCTTCTGTTATACATTTCTACTGCATTTTCACTATCTCTAAGGGAATCTGAAGTGCGAGCGCTTGTAGGAAGTCTATGAAAGTCGCCGGGACTGCTTGCTTGTCGACGAAAATCAAGATGGCGACTCTCAGGGAGGGCGTTGCAGATCTTCGCTGTTGTAGCATTTCTCGAGATTCCAGACATCTAGGAGTGATCAGGCGATTGTTCTAAGCATGGAAATACCTTTGGGGAAGCGAGCAGACGTTTCTAAAGTGGTAAACAGAAATCGCCGCCCACGCGAATTGTTCATCTTCTTTCTTCTTTCTTTCTTTCTTTCTTCTTTCAGTAAGCCTAGCGCTGTCCTGAGTGAACGAATTACTACCAAACCTGCACAATTGCACGTGTATCTATCTGGGGTAGTGCACTTACTTCTTAGATAGGCATTAAACACTACCAGAAGCGAGTAATCCTTGAAAAACATGGGTTTTAGGCCGTTTTGGACTGAAGACGCCATTAAATAATTAACCCTCTTGTCGCTTCCTATCATTGACTCCGCCCACATCAGTTTTGCAGCTAGCTATCTCCGATCGATACTGCGTTTTGTCTCTGGTCTGGACGCTTCAGCGCAAGCCAGAGGTATGAAATTTGTCTAGAGCTGTACTATACTCTAAATGACACTGATCTGTTCGTTAAAGCTTCAGATGTCGGGTTAAAACTGACATGCCCAGACGTGAACACTGAAGTCGGAACAAGTAGTAGGCTTAATTACCAGCAAGATTCTACGCACAGAAAGGTTCCTACACCACACAGCGTAAGGACTAGAAGCTACTGTGAGTGTGATATTGGCATCAACAAGATTCTACTAGGCGTGGTCTGACTATTTAGGTCATGATCGTGTTGTCAGTATTACTGAGTCTCTTCTTCATCCATTACAGTACTAACAAGTATACCTGGACTTGATATTTTGCTGTCTGCGTCCTCAACCTCTTTAACTATTTTAAACCTCTCATTGAATGATTGGTAATATTAAACGATTATTTTAAACCACACTCCTTACTCTCAAGACCTGTGCACGTTCACATCTGCATGCTAGACTAGTAACTGCTGCTCACAGAGTTATCAAAATGAAATAACATGTAACATAGAATAAGTTCAAACTGATAGTGATCAAAAAAGTAACAGGAACAAGTAAAGTAAAAAAGCTTTAATAAAAAAACTGAAAAGTATAGGGATGACTCTTAAAAAAGGAAAGGAACAAGATGGGATGATGCTTGCAAAAGTAAAGGAACAAGATGGAATAATGCTTGCAAATGTAAAAGTCCCAAGTATCCCTACATCAGCGGCTTGAAGGAGGACGCAGTCCGATGGAGTAATTGACGGTTGTAAATAACTAGAGGTATCTGTGTTTAGGAGGACGCAGTCCGATGAAGTAATTGACTGTTGTAAATAACTATAGAGGTATCTGTGTTTGGAGGACGCAGTCCGATGAAGTACTTGACGGTTGTAAATAACTAGAGGTATCTGTGTTTAGGAGGACGCAGTCCGATGAAGTAGTTGACAGTTGTAAATATGCTGCAGGTAGCTGTGTTTGGAGGACGCAGTCCGATGAAGTAATTGACGGTTGTAAAGGTATAGGACAGCAAGCCGCTGATGTAGGGATACTTGGGACTTTTACATTTGCAAGCATTATTCCATCTTGTTCCTTTACTTTTGCAAGCATCATCCCATCTTGTTCCTTTCCTTTTTTAAGAGTCATCCCTACACTTTTCAGTTTTTTTATTAAATAGACAACTTTATTATAACGGCTCAGGAATTTAAATTAAATAATTAATTAATTTTTGAACGTAAACTCACTTCCGGAGTACATCGAGTGAAGAAAGCTAGAAGAATGGAGACGCCAAAACTGCCACTTGTGCCTGGTGTAAATAGCCAAGATGCCTGGACGTGTGTGCATTGACTTTAGTAACAACCGTGAAACTGGCAGCAGTGTTTCGAAGCGTCGTATTCCAAGAAATCTGTTGACAGAACGAAGAGAAAGATAGACGAACGCTCTTGGACTGGACAGAAAGCCTGCTCAAGGGACTACCACCTAGTATGTAGTCGGCATTTCCTATTCCAGATACTAGGCACACCCCAGACACCACCCTTAGAACGCTCTTTGGTTCTCTAAAAGCCAGACTAGCTGTGGCGAGTGAGTCAAGGCACGCGCTGCTATTACGAGACCTTGATCTTCAAGCTGTCAGTGTAGGGCAGAATTGTTTCTTGCTTCTAAGAGCTCGCCCAGAGTAGTACAAAGAATGTCATCTTCTACTAATATCACTAAAACTAGAGTTGGCACAGTAGTTTCGACGGCCTCGTCGTCTTTGTCAGCCATTTGCATGGCGCTCCCGTTCGCTAGCAACTAAGCTTTCAGCTAGTGGATGGCTCTTCGCAAACAGCGCTAACAATAGACACTATCATGTGAATCGGCATGCTTTTTACTTCTGTTTTTGAAGTTTACAATCCTCATAGAGCAGGCGCATGTAGTGAACTACCCGCTGTTCTTGTAACCACCAGCAATGGCTGTAGTACTCCAAAATCACGGAAGAAAGTACTCCGGAAGTGACGTCACGTTCAATTAACATATTTCTGGTTATACTAAAGTTGTCTATTATAGTGAAGCTCATCCTCAGCCATGCACCTACACTAGATTATTAGGGAGGCACGGTAGTGCCTCCCTATGGAGGGATGAACGAGAAAACAAGATGGCGGCTACATACAATGTATTAGCGTTCAAACGCTGATATTTCGCCTGGTGTTGAATTTTATACGTCTTTAGACACTTAGATCTGCTCTCTGGCGTTGCCCCATCTTACAGTAGCAAGGAGATTGCTCGAAATTGTTACTAAAGTAACGAACCTAAAAACGGTGAAAATCGAGTTTCGTCATCTTCGTTTTCTTCTTTCTTTCTTTCTTTCTTTCTTTCTTCTTTCTTTCTTCAACTCGCCTAGCGCCTTTACGCGAGCAGTGCCGAGACCAAAACATCCACGAACAGTCGTGAAATTCTCCTGGCATGTGCCTTTTGAGCTTTGTTTTTAGCGTAACGGCAATCTAAGTTCCGCGATTTCTCGATCGTGATCCATTGTCAGCTTAGTGTTAGACGCCATTATTGTGATTGCGCAATACGCACGTGACCAAGCAATGGGTAGCGCACGTGACCAAGCAGCTAAAGTATCGGTGCGCCGTGTGGATCACTATCACGGAGAACACACACTCGGCATTTGTCTGGAGTCTTCGAAGAACGGTAAGCTCGTGTAGGATCGCCATTCTGCACTTGCCAGATAATTATAACCGCCGTATAGGTCTACAAACAAGTGTGGGCGGGGCTCGTATGCACTGCATGCATGCGTAGACGACTAGGCAGACCTGATACGTACAGCTTAACAATTTTAGCTACAAGTTTAAGAAAAGCCATCAACAACAGGAATACTAAACTAATGGTGGAAACAAAGACTTCTCCGTACATGCATGATATTGAACTGCACTTCACTAAAAAGAAAAAAGGACACAAACAAGAAATTAAAAAGATTTCTATCGAAATCAAAAGGATGTAGTGATGAAGAAATCTACCACTGGTTCACAATGTAAACCAACAAGGAACAAGCATAGAATGGTAACACGATTGACTTGCTAACAGACCATAGATCCCTACATCAGTGGCTGTACATAAGATCAATATTTTGTCACAAGCTGAATTCTATTCAAAGTGTCAGTCAACAGTAAATAGCTTAACTAGCTATAGTCTGGCCACAGCAGCCACTGATGTAGGGATCTATGGTCTGTTAGCAAGTCAATCGTGTTACCATTCTATGCTTGTTCCTTGTTGGTTTACATTGTGAACCAGTGGTAGATTTCTTCATCACTACATCCTTTTGATTTCGATAGAAATCTTTTTAATTTCTTTGTTATTATGGTTGTCCACGCAGTAGTAAAATTTCTATAGAAATGTAAATTGAGTTGTTTTTGCTTTCTTGCACAGAAAGGCTCTCTCCACAAGGCTAGTCCAAAGGGCTATGAGAGAGGGTCGCACTAAAATGCTTATCATTAACCCTTTAGTTGCTAGGTTATTTTGGCGAAAATTCGACTTGCTCTAAACTGACAGTTTGTCCAGCAATTTTCTACAACACGCAGTACGCTAGCTGTTCCAAACTAGCACTGTTTTTACCTGGCATGTCAAAGTTTACGACCATGTACTAAAATCTGAGTTGGCCACTCCCACTTCGGAACTGAAGCCACTTAAGTGCTGCGGCCTCGTCATTTTTCAACTAATTTTGGTCTTCATTTAGCCCTGGTGACTGATACAAAAACCTGGTGGTGTCCAGGTGAGCAAACAGCACAGTTTAGACCATATTCTATGCCAAAGTATGCATTTCCGGGCATCCTGAAGCCCTAAAAATGCCGAAAGCGGTGAGGGGCTCCGCCCCTTCAAACCCCAGGTTAAAGGGGGGACACCCCCCTTTAAAAATCCCCCCGTTCTATATATTTAAGTGGGGAGGGCGCGGCGAAAAACAGTGGGTTTTTTCAGGTAAAGTTATCTTCTGCAATTAAACTTGATTTGACCTTTCTAGAGCACTTTTCACACTATTTATGACAGCTAGAGTAGGTGGAGTCAATTATGACGCCTTAAGGTGTCAATAGCCTATAAAGGGTTAAAGCTCTTATTACGGGCCCTCCTGGTGTGGGTAAGACCAGCATCAGACATCTCCTGCTTGGCCTACCACCTCCTCCAGATCAAATCTGGTTTTGAGCTGCTGTTCACTATGTACTACAAGAAATTAAAAAGATTTCTATCGAAATCAAAAGGATGTAGGGTTGTGAAATGTACCACTGGTTCACAATGTAAACTAACAAGGAACAACCATGGAATGGTAACACGATTGACTTGCTAACAGACCATAGATCCCTACATCAGTGGCTGCTGTGGTTGGCTATAGTTAGTTCAGCTAGTTGCTGACTGACACCTGACGTGCATTCAGCTTGAGACAAAATATTGATCTCATGTACAGCCACAGATGTAGGGATCTATGGTCTGTTAGCAAGTCAATCGTGTTACCATTCCATGGTTGTTCCTTTTTAGTTTACAATGTGAACCAGTGGTACATTTCACAACCCTACATCCTTTTGATTTCGATAGAAATCTTTTTAATTTCTTGTTTGTGTCCTTTTTTCTTTTTCAGCAAAGTGCAGTTCAATATCATGCACGTACTGAGCCGTCTTTGTTTCCACCATAGGTTTAGTTTTCCTGTTGTTGATGGCTTTTCTTTATTATTAAGAATTTTAAATTTGTAGCTAAAAATAACTGTTATGCTGTACATATCAGCTCGCCTACACATGCATGCAGTGGATACGAGCCCCGCCCACACTTGTTTGTAGACATGTACGGCGGTTGTAATTATCTGGCAAGCGCAGAATGGTGATCCTAAACGAGCTTACCGTTCTTGGAAGACTCCAGACATTCTGTGTTCCCAGTGATCCATACGGCGCGGCGATACTCAAAATCAAGCTAGTGCTTGGTCACGTGCGCTAACCACTGCTTGGTCACGTGCGTATTGCGCAATCACATTAATGGCGTCTAACACTTAGCTGACAATGGATCACGATCAAGAAATCGCGTAGTTTATATCGACGTTTCGCTAAAAACTAAGTTCAAAAGGCATGCACCTGCCAGAAGAATTTCACGACTGTTCGTGGGTGTTTTGGTCTCGGCATTGCTCGCGTAAAGGCGCTAGGCGCGCTGAAGAAAGAAAGAAAGAAAGAAGAAAACGAAGATGACGAAACACGATTTTGACCGTTTCCAGGTTCGTCACTTCAGTAACAATTTCGAGCAGTCTCCTTGCTACTGTAAGATGGGGCAACGCCAGAGAGCAGATTTAAGTGTCTTTTGACGTATACAATTCATCACCAGGCGAAATATCAGCGTTTGAACGCTAATACATTGTATGTAGCCGCCATCTTGTTTTCTCGTTCAACCCTACATAGGGAGGCGCTACCGTGCCTCCCTAATAGACCAACCAAACTATCATGTTTCACTAGTTGTAGAAACCTGTCAACCATAAATTAATTTGTAAAGCTCATGCACATACAGCACTATGTACTGCAGTATTGCAGTAGTGTGGATGGCTAAACTTGTGGTCAACCTACACAATGCATGCATGGAAATTATCTGACATTACAGAGAAGCTGTTATCACAGGTTGTAGTATCACATCCTAGGCCATTCACATGTTGACTATGATTAAAACTGTAGTAACTATCAAGTGACCATAATTGTCTAGTAAAAATTGAATTGACATGTCACTTTTGTTTTGTGGAAGTGCTAAGACGATATCTGATCTTATGTGAGGACTGTGGGTTTGAATGTGATATTGCCTCAATGCTCCATGCTTGTACACAGAGGCTTGAAATAAATTGTAAGGATTTGGCTATGTAGGGGTGTGTTCGTGAGTTGCCGTGATTTGCTTACCTCGCGATCAATGCCGATCTAGAGTTCTCCGTAGACGAAACCATCCGCATGTGACTGCATAGAAGCTGATAGGTTAGAATTTCACTACAGGATAACAGCGCATGTCTAAAGAAAAAGTAAAGTAAAAAAGTTTTAATAAAAAAAAAAAAAAGTGTAGGGATGACGCTTGAAAAAGTAAAGGAACTAGATGGGATGATGCTTGCAAAAGTAAAGGAACAAGATGGGATGATGCTTGCAAAGTAAAGGAACAAGATGGGATGATGCTTGCAAAAGTAAAGGAACAATATGGGATGATGCTTGCAAAACAAAAAGTCCCAAGTATCCCTACATCAGCGGCTTGAAGGAGGACGCAGTCCGATGAAGTAATTGACGGTTGTAAATAATTAGATTGAGGTATCTGTGTTTAGGAGGACGCAGTCCGATCAAGTAGTTGACAGATGTAAATAACTAGAGGTATCTATGATTTGGAAGACGCAGTCCGAGGTATCTGTGTTTGGAGGACGCAGTCCGATGAATTAGTTGTAATTGACAGTTGTAAATAACTAGAGGTATCTGTGGTTTGGAGGACGCAGTCCGATTAAGTAATTGACGGTTGTAAAAGGTATAGGAAGAGCATTCCACATTTGTCATCAGTTGCACTATACTTTTGCAAGCATCATCCCATCTTGTTCCTTTACTTTAGCAAGCATCATCCCATCTTGTTCCTTTACTTTTGCAAGCATCATCCCATCTTGTTCCTTTACTTTTGCAAGCGTCATCCCTACACTTTTTAGTTATTTTTATTAAAACTTTTTTACTTTACTTGTTTTTGTTACTTTTTTGATCACTATCAGCTTGAATTTATTAGCTGTATTCTATGCTATAGCTTTTATTTCATTTTTACAACTCTGTGAGCAGCAGGTACTAGTCTATAATAGATCAGAAGGTGGTGCATAGCAGAGCTAGATTCAAGGAACATGGAATGTTATTATCTGCAATCACAAGAATAATGAAAAGGTTTAAATTAGTTAGAGAGCGGGTTGAGAGTATGAGTTGACAACATGATATTTCTTAGCACTGTGATGGATGAAGAAGAGACTAACACTAACAACTCAGTGGAACACTATGATTATCATGGCTAGTCCGTAGCCTAGCTGTACCCAGGCTTCAGCATATGTTGATATCACGATCACAGAGGCTTCTAGCTCTTTACAATGACCAATGTCCAGTTGTCAACAGCACTGGGGTCCTATGGGTATAGCTTACGCCGGGTATAGTGTAAGCTCGAGTGTAAGAAACTTTGTAGCTTACCTCATGAGATCGGGTAGCACGACTCTAGTCACCGGCGTCCGGTTCGCGCCTGCCGTGGGTCATGATGGAAGCACAGACAGATCAGTGTTACCCAGGGTGTAGTATACTGCTTGTTAATACCTCTAGGCTCTAGCTTAGCGCCCAGAGCAGAGAGAAAGCGAGAACCATGAGAACCTATACTCAACCTAGCTCAGTTTCAAAACTGATGTGGGCGGAGTCAATGATCACCAGCGACAAAAGGGTTAATTAATGAAGTCGCTAGTCCAAAACGGTCCAAAAACCATGTTTTTCAAGGATTACTCGCTTCTGGTAGTGCTTGATGTCTAAGAAGTAAGTGGACTACCCCAGATATATACACATGCAATGGTGCAGGTTTGGTAGTGATTCGTTCACTCAGGACAGCGCTAGGCTTACTGAAAGAAGAAGAAGAAGAAGAAGAAGAAGAAAGAAGATGAACAATTCGCGTGGGAGGCGATTTTTTGTACCACTTTACAAACGTCTGCCAGCTTCGCCAATGGTATTTTCTTGCTCAGAACAATCGTCTGATCAATCCTAGATGTCTGGAATCTCGAGAAACGCTAAAAAAGCGAAGATCTGCAACTTGACGGCTCCTTGAGAGTCACCATCTTGATTTTCGTCGTCAAACAAGCAGTCCCGGCGACTTCCATGGACTTCCTACAAGCGCTCGCACTTCAGATTCCCTCAGAGATAGTTAAAATGCAGTAGAAATGTATAACAATAGAGATATGTGCGAAAACTCATTTTCACACATGAGTAACCGCCATCTTAGTTCGAGGTCATCCCTACATATCATTGCCTATCGGCAATGATAATTATGTAAGCAAGCTATTAGCCTCGCCTCCAGGCTAGATATCATAATAATATAGCCTGGTACAGACTGTCTACGCATGCGCGCAATATCTGCACTGATAATTAAGCTGGATAATTAATTATATTCATGACTTTTTCAAGTAGCTGTATTTTCCTAGCCATGGGTATTCATGCAGACAGAGTCGCTGCACGCAGTTTGCTTGCCTATTGATAGGCATTGAATATAGCAAATTTCAGCAATGCAGTGTTAGCCATCGTGGAGCTACGAACTCGCCCTGTGAAGACTAAGCACGATTGATTGTATACACTCTTTCTTAGCTGTGCGAAAGGTACGAAGCTAAAACTGCTCGAACATGCTCATCTGCCATCTGTGCAGGAATCCATGCGATGTTTTCACCGAGCACTGCTCGTACGCGATATTACAGCTATATGGTGCCAGACAGCACAGCCTGCGTTGCTGTAATATCGCGTACGACCAGCACCATTCCAGCTTTGCCAACTCTCTCAAGAGCATATTTAAAGCGTCTTTGAAGGTATCTGCATTTGTAGCAGTAACAGTAGTGCTTGTCATTGTTGATGTAAAATGGAACGGACGTATATCTAAACGTGCGCGAACAAATTCACGGAACGTACACGGTGTTTTACTAATTACACCAGTTTTGGTGTAATTTTGGAGCATGGGCAGACAGTCTGTACCAGGCCATCTCTCAGCTTTGGGGGAGTGGCCTGGAGGCGAGGCTAGCAAGCTATGGACGCTGTCTCGATCATGTCTCTTGCTGATGATCTGGAGTTCTTCAAAGGCAAAGCTATCCACAGTTGACTACCTAGAATCTAGGTAGTCAACTGATAGGTTAGAATTTCTCTACAGGATATCATAGCAGCTCAGGTCCAGAGAAATTGTTTAACCCTTTAATTACTAAATTATCTTGTTAGAATTTTAACCTCGTAAATGCTGACCAATTCTCTCGTTAATATTTCATGTGTCTTTAGTGCTACTGATCTCAAATTTGCGACCTTTTTCGCCAGTGAGTAGCCGCAACTGCCCACACTAAAGTCGGTGAAGATGCTCCTTCCACTTCGGAAGTGAAGCCAATAAAGTGCAGCGACCGCGTCAAATTTTCCTCAAAGTTAGTTCTTTGGGGCTGCCTACTGAAAAGTACACAGTGGTTTTGGTGAGTGCAAATTGTAGCCCCGATCACGGAGAATGTGCAAAAATGTGTTTCTGAGCGTCCTTATGCCGTAAAATGTTCAAAACTTTCAGGTGGCCATTTAAATGTTGTGAGATTTGCACTGAAGCCATAGAAAGGCCAGTGCCATAACGTTTAGCGGAGGGTGCGCCGAAAACCAATGGTTTTTTTAATGGATTTTTTATTTTTCAATTAAGCTTAATTTTGGAATATTTTAACACTTTTTGATAAAGTTGTGCTGTCTGAAGTATGTATGTCGCCAAAATGGTGACAATAGGGGTTAAAGGGTTAAGAAGCTATTTCGCCTGTGTTCAGTATGCATGTACTGTATTGAACAATATGGAAATGCCCAGTTGAATTGTGGTCAGCACTGATTGGCTTCTGATTGCATAACTAAAGCACTGCATTGTGATTGCTGTACAGAAATCATGTATACATGCATCTGCAGCTGCTGCCGTGTTTGTAGAATGGTAGATAGATTACTGTGTTTGTGGAATGATAGAAAGTTGTGTTTGTAGATAGTTTTTGTAACTTAGTTTCATGACTATCAGCACCCATTTTCCTTGCTTTGACCTGCTGAATGTTAAGAAACAAAGACCCACTGCACCTCTCTTATAGTCGCTATCTTGATTATGGCTGTCAAGCAAGCACTCCATGCGACTTTCATAGACTTCCTACAAGCGCTTACAATTCAGATTCACTCAGAGATACTCTAAATGCATTAGAATTGTATAACTGGAGATAAAAAGTATTATGTGTAATAACTCACATGAGTAGCCACTATCTATAATTTTTGTCCGTCATTTAATCAAAAACATAAAAATTAATTATAATAAATAAAATTAATGTGAATGTTAGACTACAACAAAATTTGTACTTTTACAGAAAAAGCTACTCAAAGCTACACAAAGCTAGTCCAAAGGGCTATGAGAGAGGGTCGCACTAAACTGCTTATCATTAAAGCTCTTATTACGGGTCCTCCTGGTGTGGGCAAGACCGGCATCAGACATCTCCTGCTTGGCCTACCACCTCCTCCTAGTAGGACCAGCACACCGTTAGCAACACGAGCAACCAGAGCCATCTCTTTCTACCGCATCAAAGCCGATGGCAGTGGAGATGTTACATGGACGGAGCTCGATGACGATACCTACCTCGAATACATTGCAGAGGAGGTGAAGATGATTGAGCTCAATCCAACTCGTGCTGTTCCTCCTCAACCAGCCACCAGCACCACTCCTGCAGCCACTGAGATCAGTGCACAGGAACCATCTGATGTGGATCACACTCCTCCAGTGCTATCACCAGCTACTCCACTGGTCTCTAGTTCATCACCAGCAGAGAGTGTCAAGGATACTAGTCTCCCGCCAGTTCCACCTAAAGTGGAAGGTATAGCTTCAGATATCGTCGATAAGCTTGTCCTTAACCCTGAGCTTTCAAATGATAGCAAGAAGGTTAAGACCTTTGTCCACTTAATCGACTCTGGTGGACAGCCGTCATTCATCAACCTCGTACCTGCATTTGTCAGGGGTAGCACGGTCAACATAGTAGCCTCAAAGTTCAACCACTCTATCAATGATAAGCTCCAGTACGAGTATGTGAAAGATGACCAGCATCTTCGCCAACCAACAAAGCTAGATAAATCTCAACTTGAGGGCATTGAAGAACTCATTAGCACACTCTCGTCTGTCAAGTATTCAGAGGAAGGCAGTGGTCAAGGATCATCAGAGCCAAAATTCCTCCTGATCGGCACTCACGCTGACAAGCACTGGTCACTATTTGATGAGACACTATCCGGTAAGAACCGATGGCTGAAGAAGAGTCTTGGTGAGCTGAAGTCAATGTGCATTAATGTTAGTCCTGATGGAGATATTCTCCTCCCGATCAACACTCGTGTCACAAAGGGTCGCAGTGAGGTGGCGTCTTCTATAAGGCAGAAGATCATGGATGCTTGTAGCGATGCAGATGTAGATATACCTACTAGATGGTATATATTTGAACTGGAGGTGAGCGGTAAGGCAAAGAAGGAGGGTAGGAGTGTTCTAGGTCTGGCAGAGTGTATAGAGGTAGGAAGGAATCTCAGTATTGTAGAGGAAGAAGTGATGGCAGCACTAGTGTTTCTTGATGGTGCTGCTCTCTGCTTGTATTTCCCAGCTGCTGCCCCTCACCTGGTCTTCACAGACCCTCAGGCCATTCTCAGTGAAGTCACTGAGATATTGAATCTCAGCATCATCGACCTCCACCTCATTCCCTCTCAGTATCCTCTCCTTTCAAAGCATATACCACTGGTACTGAGGCTGCGAGAGCAAGGGCTGTTTAACAAGAAGCTAGTAGACATCGTGTGCTCCAAGTATCGAGTGAACGAGGAGGGGAAGTGTAGTTACTCTGTAGATGACTTCCTATCCATTCTACAGCATCTCCTGATCATAGCACCCGTGTGCATTGATGGAAAGGATCTCTTTTTTATTCCGACCATCCTTCCTGCTTGCATAAAGATTCCACTTCTTGCTGGTGGAAAGCTTGCTCCTCTTGTTCTTCTCTGTCGCACCAGGGTAATACCTCTCGGTATGTTCTCTGCCTTAGTAGTGGCTTTGCTCGTCAATGAGCAGCTGTTTGCTCTTCACAAAATTCTTGGTCGTAATGCTTTTAGTCTCGAGTGCAAGCTCGGAGGAGTAGTGCAAATAGTAGAGTTCCATGCTTGGCTTACAGTTCACTTCAACGGGCACCCGTCAGTTGCTCTTCGTATCAGAGCCTCCATCCACCACGCCATAGATACAGTCTGCAGGCAGCGTCACCTTGATACTAAGCAGATTATGTTCACAGATGGGTTCTTCTGTCCCTTCAAGATCTGTGAATCTATTCCTCATGCTTGTGTTGCAAACACTGCCACTCACTGGCTCACCTGCTCTGTTAGACCAGATATTGGTTGTGGTCCATGCTCTGATGATGGGATGCTGGCATGGCTGGCAGCACCAGATGGTGAGTGTGACAGATGATGATCAGCATGTTAGTATTATAGTGTATCTATTCATGTAGCCAGCACAGTCTCTGCCTCATCAGCCACTGCTACACCACAATCACCTCCTCCAACTGGTGAGATGTTATGTCTTTCACAGATTGTTTGATGATTGTCTATTATCATGTAGTCTTTGTCTCAGCATCACACACTGATACACGAGTAGCAGTTGCTTCAGAGAAGACATCTTTATCCAATGCAGTGAGTTAATATATCTAGGATGGTGTATAATGCATATTGTGTATACTATACAGAAGACACCTGTTGATACTAAGCTACCTATAGCTGCTGCTGGTGTTAATGATGCAGACCTCTCTAGAACACTCAGTGAGCTGTAGTGATGAGGAGTGTGTCCCTGTTATTATGTACTCATTACAGCTGAGAATGACCTGTGTGATGTGTTGGCTGTGATTCGTGATCTCAATGACTGGAAGGAGCTTGGACTACAACTAGGCCTTCTCTACTCAACACTGAAGAGGATAGATCTTGAGCAGCGAGGCATTATAAACAGCTGCAAGATAGAAATGTTGTCAACATGGCTGCAGCAACAAGATGATGTATCACAGAAGGGAATCCCTTCGTGGAGTATGTTGAGAATTGCACTGAAGCAGATTGGAGAGCATGAGCTAGCTGACAGGATCAGCAACTAAAATGGTAATTGTGTGTACGCATGCTCAATGTGTGTACTTTCATTGTAACTCAAAAGTAGCTTTAACATACGAATGTCAGAATTTCCAAAATGTGTATAGTATTATAATTTTATTTGTGTATTATAAAAGTTATCATTAAATTTTCACCCAACATCCATTGATGTAACTGGCACTACATGTAACATGATGTGTCTAATCCACTATACCTCACTATCTAAATGACTCATCTTTGTATGTGTATTTCCTATTATAGGTGATGCAGAGTCTGAACGATAACTGTGAATCTTCATGCTCAACTGTCCTAATAAAGTTAAATCTTATCTTAAAACCATAGTTATGATTCTATTTATTTTTTTGTAATGTAATTGTAATTCTTTGTTGTGTGCAGAGTTGAGCTATTATTTTGCTATAATAAAAATTCCTATTTTTGATTTGTCCAAATTCCTCTCAAAATCCTCGTTCAGCTTAATTGTTGTCTGCTGGTATAGTACGTTATTGCCGCCATAATTATAGTCTGATCCCATCACTATTGAGGCTTGAGTCAGTGATGTTTGCTTGGAAGCAGCGTACAGTGGATTCAGTCGATTACTTGTATGAGAACCTGCAGGTCACCATCGATGTATTTGCAGAGAGTGAAAGCTTTCATCTTGAGCATTCTCACAAACTGGTAAGTGTATGCCTCTCTAGTACCACCAGACTCTGGTAGTAACTGTAGCTAGTAGGGACAGCAGTAGCATCAGATGATGATCAGTGATAGCTAACTAGCTAGTGAGTTATTGTGGTCTATACCTGTCTGATAAAGTCTCACAATAAGTTTTGATCTCTTCTCGCACAGCTCATCACTATACAATAATGTGATTTCAATCATTATAGTACAGCAGTATAGTACCACTACATGTATAGTAAAGGAGTATTCAGCATCATACACTATCATAACTCAATATTAACTACACCAAGTGCACTCTGTATGTCAGTTGTACGTAGTATTTGTCACTGTTATGTAATCATGACACTCTTTCATCTTTGCAGCCTCATGCATGGATGCTTCAGTATAGACTACGTATGACAGGAAATTTTAATCATGTCTGATTTTACCATAGACTGCTCAACAGCAATTGGGATATCATAAGCCCAATGCTGTACTAGGACTCAACACTAACGGATTGACACTGTTTGATGAGCATACATGTAGTAAAGTACGTAATCATTAGAATCAACCACTCATGCAGACATGCACATAATTTTAATTACTGTGTGTATACTAACTAGCTGTGTATGTACAAGAAATTAAAAAGATTTCTATAGAAATCAAAAGGATGTAGGGTTGTCAAATCTACTACTGGTTCACAATGTAAACTAACAAGGAACAAGCATGGAATGGTAACACAATTGACTTGCTAACAGACCATAGATCCCTACATCAGTGGCTGCTGTGGTTAAGCTAGTTGCTCTTGGCTGTTGACTGCTGACTTGACTGCTCGATTTTCACCGTTTCCAGGTTCGTCACTTTATTAACAATCTCGATCAATCTCCTTGCTACTGTAAGATGGGGCAACGCCAGATAGCAGATTTAAGTGTCTTTGGACGTATAAAATTCATCACCAGGCGAAATATCAGCGTTTGAACGCTAATACATTGTATCATCGATGCCTTCAAGGCAGAAAGACAAGTGGTAAGTCTGTCACAATGCAACCTGAACTAGTACTAGTAATGCCAAGAATGAGTTCGACTGTCCAATATTATGGCTATCGTTTTCTGTAACTGTCATCTCTTCATCTCTCATCTATTCTCCTGTTTCTTTTGTTCATCAGTGTCAATCTTCTTGTAGCTTAACCGACAAACGTGTCTATTTTAGCAGAAAGAGAACATTCTTTAACATCTAAACTTGTTTTTGTACACAATTACACCAATCGGCAGTTCTGTTTTAATATTTCCAATAAATATGCTAAAAATAATTTTATTCATTATTGAGTCTGTCCGTATCAGACGCAAATCAGGCACGATACAGATGCGTATTCTGACCGATACGTGGGCGAAATGACGGGTCCGAATCGGACCTTTGCCTTAAATGTACGATACATAGCTGTCATCACAGCCACGTTTTGCGCCCGTATACAGGTCTGTATCGGGAAAAGATTATTGGCTGTGTACCCGCGTAATTATTCACACACTCCAGACGACGATAGCGGGAATACCCGCACTTTGTATTTCCCAGCTCTATTCTATTCATTGAAGCGCTCACAATCCTAGTAGCTAGTGCAACACATTCTATAATCACTTGCCAGAGCCAAGGAAGGTTACACAACAACCACGCGGTCGTCACGAGTAGCTTTCTGAGTGAGCGTCGTACGGTGGTCTGACACGTCCCAAGCTTTAGCGTCACTCATACATGCTATACCACGCTTAGATTGCTTAAGGATGCTGTCATAGAGTTGTAGAATGCTATTTTAAGCTTAGCAGTCTTATCAGAGACGAACAAACACACTGCCGCTACAATCACAGATCGCGAGTAGCAGCTAGCTGCTTACTCGACGCTACCAAGCAGCGCCTCGAAAAATATCTTGTTTCTTAAGCTTCAAACGAAGTGAGCGGGCTTTACTAACCTTTAGCTGACTTGTACAAAGATTGTTGATGGCTAACAAAGGCTACACGAAGTGAAAAAGCCAGCCTACTACTCGTCCATCTTTGTCATAATTTTGTGGGCGGGGAATATTTCGTCACCCGCGGTTACGGAAATGAATAATTAATTAGGCCCTAACAAACCAATTATTTTGAGTGAACAACAAAATTAATGTTTGACTAACATCATGAACTTATAATGGATTACTTCTTATCTGTGTATAGGCAATGCAGTTCAATTAGTCATCAAAGGAACTGTTTGATTTAATGTTCCGTCTCAAAGAGGCTAAGAAGAGGGTCAGAGAACGAAAGGATCAAGAGGCCGCTGCAGCAACTGAGGCAGCAGCTAATACACCAGCACGTGAGCCTTGTAGCTACTCATGCATAGTTAACAAATATTTAATCACTTCCATTCAGTACTACTGAAGGAAAAAATGCTTGTATTCCTCCATTGTTTTTAACACATGAACGCAACTGTAAACTTTTTCAAATGTAAAATGATGCTTTCTTGTTTCAGCTAAGGTAGTGGGTGGAGTAGAAGCCCCTCCTGAATATCATGCTGCTCTGGCATTTGATGTTCATCAAGAAGAAGAGGAGGTAAAGCATTAGACTCACGTAATGTGTAGAATACACATCTCTTTCACTAACACGCAGAACCCTCCACCAGTCCCTCCTAGGAAGTCGATTACTGAGCCGGAGCCACTGATAGTGCAGGACGACCCTCCTCCTCCTGCACAACAGCAGCTATCAACAGCACCTCTTAATACTGAGGTGAGTTAGTTACCTACTGATCCATGTGTCGCAAATCAGTAATGACGATAGAGTTGATTCTATCAAATCCAGTACGAGCAAAGCATTGCACGACAATTATATTGTTCTCTTTGATGTGAGGTGTCCAAATTCCCATTAAATCCCGAAAAAAAACTAGGACTTAAAATAGCCGATTTAAAAGTACAATTTTCTGTTCAAACAACAAAAGTTAGGTCCAGCTAAATAATTTACATAGTAAAATTTTTACGCCATGAAAAAATAAATCCTACGGTGAATTAATGGTATGTCTCTGTGCAGAATAATTGTATTAAATTTATGTGAAGAATACACCATCTTTAAATTTATTTTTTTAGTGGCATTTGTTTTAGTTCGGTGTGATTTTACAGGAACGAAGAAAAAGAGCACTTGATGAATGGAGTAAACTAGAGAATGAGCTTGATGATATTGCTAAGGTAAATCATGAATAGTAACAGCTATGAATATTTCATTTTGATTATTTATTGTTAGGATCTTAATCTAGACACTAGTGGAGGACAAGCATCCAGTGATCTTTATTCTGTTCCTGATAAGTATGGAGCGTTATCAGTGTCAAAATTGGGTACAGCGCACTTTTGATGTGGTGAGGTCGCTCTGCTACACCGTGAGGTCGCTTCCCTGCACCGTGAGGTCGCTCTGCTACACCGTGAGGTCGCTTCCCTGCATCGTGAGGTCGCTTAGCTGCACCATGAGGTCGCTTAGCTGCACCATGAGGTCGCTTAGCTGCACCATGAGGTCGCTCTGCTGCACCATGAGGTCGCTTAGCTGCACCATGAGGTCGCTTAGCTGCACCATGAGGTCGCTCTGCTACACCATGACGTCGCTCTCTTACACCATGATCGGTCCAAGGTGGGTCTGCTACACTATTAGGACGATCTTCAGACTTTTACTAAAAAAATAGTACCTGCCGGTCGTTCTGTTCTCGCAACTATGCTCGCCTCAATAACTACATGTACATGTACCCGTACGTGTTGACAAATATAATTTATTAATAATAATCATTATTTTCTATCCACGTGTTGTCATGGCGGCCGACGATTTAGAGAGAGCTAAAAACCTCTTACAAGGCGCTGTAGACGCCTTCTATACCATGGCATCTCAGTCTCAGTCCTCATCCCAGCGACCGCCGCCACCGCCAATTCAGAACACTCCTGGAAGATCATCATCTACCAGTTCTTTCTTCGCTGGTTCTTCCTCCACCAGTTCTTCGTCTAGCCGCATTTCTGCCATAGAAGAACACAGAAAGATTTTTGGCTACAAGCCATCAAAGGGAGGCCAAAGGAGAGCTAAGGCACCTCGTAAGGGGCACAAGGGAATCGGATCTGGTGGGAAAAAAACATGGAAAAAACAGTGCATTTGTCTCAGAGACAAAGAACAAGAATGGAAACCTAACTCAGAGGAAAAAATGCAGTTGGCAAGGATGGGCCTGGGATTGAGTGAAATAATTTTCGACTGTGGTGGCGATGCTGATAGTATTCACAGAGCAATTTTGCACAAATTTCCAGTGCTAGATATCTGTGGAGGTTACTCTCTTCTCCGACTAGCAGAAAATTCACATAGCTTAGTGGAAATTGTTGGACCTGAGGGTGGACTGACAGTTCCTTACTTGAAAGACATACTGAACCAAGCCAAGCTGTACATCCGACCATTGCAGAAGGACATTCAAGAAGAAGACATGGAAACGTACTCTTTAACAATGGTATGTTTGGTTTATTGTTTGAGTATTGATGATATTATTATTGCAGCTGAGACTGTCAGATCTAGACTAGCATGATTATGACTGTCTGCATGTACATACCTCCAGTTGTGCTGTACTGTAAACACATTGTTTTAGCTGAATGGTTATAATTGACGTTATTTACATAAAGCAGTGACTGTATGATGGCTTTTATTGCACACTAGGGACAAGACAATAACGAACCTTTGGAAATCTGTCAAACATGCGATTCTGTGTTCCCACTGTCAACTTTGAGAGTACATGTGGCTATCTGTTCAGAGAAGCAGCCTAAGCAGGAGAGAAAGTCTTTGAAAAGGCCATCAGCACCAAGTGATCATATAACTTCAAGGTACACATACCATGCATAGCAACTAGATTTATCCCTCTCACAACACATGTACATATCATAACAAGAAAATAAAAAAGATTTCTATCGAAATCAAAAGGATGTAGGGTTGTGAAATCTACCACTGGTTCACAATGTATACTAACAAGGAACAAGCATGGAATGTTAACACAATTGACTTGCTAACAGACCATAGATCCCTACATCAGTGGCTGCTGTGGTTGGCAATAGCTAGTTCAGCTAGTGCTGTTGCTAGTGGTGTGGTCGACCTACTTGTTGACTGCTGACACCTGACGTGCATTCAGATTGTGTACAGCCACTGATGTAGGGATCTATGGTCTGTTAGCAAGTCAATTGTGTTAACATTCCATGCTTGTTCCTTGTTAGTATACATTGTGAACCAGTGGTAGATTTCACAACCCTACATCCTTTTGATTTCGATAGAAATCTTTTTTATTTTCTTGTTTGTGTCCTTTTTCTTTTTCAGTGAAATGCAGTTCAATATCATGCGGCACGTACTGAGCCGTCTTTGTTTCCATCATTGGTTTAGTTTTCCTGTTGCTGATGGCTTTTCTTTATTATTAAGAATTTAAACTTGTAGCTAAAAATAATTGTTACTCAGCTCGCCTACGCATGCATGCATGCATGCAATGGATACGAGCCCCGCCCACACTTGCTTGTAGACCTGTACGGCGGTTGAAATTATCTGGCAAGCGCAGAATGGTGATCCTATAGCTTACCGTTCTTCGAAGACTCCATACAATACAGATATGTGTTCTCCGTGAACCATATGGCGTGGAGATTAAGCTAGTGCTTGGTCACGTGCCCTAACCACTGTTTGGTCACGTGCGTATTGCGCAATCACATTAATGGCGTCTAACACTTAGCTGACAATGGATCTCGATCGAGAAATCGCGGAATTTATATCGCCGTTACGCTAAAAACAATGTCCAAAAGGCACATGCCAGGTGAATTTCACGACTGTTCGTGGGTGTTTTGGTTTCGGCACTGCTCGCGTAAAGGCGCTAGGCGAGTGGAAGAAAGAAAGAAAGAAAGAAAGAAAACGAAGATGACGAAAGTCGATTTTCACCGTTTTCAGGTTCGTCACTTTAGTAACAATTTCAAGCAATCTCCTTGCTACTGTACGATGGGGCAACGCCAGATAGCAGATTTAAGTGTCTTTTGACGTATAAAATTCATCACCAGGCGAAATATCAGCGTTTGAACGCTAATACATTGTATGTAGCCGCCATCTTTTTTTCTCGTTCAACCCTACATAGGGAGGCACTACCGTGCCACCCTAATATGGTTCACCTAAAAGCCTAGTATACCGTTGTCATTAGCTGTACTTTCTCCTCCATATTTTGTGAAGATATAGCTGCAATGGGTACTGTGACAATAGTTTAAATTAAGGGTGGGGCCTTGGGACAAAACTCTTCATAGCATGCTAGCCTCATGCCCAGGCTGCTAAAAGACAGCCTGGTAACAATGGACAGAATATTGGCTTGGGTACGAGACTACAGAACATGCGTGCAGAGCCTACAATTGTATTGAGTACGATACAAGTACAGTATGATAATAATAATAATAATAGTAATAATTTGGTAGCTTAAATTTTTATGCTGTGTAGGTCAGATTTGAGCAGTGATGAGCAGTGTGACCATGTTACTGGTGTAACTGCTCAGCACATTGAAGAACCACCTTCCAAACTCCCATCCAGACGTAATTTGGATTGTGATTCAAGTCCATTACCACCAAGTCCAGAATCACTTAGTCCTCAATTAGAACAGAGTCGATATGGAAGTACTACGTACAGGTACAGTCCAAGGGTTCTTGTTAGGTGTTAGGATTTGGGATTATGAAGCCAAATGGATCACAACTGACCATTGCATACAAACACTATTTATATGCCTGCCCCAGTAGATGATTACTTGTTTATACACATGTAAAAACACCTACTTAACATAATTCCCAAATGGAGCAAAGGTGATAGACCAAACGGATCTAGAAAAAACAAACTGAGTGATCCATTGATTCAAAAACTGCCTAGTGAGAACCTGGTACAGTGAATTTAAAAAATTATAATTTGTCTAAATGGTGTTGGGCATGCACAATGCTTTGAGAGTAAAATTAACACGATTTACTGCATTGTGCTAATTCAAATCCAGCTCCTTTATTGACTTAATCTCTGATGGTGAGGATGATTGGGAGGCAGATCGTTCTGTCCAAAGAATTCTTCTTACTGGCAAACGTGATCAAAGGAGGTAAGGTTTAGTTGTAGCTATGTAGTAAGTTCTTTTATTAATTTTTAGTGACCAGGATGATCTATCCATTGAAGACTTACTCAAAAACCACAGAGCACAAGTTTTATGTGCGAGCACACAGCGCATAACTGTGCGTCGTAGCCACATACTCGATGATACAATTGCAGCTCTTCGCTGCGGGTTTGATGAGTCTAAACACATCAGCATTCATTTTTTGGGAGAATCTGCTATCGATGAAGGTGGTCCTAAGCGGGAGTTTTTTATGCTTCTAATGGGTGCTATAGGCAACAACTCTTCTATTATGGCCGGCCCACCCTCCCACAGAGTGCTCAGGCATAACACCAATGCTTTTCAGGTACTGTAGTACTTGTATGCTTACAGCTTAATGAATTTTTACTATAGAATGAGCTGTATCTGTTGGTCGGAAAAATCATAGCTTTGTCTGTTCTTCATGGTGGGCCTGGGCCCATTTTTTTCGCATCTGTTGTTGTGGATTATCTCTTTGGAGGCATGGCTGCAGTTCATCCCACTGTGGATGAGGTTCCTGATGATATAGTTCGTTCAAAGATCAGAAAGGTGGTTGTGTACAGTATGTTAAGTTTATTTTAAATTTTTAATAATACAATAGCTCTCTATTGCAACAAATGAGGAAGAATTCAGAGATCTGCTGGATAGTGAAGAGTATGAGTTTCGTTATGCTTGTGGTGTGTCAAAGCCGGCATTCCGTATTCTATTCACAGACAAGGAGGAAGTGGTTAATGCTTTATGCTTGCACTACACAGTTTTTGCCAGTTTAGCAGAATTAGAACAGTTACGACGTGGACTTGGTATTCTTGGATTCCATGACATAATGGATTCAAATCCGAGTTTACTTAGAAAAGTTTTTGCTCCTCCGGTTGTAAAAATTACCAGCACGTTTATTCAGGATCTTTTCAAACCTGTGTTCTCTGCTAAATCTTCAAACCAGCGAATAGCCGAGGAATCAATCATGATGATGTGGATACGCTATCTACAGTACATTGAAAGTAAGATTAAAAACAATAATTATGATGTGCTGTTACAAATTCTTCCAGATCTAGGAGACCAAGCTTCCCCAACATTAGAAGACATCATGGTTTTCTTGACTGGCTTGGATTCTGTTCCACCTCTGGGTTTTGGTGACATAATCGGCACAGTGGAGTTCACAAGAGAAGATAGGTTGCCGACAGTCTCTACCTGCTCCCTTGTGTTACGTTTTCCGATCAGTTTTCCTCAAGATTTTGACTCCTTCAAAGAAAAAATGAATTTTGTAGTGCTGGGATCTCAGGGATTTTTTGGTACAGTGTAGGACATAATATGACTGCTGTCAATGAGTATCATAACCGTTTTGTTCATATATCATCCATATAACCAGTTGCTGTGGTAACTATGTTAGCTATGTCCTGTCATCTAGCTACATGCTATAGGTATTTTGTGCCTTTACCACATACCATTATTTATTCATGAACCAAAATTCATTATTCATGAACCAAAAATTCATAATAATTACTAATTATTGAGTAATGAAGATATAAATGACAAGGTATGCTCATACAAATCTATTCCATAGTTAGCACTGTGTTGCAGTGGTGGAATAGTAGTGTACAACTGTTCCATATCTGAGTCTCTCAAAGGACATAGTGTTTCAGGAATATCAACCGTTTCACTGTTGCATGTCATCGTCATCTGGAGCAGGTCCATACCAGTCCACACCAAAGTGGTCTAACATGTCCTACACACATGCATATAGCCATATTTGTTGGGTTACGCATAATTGTCACTTACTTCATCAATACTCTCAAAAACTTCATTTGAGATGAGGCTGCCTGAACCTGCAATCTTCTGAAGACCACTTATCCACAATTGCTCAGGTGACATATTGTGTTCAGATCTCATTGGGTGCTTTGCCCATGCTTCCATCCAAGACTGAAGATGTCGGTTGATTCGTGGTATGTAGACAGTGTGAAGACAGAATAGATGTAAGTCATTATTTGGGTCAAGCATATTAACTTGTTCTAAGTGGTAGAACAAATTGTAATAATATCCTATAACACCAGTATAAACATCCCTCCACAGTCTCTCAATGCGTTGGTTGTGGACGCTTTTACCAACTATAACGCTACTACGCCCAGGCCCACGTAAAGGATGTGTCAAAAGGAACATTCCTACGTCGACATTCTCACCACCTTGATCTGTACGAACACGTGATGGTAAACCATACGTGTGAACGGCTTTTTTGAACTGCTCCAACACGGTATCAGCTCTGTTGTTGTTCGCACAATTCAAGTAGACTGGAAGTCTAGAGTATCCATCAACACCACCATGGACCACAAGCCTCCACCTTCAAAAAGACAAAATTACAAAATTAATAATAAAAATTTAAATGAAAATAATGTATCACTTGTTGGTCTGGTTATTATAATGTGCTCTGGATACTGATTTGGTTATTAATAGTCTTAGCATTAAATTTTAAAAGTACCAGATTTACAGTTACACTTCTGGTACATAATTGTTTGTCAGCTTAAAGGTGACACATTAGGGGTTGGACAGTTATAATAGCCAGTAGTAACCAGCAGTATACTTTGCATACCTTATGAGTTTGTGGTTGCCGTCTATGTGCCATAATGATAATGGTGATGCAACAGAATATTTACGGCGTTCTACAGCTGTACTCCATCGAATTATTACACCTTCAGGATCAACTCTATGTAGGGTCTCTCGAATGCGTGCTTGGATGACCCTATGACCTCGTTGCAGCAAGTGCCCATGCATCAAGCGATAACCACAGTTGGGAAAATCTCTCAAAATGTCACGAACTAGCAATTCAAGCTCATAGTCCGTTATACTAGAGTAGAGAGCAGTAACACTCAGCCCAAAATCACTCATCCGCCTTCTGACAGTGCTCAAGCTAACACCAAACAGGTCAGCAATGGCAGGACAATGAAAGCCAATGCTCAAAAGATACTCCAGCTGGTCCTGAGCTATGTCAAATTTTGGACGCCCTCTATGGCTTGTTTGAAGTGTGGCTGCTTGAGATGTAGAACTATTTCCCGACAGACTGTTCAGGTCTTCCAGCAATGTCAAACTCCTAGAAGTAGCTTCTATAACTTGAGTACTGCAGTTGTCAAGCGCCATTGCCATACGTTGTAATCTACCAACGTGATAAACGAGACAATCTAGTTTGTCAGGATCCCTTCCTTCTTCGTATACCATTAACAGCTGTTGCACTCGTCGACAGACTCTTACAATAGCTTCCAGCAACTCATTCGATGTCGATTCTGTATCCATATTCTCAGTTATCTTCAGCTGAAAAAGACCCCGCCTTTTGGGTGGAGAGAGGCGGGGTCATAAACGTTGCTAGGTCGCCATTTTGCGGATCGTCTCTAGGGCTAGCTATAATACAGGCTAGCCTCGTCCCCAGAGGCCGGACTGGTAATTATTATGACCGACCTCACCAGATCAATGTATCGCACTGCACCGACCTCGTGATGTAGCGGAGCGACTCACAGTGTAGCGGAGCGACCTCACGGTGCAGCTAAGCGACCTCACGATGCAGGGAAGCGACCTCACGGTGCAGCCAAGCGACCTCACGATGCAGGGAAGCGACCTCACGGTGCAGCCAAGCGACCTCACGATGCAGGGAAGCGACCTCACGGTGCAGCCAAGCGACCTCACGATGCAGGGAAGCGACCTCACGGTGCAGCCAAGCGACCTCACTATGCAGGGAAGCGACCTCACGGTGTAGCAGAGCGACCTCACGATGCAGGGAAGCGACCTCACGGTGTAGCAGAGCGACCTCACGGTGTAGCTGAGCGACCTCACGGTGTAGCAGAGCGACCTCATGGTGCAGCCAAGCGACCTCACTATGCAGGGAAGCGACCTCACGGTGTAGCAGAGCGACCTCACGATGCAGGGAAGCGACCTCACGGTGTAGCAGAGCGACCTCACGGTGTAGCTGAGCGACCTCACGGTGTAGCAGAGCGACCTCACCACATCAAAAGTGCGCTGTACCCAATTTTGACACTGATAACGCTCCATAGCAAGGAGCACGTGATATTTAACCCTGTCATCACCATTATATTGGAACTAGCCGGACCTTGTGCTTTGTGTTCAGTTCTCTCTTTTCGCGCCAGGTGGACTCGACCGCCATGTCCATCGTCCCCGAAGAACACTTGCTCGACCCGGCTGGCCGGGTGCGCATGTTGAGCAATGCGGGGAGCTCTGTGGTGGTCGACGCAAAGATACCCGCTCTTCGTTATTACAGAAGTGGTCCTCAAATGGAGAAAATGGTCAGTTCGTGTACTAGTTTTTCTTTCTTGTACCCATGTTTAACCGCCTTTCTTTCTCTCTCTCTCTACTGCAGGCTAGAACGTATTATGCTGAGGGACAGTGGGAACAAGCCTTTGTTTTGTACAACAAGTTTGCCACGTGAGTCTCATCTTGTTTTTTCAATCTTCGTGGTGTCCGCGTTTACTGTAGACGTCTCATTACTTTGTGCCTGTCCACTTATGTTTTGTGATTTTTATGTTTATGACCTGCTAGTGTCATGTGTTTGGTGTCTTGAATTTGCTTTATCAGTAAATCTGAGGTTGTTTTGGATGTGACAGAGTAGTATGATCGACTAGTTATTTACTTTTTGTTCTTTCTCTCTCACACACGCACACACACGCACACACACACACACACACACACACACACACACACACACACACACACACTTAGTTTATTTGTGGAGAAACTGCCAAAGCACCCTGGGTATTCCAAGGTCACTCCTGCTGACAAGACTAGAGTGAACAAGCTACTTAATCCTGCATTCGAACGAGCATTGGAACTAAAGAAGAAGCTGAAAGAGAAATTCGAACAAGAAAGGGATGAACATGTGATGAAGATGGAAACAGAGGTGAGACTACATGGCTGCTTGTACATGTATGGTATTGTCATGTGTTCAATGATTGTGTACATGGACTCATTGTGTTGGGTTAACAACTGGTTCTTCCCATTTGACCACTAATGGATGACCTTCTCACAGTCAGTGCTCCTGTTCTGAGGAGAACTGGTTAGCAGTTGGTGATACCAGTCAGTATACAGCAGTTTTATTACATCTTGCAACAGCCAAAAAGCATAAAGCATGATCTGTGACTTGTTTATTACTTTGCCTTAGGTTTATTACTTTGCCTTAGGTTTATTACTTTGCCTTAGGTTTATTACTTTGCCTTAGGTTTATTACTTTGCCTTAGGTTTATTACTTTGCCTTAGGTTTATTACTTTGCCTTAGGTTTATTACTTTGCCTTAGGTTTATTACTTTGCCTTAGGTTTATTACTTTGCCTTAGGTTTATTACTTTGCCTTAGGTTTATTACTTTGCCTTAGGTTTATTACTTTGCCTTAGGCTTATTACTTTGCGTGATTCAGCTTGAACGCGGTTTACGCTCTACGGTTGACGCTTTTAGATTGCAAGAAGTAGTGAAACAGCTGTACTGGTACACTGGCTCTGCATCAATGGTTCACCATTGCCTGCAGTGCAGGACCACAAGGTCCTTGTGAGACTGCCTGTACCTGCACAGTACAGTAGTACCTGTGGTCACTCCTGGTGTCTAGACTTAGTCCAGATTCCGGGAATAGGCTTGTACAATATCTGGCTGGGTAGACAGGTGTGTTGGCTTTGACAAGCACACATGGTGGTCAGTGGGACAGATATATACTCAGCTTGTGTGTGTGTGTGTGTGTGTGTGTGTGTGTGTGTGTGTGTGTGTGTGTGTGTGTGTGTGTGTGTGTGTGTGTACGCAGTATATGACAAAAGTAACTTGCACTAAAATAATTTTTAAAATTGTATGCGCACATGATATCTAAAAAGAATGTACAATATTGAATCAAATCGTGAGCATGAACGGTTGAACGATAAAGCTGTTTAGATTTTGCTATCAATAAAAATGTGTTATAGTATCTCAACATATTGCTAATAGTCTACTCTGTGTACATTAGCCCAAGTTGTAACCTATTTCTCTACCTAGTCTGAGCATGTAACATAGCATACTATTTCTCTGCCTAGCCTGAGCATGTAACATAGCATACTATTTCTCTACCTAGCCTGAGCTTGTAACATAGCATACTATTTCTCTGCCTAGCCTGAGCTTGTAACATAGCATACTATTTCTCTACCTAGCCTGAGCATGTAACATAGCATACTATTTCTCTACCTAGCCTGAGCATGTAACATAGCATACTATTTCTCTACCTAGCCTGAGCATGTAACATAGCATACTATTTCTCTACCTAGCCTGAGCATGTAACATAGCATACTATTTCTCTACCTAGCCTGAGCATGTAACATAGCATACTATTTCTCTACCTAGCCTGAGCATGTAACATAGCATACTATTTCTCTACCTAGCCTGAGCATGTAACATAGCATACTATTTCTCTACCTAGCCTGAGCATGTAACATAGCATACTATTTCTCTACCTAGCCTGAGCTTGTAACATAGCATACTATTTCTCTACCTAGCCTGAGCTTGTAACATAGCATACTATTTCTCTACCTAGCCTGAGCTTGTAACATAGCATACTATTTCTCTACCTAGCCTGAGCTTGTAACATAGCATACTATTTCTCTACCTAGCCTGAGCTTGTAACATAGCATACTATTTCTCTACCTAGCCTGAGCTTGTAACATAGCATACTATTTCTCTACCTAGCCTGAGCATGTAACATAGCATACTATTTCTCTACCTAGCCTGAGCATGTAACATAGCATACTATTTCTCTGCCTAGCCTGAGCATGTAACATAGCATACTATTTCTCTACCTAGCCTGAGCATGTAACATAGCATACTATTTCTCTGCCTAGCCTGAGCTTGTAACACAGCATACTATTTCTCTACCTAGCCTGAGCTTGTAACATAGCATACTATTTCTCTACCTAGCCTGAGCTTGTAACATAGCATACTATTTCTCTACCTAGTCTGAGCATGTAACTTTGCATACTATTTCTCTACCTAGCCTGAGCATGTAACATAGCATACTATTTCTCTACCTAGCCTGAGCTTGTAACATAGCATACTATTTCTCTGCCTAGCCTGAGCTTGTAACATAGCATACTATTTCTCTGCCTAGCCTGAGCATGTAACATAGCATACTATTCTCTGCCTAGCCTGAGCTTGTAACATAGCATACTATTTCTCTGTCTAGCCTGAGCATGTAACATAGCATACTATTTCTCTACCTAGCCTGAGCATGTAACATAGCATACTATTTCTCTGCCTAGCCTGAGCATGTAACATAGCATACTATTCTCTGCCTAGCCTGAGCTTGTAACATAGCATACTATTTCTCTGTCTAGCCTGAGCATGTAACATAGCATACTATTTCTCTGCCTAGCCTGAGCATGTAACATAGCATACTATTTCTCTACCTAGCCTGAGCTTGTAACATAGCATACTATTTCTCTGCCTAGCCTGAGCATGTAACATAGCATACTATTTCTCTACCTAGCCTGAGCATGTAACATAGCATACTATTTCTCTACCTAGCCTGAGCTTGTAACATAGCATACTATTTCTCTGCCTAGCCTGAGCATGCAACATAGCATACTATTTCTCTACCTAGCCTGAGCATGTAACATAGCATACTATTTCTCTACCTAGTCTGAGCATGTAACTTTGCATACTATTTCTCTACCTAGCCTGAGCATGTAACATAGCATACTATTTCTCTACCTAGCCTGAGCATGTAACATAGCATACTATTTCTCTACCTAGCCTGAGCATGCAACATAGCATACTATTTCTCTACCTAGCCTGAGCATGTAACATAGCATACTATTTCTCTACCTAGCCTGAGCATGTAACATAGCATACTATTTCTCTACCTAGCCTGAGCATGTAACATAGCATACTATTTCTCTACCTAGCCTGAGCATGCAACATAGCATACTATTTCTCTACCTAGCCTGAGCATGTAACATAGCATACTATTTCTCTACCTAGCCTGAGCATGTAACATAGCATACTATTTCTCTACCTAGCCTGAGCTTGTAACATAGCATACTATTTCTCTGCCTAGCCTGAGCATGTAACATAGCATACTATTTCTCTACCTAGCCTGAGCATGTAACATAGCATACTATTTCTCTACCTAGTCTGAGCATGTAACTTTGCATACTATTTCTCTACCTAGCCTGAGCATGTAACATAGCATACTATTTCTCTACCTAGCCTGAGCATGTAACATAGCATACTATTTCTCTACCTAGCCTGAGCTTGTAACATAGCATACTATTTCTCTACCTAGCCTGAGCATGTAACATAGCATACTATTTCTCTACCTAGTCTGAGCATGTAACATAGCATACTATTTCTCTACCTAGCCTGAGCATGTAACATAGCATACTATTTCTCTACCTAGTCTGAGCATGTAACATAGCATACTATTTCTCTGCCTAGCCTGACCTTGTAACATAGCATACTATTTCTCTACCTAGCCTGAGCATGTAACATAGCATACTATTTCTCTACCTAGCCTGAGCATGTAACATAGCATACTATTTCTCTACCTAGCCTGAGCTTGTAACATAGCATACTATTTCTCTGCCTAGCCTGAGCATGTAACATAGCATACTATTTCTCTGCCTAACCTGAGCATGTAACATAGCATACTATTTCTCTGCCTAACCTGAGCTTGTAACATAGCATACTATTTCTCTACCTAGCCTGAGCATGTAACATAGCATACTATTTCTCTACCTAGCCTGAGCATGTAACATAGCATACTATTTCTCTACCTAGCCTGAGCATGTAACATAGCATACTATTTCTCTGCCTAGCCTGAGCATGTAACATAGCATACTATTTCTCTGCCTAGTCTGAGCATGTAACATAGCATACTATTTCTCTGCCTAGCCTGAGCTTGTAACATAGCATACTATTTCTCTACCTAGCCTGAGCATGTAACATAGCATACTATTTCTCTGCCTAGCCTGAGCATGTAACATAGCATACTATTCCTCTACCTAGCCTGAGCATGTAACATAGCATACTATTTCTCTACCTAGCCTGAGCATGTAACATAGCATACTATTTCTCTACCTAGCCTGAGCATGTAACATAGCATACTATTTCTCTACCTAGCCTGAGCATGTAACATAGCATACTATTTCTCTACCTAGCCTGAGCATGTAACATAGCATACTATTCCTCTACCTAGCCTGAGCATGTAACATAGCATACTATTTCTCTACCTAGCCTGAGCATGTAACATAGCATACTATTCCTCTACCTAGCCTGAGCATGTAACATAGCATACTATTTCTCTACCTAGCCTGAGCATGTAACATAGCATACTATTTCTCTGCCTAGCCTGAGCATGTAACATAGCATACTATTTCTCTGCCTAGCCTGAGCATGTAACATAGCATACTATTTCTCTGCCTAGCCTGAGCTTGTAACATAGCATACTATTTCTCTACCTAGCCTGAGCATGTAACATAGCATACTATTTCTCTGCCTAACCTGAGCATGTAACATAGCATACTATTTCTCTGCCTAGCCTGAGCATGTAACATAGCATACTATTTCTCTGCCTAGCCTGAGCATGTAACATAGCATACTATTTCTCTGCCTAGCCTGAGCTTGTAACATAGCATACTATTTCTCTACCTAGCCTGAGCATGTAACATAGCATACTATTTCTCTGCCTAGCCTGAGCATGTAACATAGCATACTATTTCTCTACCTAGTCTGAGCATGTAACATAGCATACTATTTCTCTGCCTAGCCTGAGCATGTAACATAGCATACTATTTCTCTACCTAGCCTGAGCATGTAACATAGCATACTATTTCTCTACCTAGCCTGAGCATGTAACATAGCATACTATTTCTCTACCTAGCCTGAGCTTGTAACATAGCATACTATTTCTCTGCCTAGCCTGAGCATGTAACATAGCATACTATTTCTCTGCCTAGCCTGAGCATGCAACATACTATTTCTCTACATAGCCTGAGGGTGTATTACAAGTCTCTCTAATTTGTGTTCGTAACTTGCATGATTACAAGCCAGTTCACATGTTTAACGCTTTCCAATAAAATTGTACACATACGTACGATTAGAAGCCAGTTTATAAGTGCAGCGCTTTCAAATAAATTGTGATGTGCTCACTCACTGAGTGTTGTTGCGGCTAGTGTCTAGTTACTTTTGTCACATACTGTGTATTTATTTGTCAGTGTACGATATAACATGTGTGTATGTATGTAGGTATGTATGTATGTATGTGTGTATGTATGTATGTATGTATGTATGTATGTATGTATGTATGTATGTATGTATGTATTGTTCAAATAGTGTTGCCTTCAGGTAAGTCACAATAATAAGTACATCATGTAATAATCTGGTGATTACTACATGTGTGTGTTAGTATTGTTACAATGTTATGTTTGGTTTGCTCAATGACAAATCGAAACTAAAATGTGTAAAGGAAAATGGATATTCTTGTCAGCTTAACATCAAAGTTGTCACTGGTTCTCCATATACTTCAAACAGTGTCAATATGCTTTGAACTCAAAAGGAAAGTTGCGCTGTGGTATGTAAACAACACGAAAGAACTATTTTCAACTTAACCAAATCCTTATCAACGTCACATTATGCTAAGTAGCATGTTGCTGTGATTACCATACACACTGTGCTCTGTGGATAGTAGTTATCTTTATCTCTTTATAATAAGTTTTCGTTGTCTTTACATTGTGCAAGTAATCAGTTTTGAACCAAACAGCTATTATTATCAGAAAAAATCATCAGTAGCACTTACCATACAGGATATGGGATTGAATGTTTATGTTTACAAAAAGTTTATTAAAACCTAGCTAGCTTAATGCGTTTCCATAAACGAAAAGGAGTCCCCATTTTATTCGGAATGTTCTCTTTCACTGTATTTCTTTTCACCATTATTATTTGTGACAGTTGTGTAACCTAGTATGCCTCTGTATGGACATATTTGTATTTGGAGTACAGGCTCAGAGCATAGTCTAGTTTAGTTATTGTTTGCCTCGTGTAACTCTACTGTACGAAATACTCTGTTTCTTTGTGAGAGCTGTAACTCGATGTGACAGTTTTGATGGTTACATAATAATTTGCAGTTGATTCTTAAAAATAGTTATCATGTGAACCAGACAGTAAACCAGACAGCATCAAGTTAGAGGCATTGGTGATAAATGTGTGGTATGCACCTTCTATTATTATTATGCCTCAGTGGGCGGAGCCACGAGGCATACTGTGTCTGTCTGAACTTGATGGTATTAGATTTTTGAATTAAAGCTTTGTTTGTGAGTTATGGCGTGATTTGCTTACTTTGTTTACCGTTGCTGGCGATCTGGACTTCTCCGAAGTCGAATGTGTCCATGGTTAACTGGCTAGCAGATTGTAGGTTTGATCTGGACTACAGGATAGCGTGGCTGATCCGGATAAAATTCAGCAAAAAGGCTGCTTCAAGCATGGCAGTGTGCTTGCCTTTCTGCATGCCCAGCTAATTATTACACTGTGGTAGCATACTATTGGCTTCTGTTATTTTTGCCAGCTTGTATCAATAGCTTGCATTGTACTTTATAAACAATCATCATCTGCTGATGGAATAGCTGTAGTTGCTGTCTGCTGTCAAAGCATGTCCAGTGTGCAGTATGCAATCATGCAAGACGTCTGCATCTTTGGTGCTTCATTATTACAGCAACATGGCGTATAAACCCAAACCACTGTGTTCAATGCTCAACCCTACTGGAGGTGTGTCTAGTACTTTGATTTAGAGAAGGTCTACAGCTCCAAACCTATGGAATGTTCACGTTCATAATCTGGTGAAGCTGGCTGTACAATCAACACATTGTTGTGTTAGGACGAAGATTGTTTGCTTGTCTCTCGGACTATCCTATGCTGTTTTGGGACATAATACAATGCATGCAGACTGTGATGAACAACAGTTCTCTGATACTTCTAATAGTAGTCCTTCTTCCTTGCCGGCACCATCTACCATGCCGGTCAGTCTTTTAGTCCATAATTCAACAAACTTTCATCTAGGCTGCCTGCTCGATCCTCGCCTTCACCTCCGGCGATAGCACCACCGGGAGCGGCAGAGGGTCCGGAACTCCAGCTCCTGGATCAAGAGCTCCATCCTCGTGATCCGACATTGACGTATAGAACGAGCGGAAAGAACCAAGAGAGAAATAAACCCAAGAGAGCGAACCACCTGTATGCGCAGAGTTTGATGATCTCTAGAGATGCCAACGCGCACTCCTCCCTGGAGTGATCCACTCCAAAGCACAGTGGACAGGACTGACAAGGCCTGTCCCCGGCGTGACTATGTACTGTTGCGGCCATTAATGACGTATTTATCTCAGTCACGACCCCAGCGACGGTCCGGTGCAAGTTTTCTGCCGTGCACCGAGGCTGAGCGACCAGGTGCCGGTTGCCGTAGTGCATCGAGTTCAGCAGCCCTTCGTTCACGCACATCAGCTGGGACCACGGAACGACTCCAGCGACCTTCTGGTGCGGCTTCGTCAACTGAGAGACCGCCTGCAATAGGAGGTCTTCCCGCTTACGCATTCTCCAGGTTTGCAAGTGGTAGGCACCATCCTTCTCGGATAGTACCCACGACTATCAGGGCACAGACAAAGGTAGCAAAACTCATTCTTTCTCAGTTGCTTTTATAGAACTGAGCTAGACTTTGGGGTAGAAGATAGGCCGAGGTCAATCTAGTTTGATGCAAGCTGTTCATAGTCTAGTGTTTCTCCTGCGCAACCGCACTGTACTGTGTACTGTTAGGCTGGCAATCTAAATGCTTAACCAACTTTAACTCCTTGTTGCTTGACTAGTTGCTAAGCTACCTCATGTATTAATATACGGCTAAAATCAAGTTGTAGCAATACCATGTAGAACACGTTTAATTACTACTTAGCTCTAGTAATTCCAGCAAGTTCTTGATAAGTAAAAATTAAACGTGTGCAGGAGGGAGCTATGTTGTCCTTCTGCATAGATCCCTTACTGTGGTATTATGACAAGTCAGTGTACTTGTGATTTCAAACTGTCTAGTCTACTGCTATCTCTTTAATGTGGTTCCTTTGTCACGAGGAGATGAGTTAGTGACATTGTGACTGCTTTACTGAAGTATCTTTCCACAACCACCCTATTACAATATAGGACTGGTCGACTGACTTTAATTACAGCTGTTTAAAGAGATCTTGCAACAGCACAGTCGAAGCGAAAGTAACACATTGACCAATCAAACACGCACTCCAATTCTCTGATGCCCGCACGTGACCAGCCGTGTTCGATTGGTCAATGTATTACTTGTGTTGTTCTAAGATCTCTTCAAACTGCTGTACAGAGAGCTTGATTCTCAGACCATTGAATGCAGCAAAAAGAGCAGGTGTTAATTGATTCTGTCAAATGCCATGGTTATTGCAATATTAGTTGGGCAGTGTTAGATTATAACTGTCTTAGAAGCAGAGGAGGCGGTTGACATCACTGGTGGTCCAGAAGGACACAAGCCACTGCTAATGAAGCAGGTTGGGGTGTACATGTCTTCGAAAGTTTCTAGTGCCTCTACAAACTGAGCGTCGCTAATGTAGTCGTCCATTATAGCAGACTGTAGACAAGTGACTTGCTGCTAGCTTAGTTTGATTTTCGACTGGCTTGCGTTGTTTCTGTTTGCTGTTGCTATAGTCTAAACCAGTTAGACAGTGCATCCAATCGGATCTACGCGATTTAGAAGTCCTCGCGCTGTTGCCATAGCGTCCTTGCTACGCTCGGACGCTATATAGCAACGGCCCTCGGGCTTCTAAATCGGATGCACTGTCTAACTATTATTTAGTAGCTATCTCTTGCTGAAATTTAAGACGACATGGTTGACTGAACTCCTAGTGTCAAGAGTTCCTTGTCACATTACCTCTCTTGCAAGCATCATAGAGTTCTTTATTCAGTGAACACAGCATCATTGATTGTGTTGTGTTAATAAGATTGTGATTGTCATATCATAGGAGTCAACCTATGCTTGTTTGGGCTGCCACCAGAGTGTCCTTCACCTTCTCATTGAACACGGCTTGCTCTTCATTTCCATTTCTTCTGTATGTGTTAATCTTCTCTCTTCGTACGCGCTTTAACTCCTTCGCTGCTGCATCCTCCTGCCCTTTGTTGACCTCGTCCTGGAACTGGACAAACTTGTTCTCTGAGACTCTCGAATGTCTCTGAGCATCGCAGCCATCTCCACCGCAGGTTCAGGGGCGTTGAGAGTAGGATCCGTCATACCGAAGTATATGCGAAGTTGTGATGATTTCAGTGAAAGAAACAGAGAGAAAACTAGATTGTGTAGTGCACAAAACCTAGGAATCTATAGTATCTATAGCTTACTACTGTACCAGACTTCCACTTTCATTCTAAGGATTCTATTTTCCTCCTTCAGTCGCACTTCTTCAGATGTGGGAATTAATAAATTGACAGCATTGCCCATAATAGCTGAAGATTCTTGTTTACTACATGCTGTTGCCTTGTGAACAAATTCATGACTGTGACTCCAACGATCGGCGTCCTTCAAAGCAAACTTTCCACATTTAAGTCGCAAAATGTCCTCAATTTTTTCTTAAATCTTACTAATTCATGAGACGTTGACTGACATTTTATTTCTTCACGCATCTCCTGGTATAAAATCCGTGTGCCCTCACTGTATACGAAGAGGTGGGTACATTGTTTCTAAAACAAAAAAAGATGATAAAATCGTACCCGCCACAACGTCAGGTAATTATGCGTTACCGGTAACAATGACCTCTGTTGGATAAGGCTTGCAATGTTTGAAATACATCGATGTCCCCCCAGTACTTGACCAAGCAAGACACCAAGCGATACTAGATTATATCTGCCTAAAGAATAAATAGTTAATGTCCGCAAAGTGTATGGACCGATTTTGAAACTTTAGCAAGATATTGTCATCTCATGATTTTCTTGATATAAATCTTTTTAATGGTTGACCCAGCTGACCCTATTACAATGTAGGACTGGTCGGCGGACTTTAAAATCCTTTAAATACAGAGAGCTCGATTCTCAGATCATTGAAAGCAGCATAATGAGCAGGTGTTAATTGATTCTCGTCAAAAGCCATGGTTATTGTGTAGAACCAACATTAACTGGGGCAGTTAACTGCGTTGGTCTGGGATTAATGACCAACACTCATTGGATGGTTGAATATAGTAGGCTGTAAGATGTCTTGCATCTTAGTCAGTTGATAATTTGTGTGTTACACTTGTTACAGACTATCTGTTAGAGATGGTGAAGTCAGCTGTCAATCGTAGTAGTAAATTATTTCTATCTGTAGCACACACAGCTATCCCATGGGTTGTTATAGTTTTTAAGGAAAGAATCTCCTGCATAGGAATCCCTTGTTTGACATGGTGCTTTAACTGCTCAACGGTGGATAAGACCATGTTAGCTTGTAACTGTAGCTGAATTTGACTATCGCTTTGTGATGTATGGATCTTTCCTTCTATACATCCAAAGCAATAGTCATCTAAGTAGCGTGGTGAGCACGATTCATCTGGCTCATCAAGTTCACTGTTGGCTAGTATGACGAAAGAATCTTTACTTAAATCACCAGTTAAGAGTAGATCGCCTACAAGAGACAAGTTTCTTATATAGGACAATGGCTTCTCTGCTAGAATTCCACTTGTTAAAAGTTATAGATTCCAAGTTTGTAAGTGAAACACAATTCGTGCAACTACATCATTGATGAGACCAGGAGTGGAAATAGTAAACTTTACCGATCCACCAACATCTGTATATTCCATTTCCAATTTGACGAGTGGAATACACAATGCACAATTTCTGTACTTAATCTGAATGTCAACGACGCCTAAAAAGAAATAGAATATGAAAAATATTGTATTAGTGATTCAATTTACCATGGAGTGCATCGACTTGTTTCGGCGAGGCAAAAGCAGGATAACCACACCAGTCTGATAATGAGCTTCTTGTTGTAGATATTTGAACTATGTAGTTCCTTCCATAATAGTCGAGAACTAACTCAAGAAGTCGATTAACATACACTTTACCACATCCATTTCTAAACAAATATATTTTTGCAGTGTATCTTGATTCATCTTTATGACGTTTAAGAAACCAATCACAGCTCCCAAATAAGGATGAACCTCGTTAAATTATAATCACTTCATTTTTTGGAAGAATAAAAATGTTGGTCTCTATACTCTTGTATTTGCTGACTTGGGACAGGGCCATGCTGTGCTTGTTGTCTGTCCAAAGTCTTCACTAGCTCTCTCTGCCTCTCCGAACTCTTTACTCTTGTGATCAAATATGTAGGAAGATCATTCTGTGCAGGTAGCACATCTTCCATTATCCAGAGAGTACCAGTCACTCATCTCTTGCAGCTCTTCTAAGCATCATCCAGTGAGTACCAGTCACTCATCTCTTGCAGCTCTTCTAAGCATCATCATCCAGAGAATACCAATCACTCATTTGTTGTAGCTCTTCTACACTAGAAGGAGACTTCCATTTAATAATAATGTAACAATAACCTCTGAAGTTAAATTATGAGCACTACTGTTGTCTATTTTACTATACCTTTGAGGGCAGAACTGGGTCATACAATCTAGTTTCTCTTCAATGGCACTCATTCTTTCTGCTTGTTGGGCAATGTGCTTGTATGTGAAAGCTTCCATGTGCATTGGGAGCTGACTTCTTTTCAGCTGCGCAAAATAGCAACCAGAATAGACTAGAATAGACTGCTTGAGCCTAAGATACTAACAAGGTTCATGCATTTGGACCTGTTGATACAATGTTGTCAACGGACGCTTAACGCTGACACAGACCGCAATTCCAGTTAATTAGACGGCCCATTGATCAAACGATACATCAGTACCCAGTAAAACAGTACCCTAAAACAGTACCCTAAAACAGTACCCTAAAACAGTACCCTAAAACAGTACCCTAAAACAGTACCCTAAAACAGTACCCTAATACCATGTTCACACTACGCACTAGAACTGCACCATGACGGATTGACGGGCTGCTTTCCACCCCAACCATAGGTGGGCTGCTTTCTGCCCTTGTGCGCATGTTCTTTACTCACGTATTTCTGTGCCTGCACTTCTGTGATACTGTGAGCACAACAAGGGAACGAGGCAGTACTCCTGGATTTCCAGGTTCGCCAGTCACTGTGCGCAGACTTCTTTTCAGCTGCGCCAGTCACTGCCTCTTCCAGAGCATACCAGCTTATCAGCTCTTCTGAACTAGAAGAGGACCTCTTTATTGATGTGTAATACAGCGATAGTTGCTGTCATTTGTCACCTCCAGAGTGTACCATCCTTTTCTCTCCATTGTCTCCTCAATAGCTGAGGAGGAGGAACCTGTCGCAGAGTTGAAACGACGCAGTTAGCAGTTAGACGAGAACTGCTTGAACGGATCAGAGAAATCAGGAACACTACTCCATGTAGACTAGAGAGAGGGAGAGAGAGAGAGAGAGATGAAAAAGATATTATTAAAGCATAAACACATCAACAGTGAGAATCAGGAATGATAAACTGTGTTCAGAGTACAAAGTGCGCATGTGCAGCAATGTCTAGTGCTGTCTCTAACAGACCCTTTCAGACTAAGTTGTGAAACATAATATCTCTGCCATCCCCAGAGCTTACCAATCATCCACTCTTCCAGTTCCTCTTGAGTTGTTGACAAGTCGCTCTCAATCTCAATGTAGACGAAGTTTCTTCCTTTTATTCTTTAAAACACTAATCCATTATATTTCAGCTGTTTGTGACTGTTTCATCTGATCTTGTTGCAGTATTCTCTACAGTCCTTTAGACCACAGCTAAGTGATGTTGACCAATAGTGTTGCATAGCTGCGTGACTCTTACTGTCGTCATGGAATCTCACCACTCGACACAGATTACGCTTTTGTGCGCTTGAGTTTTTACTAAATTCTACTGTGCTTGCTCATCGTTTGCGTTGTTTCTGTTTGATGTTGCTATGGTCTAAATCAGTTAGACAGCGCATCCAATCGGATCTACGCGATGTGGAAGCCCTCATGCCGTTACCATAGCGCCCTCGTTACACTCAGATGCTATTTAGCAACGACTCTTGTGTTTCTATTCTTAATCACGTAGAACCTGTCTAAATATCACAAGTTTTTTTTGTTGTCTTGAGCAAGTCATAATTTCTAATATTTTTGGTTGTCTTGAGCAATCCATAATTTCTAATATTTTTGGTTGTCTTGAGCAATCCATAATTTCTAATATTTTTGGTTGTCTTGAGCAATCCATAATTTCTAATATTTTTGGTTGTCTTGAGCAATCCATAATTTCTAATATTTTTGGTTGTCTTGAGCAATCCATAATTTGATGAACCTCTAATATATTTCTGTGTTATTGTTGTTACATTGTATGATATTGTTTCATTATTCCAGGCAGCTGCTAAGAGGGCAGAGGAGGAGAGAAAGAGAGAGCTTCGAGAGAGACAAGAGAGAGAGAAGGAGAAGCAGGTATCAGCTTTCCTGGCAGCTGGTAAGAACTGTACTGAATAACTTAAATTGCATAATAAACTTTATCTTGTCTGAATCTATGACAAATTGGAATTGATTGTTAATTGAAGATTCAAAATGTACATTGAATAGAGATTTGGTTCATAAACTGTAGATCAAGTACATGTAGTATAGATCGGGAAAAATTTTAGTTATTTAAGTTTTCGTTCTAGCTACGTGTATAATGCACACTGTGCATCAATATTTCGCATGCTTAATTATCATCGCTAGAGAAGGTGACGAAAATGATTATTGACGAACATTTCCAGATCTACGCAATGTCTAAAGACCAGAAATGTCAACTTGTGCAAATTTGCAATGAATTCAGTTTTCTATACCATCCTCAGATACCACGCCTACTGCTACTAGCTCTGCTAGGAGTCCAGCTGCTTCACCTCAACTTAATACAACCCGGGAACCTGAGCCGCCTGGATCATATCCTGGTACCCAACCTGCCGAGAACAGGACCCAGCCTCCTGCTCATGAGAACCAGCCTCTTCCTCCTGCGTATGAAGAAGTAGCAGTTGAACAGCCTTCAGCTCCTGGGGTGAGCATGAGTAGGAGAGCAGCTTGTCAGTGACTGTATTATGAGCTACAGTAGTTAGGAATTTAAGGGGTTAAAACATTCCTGAAATGTGTGAAAAATTGATTGTGTTTTTCTATGCACTATTGTGAGCTAGTGATAAAAATTTAATATGAGAACTATTGATATTATGTGAGCGGATTTGAGGAAAGGGGTCACTTCGCTGAGTTCGCTCTTGCAATTTTTGAATGCACGCCTGTTTTCGAATTTCTCAAACATTACTGAAACTCAATGAAATTTTTGTGTATAATGTTAGATCATTTCGCTAGCTGTATATCAAATTTTAGAGGCATGGTACTAAATTTGACTGAATGGCAGCAAATTGTGTGTTCAAAAATTGCAGGAGCGAAGTGACCCCTTTTCTCAAATCCGTTCACATGTACTAGAAGGTGTATGTATCGAAATGTGCCTATTCCTTGTGCTGTATGTGACCTTGACTAGCGATTGGTATAGGACTAAGATCTCGTGTGCATGTATCATGTATGTAAAAAAGCTCACTGAAGCCCAAAGCTTTAAGGTGACGGGTAACAGTTCGCCTAATTAATATTCACAAAAATGTTTTTATGCACTGTGCAAAATATGAACACGCACGCTAGAGCGCTGTGAAGGCCATCAATGAAGACGCTAAACACTGTTCTTTCTCTCTTGAGCTATATTCAACGCTGGGTACTACGCAACTCGGCGACAGCAGGCACAATTGGAGAGATAGTAAACTGCAAAACGGCGTGCCACTTTTCGCGCGCACTGTAACAGTGTCGCTACAGAGTCCATCGTCTACTGATGGGTTAGCATCCTCCGGAGGGCAGTAGACTATTAACTTGGACGTCTGGGCGACTGGCTCTGAATAAAACGCAAAATAGTCTTGAAACGCTCGCCATTTTACAGCCTTTTCACGACATTTTGACCCATAACTTACAAACAAACAAACTCTCAGCCAGTCTACTGCCCTCCGGAGGATGCTAACCCATCAGTAGACGATGGACTCTGTAGCGACACTGTTACAGCGCGCGCGAAAAGTGGCACGCCATTTTGCAGTTTACTATCTCTCCAATTGTGCCTGCTGTCGCCGAGTTGCGTAGTACCCAGCGTTGAATATAGCTCAAGAGAGAAAGAACAGTGTTTAGCGTCTTCATTGATGGCCTTCACAGCGCTCTAGCGTGTTCATATTTTGCACAGTGCATAAAAACATTTTTGTGAATATTAATTAGGCGAACTGTTACCCGTCACCTTAAACATTGTGTATTACTAGACATTGTGTAGTTTAATGTCATTCGTACTGGTCCAGTTAGCCTCATACCAGGTCAATATTATAAAGAAAACTAGTCCTGGTATATACTGTAAGCACATGCTGCTTGCCTTGGTTTTTGCGTGACGTTTGGTATCTTCAGCTTAAAGGTCTCGTGCAAGACACAAAAACAGCTAATCTCATGTTGTACATGATGAGCGCCAGCTTCGTAAAATTCAGTTTACACTATCTATGGGCTTGGTTCATCACGTATATCACAGATACATTTACAAGAATATATGAGGAAGTAGCTAGGCCTGGGTACGAGGGTATGTGGTACAGTATATTCAGTTTGTGACTTGTTACTGCTGTAGGTGCTGTCTAGTGTTCAGTCGATGGATGATGATGATGATACTGAAGTGAGAGACGACATGTTACTGATGGGCGACACTATCCCTGACGATGATGATCTAGATGATGAGAGTGCTCAGAGCGACGCCCCTATGCTCATGGACTCTGCCCAGCACCAGGCTGTGGACTCCTCCCAGCGCAGTGTGACGGCTACTAACATGGCGCTAGCTAAAGTGTTGCCCGACACTTATCAAGCGCCACCGAACCATTTCAACCAGCCGCCATACAGCAGTCAATATGCCTCGCCTCACACAACAGCTATGCCCACTGCTTACCAATATGCTCAGCAGCCCACTCCCTATGCCCCGCCCCCTGATGCATCATCATATGGTGCCCCGCCCCCTGGTTCTGTTCTCTATGGTGCCCCACCCCCTGCTCCATACGGTGCCCCGCCCCCTGCTCCATATGGTGCCCCGCCCTCTGGTTACGATGCCCCAGGTTACCAAGAATCCTCTCATCGCCCTCCCCCTTCTCCTCCTTCCACCATCTACTCTAATCCTAATCCAGTAGTTAAGAGCGCTCCTGAAGTCAATCGCGGCACTAAACCAGTCACTTCAGCTCTCACAAGTTTAGGTATGAAATCTTTATTCTTCAACATGTACACTGCCCTCTCATCGCCCTCCCCCTTCTCCTCCCACAGTCTACTCTAATCCTAATCCGGTAGTTGAGAGTGCTCCTGAAGTCAATCGCAGAACTAAACCAGTCACTTCAGCTCTCACAAGTTTAGGTACGAAATCTTTATTCTACAACATGTACACCTATCTATGTTTTATCGTACATGTACAATGCACGTCTGTATAACAATTGACTATGATCCCTTTATGAGCCCTGTATAACAATTGACTATGAGCCCATTATGAGCCCTGTATAACAATTGACTATGAGCCCATTATGAGCCCTTTATGAGTCCTGTATAACAATTGACTATGAGCCCATTATGAGCCCTGTATAACAATTGACTATGAGCCCATTATGAGCCCTGTATAACAATTGACTATGAGCCCTTTATGAGCCCTGTATAGCAGTTGACTAATAGCTTGGTTATGAACCCTTTGTTATACTAATAAAAGCTGCATGTTTAAAATCACTGTTTGATCAAAATGTTAGCATAAAGAATTGACGAAAGCTAGTAATTGAAGAGTGAAAATAAGCTGCTTTAAACTATGCTTTCTTGAAGTATTGTAATAGAAGTTAATCACCGTTGCTATGGAGATTTAGCGTTTCTCTCCTTTCTGTGTAGGTGGTAATGAGGGTATGAAAAGGTTGTTTGTGCCGACTGACACAGCTAGCAGGTTCCTAGAGCTCGCCTCTTCTAACACACGAAGAGACGTAGAGACATGCGGCATACTGGCTGGGAAATTTGTGAGTCACTCACTCACTCACCTACTCGCTCACTCACTCACTTGCTTGCATGCTCACTCACTCACCTACTCACTCACTCGCTCACTCACTCACTCACACACCCACTCACTCACTCACTCACCTACTCACCCACTCACTCACTCACTCGCTCGCTCACTCACTAACTCGCTCACTCACTCACTCGCTCACTCACTCACTAACTCACCTACTCACCTACTCGCCCACTCACTCGCTCACTCACTCACTAACTCACTCACATTTTCCTATGCATGCTCTGTGCAGTAAATTTTAATTTTCTCTGTTTATCATAATAGTGTAGGAGGCTGTTATCTCAGATGGTCTGAGGGCTGGGTGGTGGTACAAGGCAGTGATGCTTTTAAGTGCATTATGCTGAGGTCACAATGAGTTGCTAGGACACTACTAGCTCTGTGTGTGGGAAGCCATTTTGAATCTGTGCTTTGTGGGAGGTGGGTAGAGTTGCATCACTAATGGATGTGGTGTACCAGTTATTGTGTATTGTGCTAGTAGTCAACTGCAACATGATGGATGGGTGTTTCAACTCGCATTGGAGTAAATTTACTCTGAACTGATACACATCGAAATGCAGTGAGATTTTTTTTACGCATCTAGCATAGTGCTACAGTTGATTTCAGTTGCGTTTGAACATGGTTGTTCCGTGAAATCACTTTATGTAGCTCTAAGATCCACGGAAACTGTTCAGATGAACTGCAGAGAACAGATGAGGTCACATAAGCAATTTCTGTGGATCTTAGTGCTTTTATGTAACACGTCATGTTCAAACGCGACTGATATCGATTGTAGACGAAAAATGTGAACCAGAATCACTGTATTGTTGCTTGGGTTGTGCACAACAAGGTTGCCAAGAGACCGGTCACCTTGGTTATCTGTCGGTACAGTTTTGGGCTGTTTTAATCAATGATTATAGAAAACTTGTGAATTTTATAGATTGACGGTAGCAACGAAATAATTATACCTATCATGTGTGTGTGTGTGTGTTTGTGTGTGGAACAACTGTTGCGAGTTACATCTGAACTTGTCTGTAGACTACATAAATTAATTTAATCCTGCACCCATGTTGCATGTAACACCTTTCTTGTCTTAAATCAATTGATTGTTCAAAGCTAGTTCCAGTACTGTAAGTGAATTAACTTCTTCACTCCATTGCAAGGCCTCCTTGCCAGCACACCTGCACAGAGACGAGCCCATTGCCTAATGTGTTAGCCTGAGATAAACCTTAATTTTATTTTGTCAACACTTAGTTGAGTAATTTTACAGTGATTCTTACATAGATGAGGCGATTGCCTAATGTGTTAGCCTGACATAGAGCTTTATTTTATTTTGTCTGCACTTAGTTGCGCAACTCAGTAATTTTACAGTGATTTTTATGTCTTCCTGCAACGCTAAGTAAAAAGCACAGAGTGTCACCTTCATGCACTAATGTGTTCAGTCTCTGTAGTCACTGTTGTCTTTATTCACACGATAGAGGATGAACAAGAAGGTGACGCTCTATGATTTTTGATTCAGCATTGTATAATTACACAAGTACAATTAATTTGTGATCTCGTTTTGTGATTTGGAGAATTGTAGTGGGCGGTTGGGACTACATCTCCCAAGAAGCTCCCTTCCTCTCAGTATGTTAGCCTACAAGGATGTGGGCAGCTCACTACCTGATCAAGCACTAAGGACTTGGTTACTGTACTGTGAGGGAGCTGTTATGAAGAACTTGTTTGAGATAATTGTGGTGTTCTTGTCAGATGTAGGATATGCTGTTGATTTTGTAGATTTTTGTCTTGTCTTCCTCTTTTGATTGCTCACTCATTTACTCACTTATTCACTCGCTCATTCACTCACTCGCTCACTCATTCACTCACTCACTCATTCACTCACTCACTCACTCATACTCACTCACTCACTCATACTCACTCACTCACTCACTCACTCACTCACTCACTCATACTCACTCACTCACTCATACTCACTCACTCACTCACTCACACACACACACACACACACACACACTATCCTACTCACTCACCCACTCACTCACCCACCCACTCGCTCGCTCACTCTGTTTAGATTTGTTTTCTTTTCTCTACAGGCTCAGAACCAGCTCCGTGTGACTCATATTGTAGTTCCAAAGCAAACAGGTAAATCCGATTCTTGTGAGACTCTGAACGAAGAAGAGATATTCGATGTCCAGGACAAGTATGACCTCATCACTCTGGGTTGGATTCATGTGAGTGGCAGTCTTTCTGTCTGTCAGTCTCTCTCGTTTTCCTTGTTTGCTTTGCTGCTTTCCCCTTCGATATTCTATTGTCCAGACTCAGTGTGGTATGGGTACGAGGCTGTGTCTCTGTTTCCTACTTCACTACTTTCAATATTGTATTGTCTAGTCTGATACCAGTTTGGTATGGGTACGAGGCTGTGTCTCTGTTTCCTACTTCCCTACTTTCAATATTGTATTGTCTAGTCTGATACCAGTTTGGTATGGGTACGAGGCTGTGTCTCTGTTTCCTACTTCCCTACTTTCAATATTGTATTGTCTAGTCTGATACCAGTTTGGTATGGGTACGAGGCTGTGTCTCTGTTTCCTACATCACTGCTTTCAATATTGTATTGTCTAGTCTGATTCCAGTGTGGTATGGGTACGAGGCTGTGTCTTTGTTTCCTACTTTCCGTTACTTTTTCTTTCAACGTTCCATTCACGTATTGTTAGTGATCTAAGTGTGTGTGTAGGTGTGTGTATTACTATAGCAACTATGCTTTATATACGAGATGTTCCTATTGTAAATGCACAATAAACTTGTGTGTTTAACAAACTTATTTTATGACCAATAGCAAAATAATTATGCAATGCTCTGCCATCATAATCTTGGTTACTTTGGCGTCCATATGTGCAAGTGAACTCCTGTTTTAGTAGCAGAAGTCAGGTGTTTGTGTTTATACTTGTAGTTTGCTTCACATATCGATGAGACACCATTGAGACAACTTCTTATAGTCAAATTTATAGTCCCTCCAAATTTATAGTCACTCCAAATTTATTGTTGCTCTAAATTTATAGTCACTCCAAATTTATTCTCGCTCTAAATTTATAGTCACTCCAAATTTATTCTCGCTCTAAATTTATAGTCACTCCAAATTTATTCTCGCTCTAAATTTATAGTCACTCCAAATTTATTGTTGCTCTAAATTTACAGTTACTCCAAATTTATAGTCGCTCCAAATTTATCGTCGCTCCAAATTTATAGTTATTGTTGCTCCGAATTTATAGTCACTCCTTTTTTGCAAGCTCGTCTCTGAGCATGGAACCCAAGATCTGTAACTCTCTCAAAATGAATGAACTATAGAAGAAATCTTATGACAGACAAGTTTCTCTCCTCTCCCCAATAAATTTTAAAGCCTTGTGAAAGAATACGCTGGTCAGGTGATGCTATTTTCTGTCTCTTAGTAGGTTGACTTGATTGAAACCAATGCCTTCTTGTCTGTACATAGTCACTGAACTTTTTCTTGATGTATCCTCTGTTTTATTGCTCCACATCTCACTTCGAGTGCCCAGAAGCATTTATATTCGTTGACTCATTTTTCGCCTTTGCTTTAGTACAACCATGGTGACGAGTGCCTAGCAACACACCAGTATGGTATTCCAGCAGTGCAGTATTTGATCATTGAATTTACTACGCCCAGTACCTACTACGCAAGTGAAGAAACTTGAATAATGAGTTGAACATATCTGTGTAGCTTTCGCTTCGTAAGGAGTGATTTGTTCGCGCATTGATGTGTAGTGGTAGAGCCTCGTTCCCACTCTATATGGTATGGGAACAAGGCTTGTGATGAGATCAGTATGAGATCTCGTGCATGTGATGGAACATCATTAATAGTTTGATGGTGAAGATCGTGTGTTTGGCATTATTCACCATGAAACACATCATATTCAACATTCTGTAGCTTTTATGTCAGTAATACCTTTGTTGATTTCCCTCAGCTTTATTTTGTGTACGAAGAAATTTTTTTGTCCAAATTGAATCACAAATTTTGAACTTGACTATACAAATGCTTTCAATGTAAATTTCTCAAAAATAAACAATCTACTGTGGTTCATTGTGCTGAAGCTTTCATATAAAATTACGGTCATTTCTTGTAAATTCGTCAGTTCCTGTGTGTTGTGTGGAGTAGCTCTGATAGTCCAGTACTGCTGCTGCTTTTGACCTTGACCCAGTGGCTTCTTCCTGCCTGTCATTATCATAACGTGTGTTCACAGCTACAAGCAGTTAGTGCCCATAGCTGTAGTCGTCATGGCAACCAGGTGGAATTTCCCTCCAACTATTGACTACAATTCCGATACATCGATGTAGCAGTAATTGTTGTAGCAAACATTGATTTGTACTCCATCTCTATATTAAATGACCATATCTGCTTACCAGCTAATTGATAATTCATGTCAAGTTGTTGCGTGGTTGTACTTTATGAGATTCCACGCATGTCATAAATTTCCAGCGACTGCTTCGTCAAAGATTCTTTGCTGCAAAACTCACCCACACTCATGTGTATTAATTAGATCAATGACAGAATATTTTAGATGAAAGAGCAAGCTGAATAGCAGTGTCACAAAATGGTAGCATTCAAGCAGAGACATGGAATTTTAGCTCTTGTTAACTTTATGGCAGCGTTTGTAGCAGAGATAAAGATGGAGATGATGCCATGATAAATGTGACAGGACACATCTACTCTCACCTGTCTCCATTGAGGCTCAGCACCAAAGCTTGAATTCCAGGTTAAAAAAAAAAGATTCCTGATAGATTCTTCAGCCTATAAACCATCTATCCATGCATTTGCTTTGCTACTTGTGACTATAAAATCATTATTTTGTTAACCTCATGCGCAAATTTTAAAATCTAGCTGAAATTAGGATGTTAATTGGAATTTTGATAGATATATCAACTATGGTTCCAACTAATGGTTCCAACTATTCTTTGTAATTTTTCTGTGACTATCCATCCATCCATCTATCCATCCATTTGCTTTGACACTTGCTACTATAAAATAATCATTTTTATCTAGCTTATAGTAGGATGTTAATTGGAGTTTTTAACCAACTATTCTTTTTCATTTTTCTTTGACTGCATGGGGTTTTATTGAAGTATCCAGGAGTATGGATTCTTATGGTTAGGTGTCTTCCAGCATCCTTCTAGAGAGGAAGTTATACTATAGGCATTGGTTACTACACATGTATACTAACCCTTTGCTTTCCAGTCCTCATTACACTGCTTAAATAGCTCGTAAGTAAAAAACTTGTCATTTTAACACAAAATGAATACAATTCGAAAAATTATCGTGCATTTCATTCTCTTTAAACATGTAGTTTTATCTAGCTATTGTGCATGGATGCATTCCAAGTTTGACTAAAAATTGCAGTGTTTTGCTCCAAATCATTCGATGTATAATGTATCAGTTTATGCTGGTGTCTGTAACTGTGAATGCATATTTTGAAAGCTTGTTCATTTCGTTCACAAACGCTATATCCCATCATCGTCATAAATATGCTGAACTATGGTGTCAGCATTAATTTGGTACTCCTGAGAGAGGAAATGTGCTGTGTGACAGATGTCTTCATGAGCTGTATCAACAACCAGCTTCCCTGTCACAACTACAACTGCTTAGCTTCTTTAGGACGGTTGGTATAGCTCTTTGCCGGCACCTTGTCTTAACGCCATTCATCTCTTGAAGATTGACCACCAATTTCTCTTTGCACCTGGCGATAGGGAGGGCAGGAGACCTCTCGTCTGTGCACTCCCACGTTCGATCAAGTTATGTAACATAGAATAGTGAATAATTTGCGTAATGACCTTTTTAGGTTAAATGATCGAAAATATAAAAGTAAAAGTGGTTTATTAAATTCTATAGACAGGTTCCACTGTACTGTTTGGTCCCTAGCTAGCTGGCTGTTATAAGCAGACAGTGATCACTATAGACAGGTTCCACTGTACTGTTTGGTCCCTAGCTAGCTGGCTGTTATAAGCAGGCAGTGATCACTATAGACAGGTTCCACTGTACTGTTTGGTCCCTAGCTAGCTGACTGTTATAAGCAGACAGTGATCACTATAGACAGGTTCCACTGTACTGTTTGGTCCCTAGCTAGCTGGCTGTTATAAGCAGACAGTGATCACTATAGACAGGTTCCACTGTACTGTTTGGTCCCTAGCTAGCTGGCTGTTATAAGCAGGCAGTGATCACTATAGACAGGTTCCACTGTACTGTTTGGTCCCTAGCTAGCTGACTGTTATAAGCAGACAGTGATCACTATAGACAGGTTCCACTGTACTGTTTGGTCCCTAGCTAGCTGGCTGTTATAAGCAGACAGTGACCACTATAGACAGGTTCCACTGTACTGTTTGGTCCCTAGCTAGCTGGCTGTTATGGTGATCACTAGAGAGCTGGCTTTTACAAGCAGCCAATGACAATGGCTATTCTCCTAGCTAGCTGGCTGATATAAGCTGTTTATTCATGTACATGTTCAGTACATAAACATAGTTAGTGATCAATTCATAGAGAGAATGGACCGCTTGTGGTCTGTACACTGGCTATGAACACATGACACGTTAAGTGGTTTGCTTTAACACAGTATGGTTGTATACTATCCAGACATAACATTGTGATATTGGAGGTTGTGGATACTATTCTGCATTTTCAGGGCAGTTATTATAATTGTTAGCTTATGATAGCAGCACAGCCTGGTCGTGTGTGCTTGATCCCAGTAGCTTATGGTAGCAGCACAGCCTGGTCGTGTGTGCTTGATCCTAGTAGCTTATGGTAGCAGCACAGCCTGGTCGTGTGTGCTTGATCCCAGTAGCTTATGGTAGCAGCACAGCCTGGTCGTGTGTGCTTGATCCCAGTAGCTTATGGTAGCAGCACAGCCTGCTCATGTGTGCTTGATCCCAGTAGCTTATAGTAGCAGCACAGCCTGGTCGTGTGTGCTTGATCCCAGTAGCTTACATGCCTGATTAAGTACATCATTTTTATTGTAAGCTGATATGTTTAGTAAACTGCTTGTTCAGGTAAGTAGGTTTATATTGTCCTGAGCTAGTCTGTATGTACAGCGTGCTGTGTGTGTGTGTGTGTCATGAAAATTGATCTAGTTTGTCTAAACTGTTATCAACAATGATGCAACTCCATTATTCTGTGGTATGGTGCTTGGTAGATAACATGTGTATTAAGTGCAGTGCTATTTATCTACCACAATCTCGGACAGGAGGGTACCTGGCCGCCATAATCCCACCTGAGTCTTCCTTTCTGGTCATTTCTAGTGCTGCCATAGCGACAGCTGGTGTCCGCAGAGAGCCCTGATTAATGTGTAATGTGCGTATGACCCTCCCTCCGTAACGCTGGGTGAGCTACAGCTATCATTGTGCTGGGCTCATACTAACATGCCATGTCTAATTGAATTATCCCCGTGCCTCATTGACTTGTTGACATGTCTTGGTATTATGGTATTATGCATAAGCTGTCTACAGAGGTTAGTGCTGGGCAGGAGCACTGTGACCACTGTAGATTAGTGGCTGCCACCTTTTAGTATCTCCATAAAGCAAGTTGGCTTATGCGACCACGATAAATTTAATTCACCAAGTCAATATGCTAGAATAGACAGATTCTACTCTTTTTGCTGGTTATAAGCAGACAATGATCACTATAGACAGGTTCCACTGTACTGTTTGGTCTCTAGCTAGCTGGCTGTTATAAGCAGGCAGTGATCACTATAGCCAGGTTCCACTGTACTGTTTGGTCCCTAGCTAGCTGGCTGTTATAAGCAGGCAGTGATCACTATAGACAGGTTCCACTGTACTGTTTGGTCCCTAGCTAGCTGGCTGTTATAAGCAGACAGTGATCACTATAGACAGGTTCCACTGTACTGTTTGGTCTCTAGCTAGCTGACTGCAGGCAGTGACCACCATAAGCAGGTTCCATTGTGTGGAAGGTGTATTAAGGTGTAGGAGTGATCTGTATATTATGTCAGTTAACTTGAGCTGTGTTCAATGGGAGAGGTCAGTAGATAGTGACTATCAGCTCATGTTCATCTTTACTAAAGATTGGTAAGAGGAGAGTACAGGAGGGAGGGCTGGAGGAGGCTGGACACCTTATTCTCACGCTTTGTTCTTCCCATCTTCTCATTATCATTTGTGTTTGTCTCTGAATATTTGGTTTCCACAAGTTGCTTTGATTTTTATAAAACCCATTGTTTGTTACAGTGTAAAATTCGCTATGGTCAGGTTCCACTGTACTGTTTGGTCCCTAGCTAGCTGGCTGTTATAAGCAGGCAGTGATCACTATAGACAGGTTCCACTGTACTGTTTGGTCCCTAGCTAGCTAGCTGTTATAAGCAGGCAGTGATCACTATAGACAGGTTCCACTGTACTGTTTGGTCCCTAGCTAGCTAGCTGTTATAAGCAGGCAGTGATCACTATAGACAGGTTCCACTGTACTGTTTGGTCCCTAGCTAGCTAGCTGTTATAAGCAGGCAGTGATCACTATAGACAGGTTCCACTGTACTGTTTGGTCCCTAGCTAGCTGGCTATTATAAGCAGGCAGTGATCACTATAGACAGGTTCCACTGTACTGTTTGGTCCCTAGCTAGCTGGCTATTATAAGCAGGCAGTGATCACTATAGACAGGTTCCACTGTACTGTTTGGTCCCTAGCTAGCTGGCTATTATAAGCAGGCAGTGATCACTATAGACAGGTTCCACTGTACTGTTTGGTCCCTAGCTAGCTGGCTGTTATAAGCAGACAGTGACCACTATAGACAGGTTCCACTGTACTGTTTGGTCCCTAGCTAGCTGACTGTTATAAGTAGACAGTGATCACTATAGACAGGTTCCACTAGTCTTTAGCAAGCTGACTCTTATTAGGCAGATGTCAGAGTCTATCTAGCTATGCAGGTGTGGTGCCTATCTAGCTGACTGTTGCACATTTTCTGCAAAGTTTATTTGTGTACTGTGCGCAGCCGTTAACCTTTTCCCATCACAACACATCTCAGCATCCAATCATTGAGTCACTGTTTCTCATTATGCATTTGGTGTGTTGATAAGATAGTGGGTCCTGTAGTAACCATGGGTACTCCACTCGCTGCAGGTGTCACATGAGTGATTGGTGTAATATACCTTATTGTACTATTGTGTGCCCTATATATGAGTAAAGCATTTGTGATCTACATGTAGGTCTCTTTTTATGGTTTTTGAAGAATTGTTTGTTTGTTTAGGGTCAGAATTTTATCGATGCTTTCCATACCAATGGATAGTTGTGTCACGAAAGAGAAGACGTCTTCTCTGAGTTTGTTTAAGACTTGTATCATCTTCAAATGAGCTTATTATCATTGTTTAATTGTAGATATAAATAAGTTTTATTTGATTTCTGTACAAGTGCACACATTGTGTGAGCAATGGTAGTCAACGTACCTCCATCAAATACTTCCTGTAGCTTGATAGTACTGGCACGTTGTCTGTTCGGCACACAACCATACAACACAACACGTTGTCGCTTATGAGTATATTTAGCATGGATAAAAGCATGGAAAAATCATGCTGAGTCTAGCTTTGCATATTATTTGAGTCCAATGCAAAAAAATAAAGCATGCAAAGGCATGCAATAATGCATGAAGCAAGTACATTAATGTATTCCAAAGCATTTTTAAGCACTTTACATTATTATTATTTTTAGCTTGTTTTGTGGTGTTCTGAGACCTGTTTTAGCTGAGGTATTCAAATTCTCAGAAAAGTACTCAGGCTTCATAATGCTACCACTATAAGACTACTATAGGTCGTGTCTATGGTACCAGTGAACCTCCTCTTCTGACCCTTCTCTAACCTCTTGCCCTCCCAGTGAAGGGTATTACCAGAGGGTATTACCAGAACTTTCCCTCAGAGAGTTTCAGTTTTGCATTCCAAGCTAATGCCTGCCACACTCACACAGCCTCTCCTCTGAAGTGGATTGCACTAATAGATCCACTTCCTGTAGTTCAGGGGATTCAAATTTTGTGAGTTTTGGTGCCTAACACAAAAACACTGTGTTAAATTTATTCTTGATGTTGGGACAGCAAGTAGGTCGGCTAAAGGAAATTTTTAAAAATTTACTGCCATTGTATAATTATGACATACATAGTGTACGATAATACAAACCTCTGAAATATGAATTGCATGTTACAAACCTGGATTGCATGCATTGTCATGTAGTGCATTAGTATGTATTAGTATGTTGCAGTGCCATCATACCAAACCAGTACCTAACACTACAATGTGCATGACAGGCCGAGGGTTTTGTGAAATCTGTTCGTGTTTGGCTAGTGATACATAACTACCAACTCACATTCATTGTGTGTTGAGAAACCCATGTTGAGCGGAGAGATGGTACAGATTTTTTGGTTTCTCAGTAGGCTACTGGGAATTATTATTCCTTATCAATACAAACCTCGGAAACATGGACAACATGTTGCTTTACATCGACATGTCAGCATCTCTTACACTGTTGATTTTTTGGGGTCAAAATGATTTACTGGTTAGCAATGTGATCTTGATTCATGAGAAAGCTCACACCAGTGAATTTATGAGATGATGCCGCTGAGGAATGCATTCTTTATGTATTAGTCAAAGCACGGTTGGAGTGCTGTATGGAAGTTAAAGCATGAGGGGTTGGATCAAGAGCCTGATACAGCACGAGATGAAGAAACAGAGTGCTGTATCTGCCTCGAGACCCAATCCCGCGAGTGCTTTAACTTCCATACAGCACGATCAACTGTGCTTTAACTGTAGACAATACCTCGGTCAAAGATCTTCGGTTGCTTGAGTTGAAAGGGACGTGAAGCGCATTCGCCACCTCTTAGTGCAATAAATACCTGAGTGTGCAATATGGTATTTATAGCACTGCCGGCATCTTTGATCTTTAACCTAGGTATACTTTAAGATGTTCATATCTTTGTGTTTGGATAAGCTAGGTTTTGGTATTGTTGTATGGCTGCTATTACTGTTCTCCATGAAAACAGCTGAAAAATATGTTTTGGTTGGAGCCAGGTGTGGCTGTACGTCACTGTTTGCAATGAGTGTCATACTACTGGTATGGACGGGTCACCAGTCACCTCTGAATTATTATCTAATGAAACATTCGTGTTCCATATGTACGCTGAGTCATTTCCTTGCTTTGTACTAAATAGAGACGTAAAGACGCGTCTCCTCACTGTGGCTGTATCACTCACTGATAATAGTTTATATGAGCTCCTTTACATGGTATTGTACTGCAGATCACTGACTGTATCACTGTGCCTCGCTGCTAATAGTTCATGTGAATTCCTTAAATATTTGGTCTCGTACTCCGGGAGCACTGAATATGTCTCACTGACCAATAAAGGTTCAGATAAGACCACGATGTCAGTTCTCCTGTGAGCTCCTATTGGTACATACCTCTGACCACTTACGTCTTGATCACAAGCATACTCGCTTCTGCTAGTGTTTAGACATCAGGTGCACTGCTCATAAAGCATTGTCCACACTGCTCTCCTGTGAGCTGAGTTTTAAGCTTGGAATTTTGTACTGCACGACTAGTTTGGTGCACGAGTGCCTTGGCTCTATCAGTGATCCTCTGTCAAGCAGCTAGACACAATTGTGCATGTATTTTGTCGGAACTTCTACTGAGCATACTTAGTATACGATTTATCGGCATTGCCTGGAAAATGCATTTTTAACCCTCCACTAGCTGTCTGTTGCTGACGGTGTAGAGTTATCCACTGCTAACTATGTGAAATAGTTGCAGCAACCTTTAGATAAATTCCCTGGAAGGCATTTTGGCGGTTGTAACATGATTCACAGCTGCTATTATAGTATTGTATCTACAGGTCATAGTTAATGATATTCATAGTGACCACTCCTTCCATTGTGGTTGGCTCGAGGCATAGTAGGAGTGGTTTGTAAGATAATTCATGAAAACAGTCCATTAGCTAGAGTAGTTGGGAGAATGTCACTATACCCTCCCTCCATGATGGACGGCCCTTGCTCTTCATACCCCCTCCTCTCCTCTCACTCCTTCCTTTCACTAGTAGCGCTGACCCTCCTCTCCCTCCCCTAGCTCATGACCTCTATCACCCATTAGTACGGCACCATCACAAGGTGGACCTGTCACACGTGACAGCTACCTCCTACATGTACCTTAGCACAAGGTCATGAGAACATTCAATTTTTACTAATTCCTTTAAAAAAATTTCGTGCTAAGTTTATGAATTTTGAAGTCTAAATTTAACAAAATAAAAGCTAAATTATTTTTTCTTTGATAGTGCAAAATTATAATTATTCTTTTATTTGCTCCACCCACAGACACACCCCTCACAGACCAGCTTCATGTCCAGTGTTGATCTCCACACGCACTGCTCCTATCAGATCATGCTGGAGGAGGCCATCGCTATAGTGTGCGCCCCAAGATATAACCAGTTAGTCTCTCACTCGCTCACTCACTCACTCGTAAATTTAACTGCTTGATCCCAGTAGCTTATGGTAGCAGCACAGCCTGGTCGTGTGTGCTTGATCCCAGTAGCTTATGGTAGCAGCACAGCCTGGTCGTGTGTGCTTGATCCCAGTAGCTTATGGTAGCAGCACAGCCTGGTCGTGTGTGCTTGATCCCAGTAGCTTATGGTAGCAGCACAGCCTGGTCGTGTGTGCTTGATCCCAGTAGCTTATGGTAGCAGCACAGCCTGGTCGTGTGTGCTTGATCCCAGTAGCTTATGGTAGCAGCACAGCCTGGTCATGTGTGCTTAGCAATTGACTAAATCAATGTTCTGTAAGTATAACAACACTGCCTTTGTATTCATAATGTATTGTATGTATGTAATGGGTGTCCTTTTGTTTGCTGAATCAGTGAGCCAGAGTCATAGCAACCTTGTGTGTACACACACTAACTCACTGAATACACAGCTCATAGTCTGGCTATACCAGCTTAGCCCAAGGGTTGTTGTCTTAGAGAAATCTATACTGACAATATTATTACTATGCTCTGTGATAGCATGGTTACCATGGAGACCAGTGCTCTGTACACAAACTATAATATTGATAACAATACTTGTTTGCATAATTCGGTGTTAATTGTTGTTTTAATCACAACTGAATCCGTCTTTGTGTAGTCAAAAGCGATTTTCAGGCTTCCAGCAGTGCTGAAGCAAATAGCTTAGAGTGTCACCTTTATGTTTCATCCTCCATCGTGTGAATAAAGACAACAGTGACTGGATTGTAATGATATTAACGGTCGATTCGCCTCAGCATTGCAAGATTAAATTGTGGTTACGTATGTGTTTCAGTACATGGACCTCCTGCAAAGGTGACCTCTTTCAAAAGGTTTCCAGTCCCAAATGCGCCATAGCTGGACAATCTAGAACATGACAACCAAAAATGCATCAAGTGTAGAAAACATGTTTTAATACATGTCCAGTTCTTTTCATATACATTCAACAAAGGCCTGATGATGGCAGCCTATTGTCATTGTTCTCTGTTAATGCATTGTACTTGTAGCAGAACCTACAAGTTCAACCTAAAGCGCTTTATGGTGACCATCCTAGTTTTCTTTCATAGAGAGAGCGCTGATTATAACATGGTGCGCTCCAACAGTGCAGTCACCGTTAGTGTTCTAAGACTATACTCTAAACCTTCTCTAGTGCTCTGCTTTAGCTGATTCCTGGTCCTTGACACATCTCTGTGAGGTATCTTTGCCTTCAAATTGTCTGGAAATCATGCATTGTCTGAATTTATTGGTTTTTAAAAATGATGTGTAGATGAACTTACAGCTGATAGTGATCACAATCTGTTAGTAGAGGCAGGAAGTGCTGATCACAGCACTGATAATGACCACTAACCACCTCCACTTTATGCTTATGCTAACCATTTAACTCATTGACACTTTGCAGCCAGACAGCTAATAGCATGGTTCTTCTAGACAGCTAATAGCATGGTTCTTTCTACTAGACAGCTAATAGCCTGGTTCTTCTAGACAGCTAATAGCCTGGTTCTTCTAGACAGCTAATAGCATGGTTCTTCTAGACAGCTAATAGCCTGGTTCTTCTAGACAGCTAATAGCATGGTTCTTCTAGACAGCTAATAGCCTGGTTCTTCTAGACAGCTAATAGCATGGTTCTTCTAGACAGCTAATAGGATGGTTCTTCTAGACAGCTAATAGCATGGTTCTTTCTTCTAGACAGCTAATAGCATGGTTCTTTCTTCTAGACAGCTAATAGCATGGTTCTTTCTTCTAGACAGCTAATAGCATGGTTCTTCTAGACAGCTAATAGCATGGTTCTTTCTTCTAGACAGCTAATAGCAAGGTTCTTCTAGACAGCTAATAGCATGGTTATTTCTTCTAGAGCTCTTTGCATAGTTTAGAAGGATGAGGACAATTGATGGGAACGTAGAACTGGCTTTGTAAACTGCCTGTATGAGCAATATAGATGTGTGCTGGTGCTTGTAAAGTGTAGTATCCTGCTGCTTCACCAGATATATCCTTAAGTATGGTTGCTGGTAGCATGTTGACGCGTTTATGAATAATTATAGTACACGTACTTCTAGAATGATTAATGGTGGTACCGTGAGTCAACGTGTTATAAAGTTCATTGCAAAGATAGTTTTAAAAAGCTTGTCTATCTTGCTTGATTTAGTAATGTATTATTGATGGTAGCTCTGGTTATTACCTCAAGCCATAGCTCTGCATTGCTTCAGGCAGTGGTTAGCTTGGATAATGGCTATGGACCAGTTTACACTTACCTAGCTGATGCTAATGGGTGATAAGATCAACTGGAGGAGTGGCTCAGAGTACCCGGCTTGCTTTGATGTGTGCCAGTGGTCTGTGGTATCTGTGCATGTGGGAGAGTGGAGGTTGCTGCGCTGGTCTGTCAGTGGTTGAGCACTTGGTGAACTGTGCAATAATCAAGTAGCTAGAGACCCAGAGCAGTAGAGCTAGTAGTGACAGTAAAGTAGTCATGAGACCTCAACATGCTTAGTGGTATGGTCAGCCAGTTAGCTAGGGACCAAACAGTACAGTGGAACCTGTCTATAGTGATCACTGCCTGCTTATAACAGCCAGCTAGCTAGGGACCAAACAGTACAGTGGAACCTGTCTATAGTGATCACTGCCTGCTTATAACAGCCAGCTAGCTAGGGACCAAACAGTACAGTGGAACCTGTCTATAGTGATCACTGCCTGCTTATAACAGCCAGCTAGCTAGGGACCAAACAGTACAGTGGAACCTGTCTATAGTGATCACTGCCTGCTTATAACAGCCAGCTAGCTAGGGACCAAACAGTACAGTGGAACCTGTCTATATTGATCACTGCCTGCTTATAACAGCCAGCTAGCTAGGGACCAAACAGTACAGTGAAACCTGTCTATAATGATCACTGTCTGCTTATAACAGCCAGCTAGCTAGGGACCAACCAACACAGTTGACACCAATGCTTTGTCCTGGGCTGTGGTGCTATTTTCTTGGGGTAGCTGGCAAAGTTGAACAAATTCGTGTCTGAGAAGACATGGATTGCACACATGTACTCATGCAGGAGAGGAGCTGGGTTACTGGCTCACACATGTGGTGCATGGTGATGTGGGAGAAGGATGAGATAATCTTCCTAAGAACTAGGAAGTAACAGAGAGATGATCAGTTATCAGCATTTAATGGAATGGGTGCATGTGAAGGCTTGCTTGTGGTGGGGATGGCGAGGCTGTACACGAGGGAAAAATAGGAAAAGAGGAAGGAAGAAGTCATAATCAGTAACTTGAGTGAAAGGCAACCGTTTGATAAGAATCTTTACATCATATTAAAAGCTGCTATGGTACATGTGTACTTGTGACGGTGTGTTGAAGGCTTTCTTGAACATTGTTCAGTACACGACCACACTTTCGAATCGTGTTCTCGTTTCTGTAGCTTTTAAGGAAGCTATCGATAATGCACCATGATTTCCTTCAAGATGATTCGGTATATGGTTCACTCCAGGAAGCATTGGTTGGTTTGTGTAGTGGATTGTGTGTACCTGGTCTGTTTTGATACAAGTGCAATCTCGTGGGGCACAGGAAGGCATGGGTTTATAGTCTTCATCAAGAGGAAGAAAGGCCGAACTTGATGTGCAAGGGCGAGTTTATGGTTTTTCGGCAGGAAGATAAAAAGAGAGTAGAGTTGTGGGTTTTTTTCGGCAGGAAGGGAGATAGGATTGTAGTATTAGTAAACGATGAGTAGATGTATTGGTTTATTTACAATAGAGTGGTTGTTAAGTGTAGGCGCTCCTGTCCTTCTTGGTTGTAATTTCACTCTCACACACCCATCCTACAAAGCATACCGCACCCACTCTCTCAGAGACAGCGAGACTCTTCAACTTTATAGATTTTAAGCACCAGTGACCGCCTAACAATAACAGCTGTGCTGATATTTTCGCAGCCTTTCCCAGTCAGACAGACAGACAGAAGGCGAGTAGTAAAAAGGAAGACCAGTAAGAGCCTAGTTACCACATGTTAACAGTGTGTGGCCCACACCCTATTAGCTAGCCTGGAACAGCTGCACTAGTGAAGAATCCCGCCAAATGTTCCGTAGTAGCCAATAGTAGCGCACACACTGAACATACAAACAACATGTGCATAGTACACACACACTCATTGTATAGGAGGAGGTCATGTGACTGGATAGATACTGCATAAACACACTTGGATATGCAGCTCACACACACACATACGCACACACACACACACACACACACACACACACACACACACACACTCACACACCAATACTTGCGTGTTTTTGAGATTTTGACTAATAAAATACAAAATTAATTATGAGTTTAAACAATTGTTCAAAATTACAGTGGAGCCCCTCTAAGGCGGACACCATCGGGACCATGTCCATTATAGAGAGGGTGTCCTCTGGTCAGGGGTTTACTATTATACATTATGTGGGTTATATTTGAGATTCAGTAAGTGTCCATTATAGAGAGATGTGGGGTGTCTGCTAAGAGGGGTCCCACTGTATGCTGTTTCAAATAATGAATTCTCTATAACAGAAAAGAGAATGTGGCTCAGAGCATATAAACAAGTTGCTCAACTGTGACAATGATTACAATGTATGATACAACACTGTATTTACTACAGTCCTTTGGTGATTTAGTTTTGTCTTTGTGAGATAATGAATTTACATAGCACCTTGTGTTGCTGTTAGACTATAGTGTTGTTGTAGTATGGTCTAGCTGTGACAAGCCATGCTAATAGCACAGTGGTGAGCACTGCTAAAGCTACAGCAGGTCCAACTGCTGTGGTTTCCTGAATTCCAACTAGTCTGGCAGGTATCATTTGAGCTAGCACCAGCTCTGATGCCTATTAGCACAGGCTCTGAAACCTATAGTATAGGGCCCAGACTAGGTTTCGGGCTGTGGAAACTACATGTATTGCATATCCCATGAACATCTAGTATTGGATTTCGTAAGGCTACACTTGCCTTTAAATCTGCAACAGTAGAAAGCAGCGCAGGTTAATAGCTTTGTGGGTAAGTATTAGCTGAAATAATATTGCCGATCTTTGTCTTATTACCAAGATATCCAGTGTGGTTGACCATACCTATTGTCGTTTGATTGGACGGTCTAATTAACTGTTTTTGCTGCTAATTGTCTAATTATCTGAAATTAAAATTTATTCCATTTTTTGTGTTTATTAATTTGTGGCAGTGTTTCATTAATGAAGTACAGATTAGACAATTGAGGTCAACTCTCTCGAGACAATTTCACAAACCACTGACTCTTGCAGAGGATCTGATCAAATTTGGTTGTCTTCTGGATAATTTTATCTGATTATCTGGTCAATTTATAGCATGCAATGCAACATTTTGACTCGTGCTGAGCCCAAAGTTTCAGGCAAACTTGAGCATTTTAGCTTGTGTACAAACTTGCATGATGTAATAGATGGTATAGCTTCTGTTGAATCCAGCAAGATGCATGCTGTTCTCTCAGACTCTCTTGTCACTTATCTTGTAATTATCATAATTCATTGAGTCAATCGTGTAGAGTTTCACAATGCTATGTAGCGGGTAACTTCCTCTGCATATTATGTAGAATAGTTGTAATCAGTATCCGCTTCACTGAAACCAAGGAAGTGTTGAAGGAAAGTGCTGACTTCTGCTTGTTCCAGTTAACAGGCCTGTATTCTGCTTGGTTTGTTCAAAATTGTGACCAAAATTTTCCCTCTATGAGTATTTAGATGAGTTCAGTTTTCGACTTTTTTCTCGAAATCTTAACTCGTGCAATTTTTTTTACTTCGTGCTCAAGGGTTTGTCTGCAACGTGTAGAGTCATCAAGAATACAGCACTTGTAAGATTTGTTGCTTGAATGCATTGGCTATAATTGGTCCTGTCAACACTGGTTATTAAGTGACCTTACTCACTGTGAAAAGTGACAAATAGTTGTGTCCAGTCCAGCGACAGTCTGTCTCTCAGATACTCTCGGTAGTAACCTGTTCTATGTCAACAGGATGTGGCTGCCCGAGTTAATGCAGTTACCGCCTTGGTCGATTACTACTCTTCATGCTCTCGTGAATCTCATTGTTCTCCACTTGTTGCCGCCTACCACTGCTCCGTTACTATGACTGCACCTGACTGGCTTCTTTTGATTGGTATTCTTGCATAAACAGGTTTCTTTGTCCTGTTAAACACTCTTTGCTTAGAACAAGCCGAGTCTCATTGTTATTTCAATGATTGTTCGAACTTTTGAGTTATTTCAACACATTCTTTCACCATTATTGCATTGTTTACCATTGCTTGTGTACTAATGGTCGGTTCTTGGAATGTCTCTCCGCTGTATCTGAGCTTGTTGGAGTTACAAGTGATCTACGATAGAGCTGATAAGAAGAGGAAATTGCTGGTTTGGTGCGACACACGTGTAGGGGATTGTTGAATGCAAAAAGAGCACTGATAAAACAATGGAAGACTCTATACGGAGTACTGTGTGTATCTCTGTCTCACTCAGTCTCATCTTTGCGTTCTCCATTGAACTTTAAGGAGAGAACAATTTGTCACCAAAATCGTTCATAATTCCTCCTTAGCTCTGGGTACCATGAAGCCAGCTACATTGGTGGTCGCATTTTTGAACTTTTGAGAGAAAGCAGTCATTCTCACAAGAACAAAGCAGTCTGTCCTTTATTATTTGGAGGTTTCACTTGTGCTAATTCCAGCTGGTTGGTTCTGTTTACATCAGGCTTGTTGCACCAAGCTTGTGTTGATTCTGTTAACTAATTAGTAGATGATCAAAGCAATGGTGATAGACAGCCACCTGCTGGCATACCTCACTACCCTCTTACAGACTTTGTACTCCAATTAGCAATCTCATTCTTCTTCCTTTGACCTCACTCTTTTTTGCTTTGATCTTTATCCTCTTCTCTCTGGCAGAGAAATGATAATTTTTATTATTGTTTTTGGTTTAGCAATAACAAGAATGACAGCTTTTGATTAAGTCTAAGTCACTCAGTTATTTGAATTAATTTTTATACTTGAGTGTTAAGTGTCACCTTCATGGTGCTCTAATGTGATGTCTAGTCACTTTAGTCTTCATTCATATGCACACAATTGAGGATGATCAGAAAACTGTGCGACCTTAATGTGACCCTCTGTGATTTAAATTTCTACATTGTAAGAAAACAATGGTTGGAAGCTTTTTAGGCTCCAACTTAAACAAAGCACATCCGTGGTCTGTGAAAAACTAACACTAGTAATATTAAAAATAGGTGTGAAACCAAGTGGTTATTCAAAAATCTTGGTTCATTGATTCTGAAGTGTTTCTTCATGTTCTCTACTTGTTGTGAAGAGCTTTGTTGTGCAACAAGTCATTTGTTGGTTCAGCTCTTGTGACAACACATGAAGTAGCTGTGTGTTGATTTGGTGTTAGTACTGGTCCCAGTAGGCAAACAACATGTACACACTCTATTATTTGAAGTGACCACCTTGCTTATGAAATGTAAATTGAAGTGGTTTAGTACTAAAACATTCAAACCACTAATCCATGGTTTAAATTGGTTGAAATTTCAGAGGTTCTGCTTTGTTTCAAGCTTCTTGCTCATGTTGTCAGTAACCTGTTGACATAGCAACAGGTTTTATCTGCTGAGGATCTAAACAATGCTTTCCATCTGCCTCACCACTGGCTCTGTCTAATTTCTCTGTGGTCCGAAGGCTAGAGTGATGAAGACTGCTAAGGCACTATGTGGTATCCATCAGGGCGTGGATATACAAAGAGCCCATCATGTGCCTTGCCCAATGCATTAACAGCTAGTAGCCTGGGGCTCAGCCTACTCACTAATGCCTCTCTAGTAGCCTGGGGCTCAGCCTCTTTCAATGCCTCTTTCAACCACTACCCTTCATGCATAAAGAGAGTGATTACACCTTAACAATACTCTAGTCAAGTGTAACATGTACTTGAGACTACCAAGAGAGCATAGCTGATTATAATCAAAATTTAATCTTGTCACTTTGATACTCAATGTGTTTTGTCTCAGCATCTCCCCCACCACTATAATGTCTTCCAACACATGCAGCCAATTTCTTCTCTTTTCTCTCCTAACTGAATCAGTAGTTGTTCTTGTCATAATAGTGTGCTGGTAATTGTGTGAAGAAGGCTTTGGGCAATTTGCCTGGTATGTGCTGGTAGGCTGGTGAGTATGGCAATTGTTGTCATAGTCTTTACCTTATCAGGTAATAATGTGTAGAGGGACACTGCTGTACTGGGATATTGCCCACAGCTGGCTTGATAGTGAATAATGTTACATTCGGTGTCTGTTGCATTTGTAAAACTTTGGTAAAAACTGCTTGGGGGCACTGGCTGTGTCTTACATGCAGCTAACCACAGGTGGAACTGCCCACACCTGCAGTGGGAGACACCATTGGTACTCCTATGAGCCTGGAGTTGCAGTGTGAGGCACTGCTTAGTGCACAGGTGTCCTGGCTCTACCAGTGACCCATTGTGGGGCAACATACAATACTTAGTGCACAGGTGTGCTAGAGTGAACCTGTGTTTGCTCTGCCAGCGACTCTTTGTGAGCAGCCAGACGCTGTTTAATGTACAGGTGTCCTATTGCATCTATAGTGACAGTGGTGCATGGGTTATTTCTTTGAGTGCACTAGCTCCTTTCCTCATTGTTTCCCCTCACTACCACTAATCACACTTTTCCTTCTTCTGGTGAATTCAATCATTAACCGTTCATTGTTTCTCTACCACAGGACTGGCGTGTTCTCTCTCACACAGCCTCATGGGGTTAGCTATATCTCAAACTGTACGCAGAAAGGATTCCACTCTCATCCGAAGGAACCACCACTCTATGAGGTCGGTTGGTAGGCGTGACTATAGTAACAGTGTAACTACGGTAACATGTGTACAAACGATTGTGGAAGTTAAGCCCATTTCTCGGTTGCTTTATTGTTACCAAGCATGACCTAAACTTATCTGAAAAGGTAAAATATTTGCTATTATAGTGTGTGCATATTATGCTTGACCCTCAAGAATAGGTTCGGTTCAAGTTCAATTTAATAGCTAGTTGTTTTTCCAGTTCAATTTAATAACTAGTTGTTTTTCCAGTTCAATTTAATAACTAGTTGTGTTTCCAGTTCAATTTAATAACTGGTTGTTTTTCCCAGTTCAATTTAATAACTAGTTGTTTTTTCTAGTTCAATTTAATAACTAGTTGTTTTTCCAGCGTCATACGCCAGTGGGCGGCTGTAGTAGGTCCCAAAGGACTTCACTTGATTAGCCTCATCTTGTTAAGGCCCAGGAGACCTGGCAAGGTCAATTGTCACTTATAAAGTTGCAATTTACAACTGCAACACACACCGAACTCATGAAAATGCAGTGGTGGTGTCAATTAGGTTCAACAATAAGCTCTTACTGACCTATCTCTCATGTATTGGTGGTGCATGAGATAAATACACTATAGGTAGCAAAGCACTAAAATGTTCAAGCATACATACTTTGCATTCTCCGTGTGCATTGCTGTATTTGCTGCTTGCTGGATTACTGGTATATGCACTCGTTTGTTGCAATATTTCGTAATTTCTTCAGACCTGTGTTGTTGTACACAGTATGGGATTGCGAATACTTGTATTTCATAGGTAGTTGAAATCTTGTATTCACTCTGAGCTGTGGCTGTTTGTTGCTCCTCAAAGGAAGACACCTTATTGTCTACTGTCCCGTTTGGTGAAGAGATAAGGAATAACTATTGACACACCTACTTTTTGTCTACATGAGCTGTACTGTGCTAGTTGTCTATAGATTTATTAGAGAGATGATAACACTTGCTGCACAGTGTGGTAGAGTAGTAAATACATTGTGGTATGAGCCTTGTCTGTAAAAAGTTGTAGTAACTCGATAATCACCCAAGATTGTTTTGGCTACGGCAGCATACAGCTGCATCAGTGCTCTGAACTGATTAAGTATTGTTGTGATCACAGTTTTGTTCTAGATGCTGCTTCATGTTGTCACATGACAGCTAGATTCTGATTGGTCATTGTCATGTGACCACAAGATGTTTATTGGTGGCTGTTGACTGAGTGCAGTAACACTCCAGCATTGTTCATTAGCTCTGATTAGTCAAAGGCAGGCACACAGCTGGCTCCCTAACTGATGGTAAACCATTGACCAAGAAGCCTGAGCCATTGTTTTCACAGCAGCCCATTATCAGTACCTCATCTTGATGAGTTAGTCTGAGAATGCACCTTATGGCTAATCATGTGGAGTAGTGGCAACCAACCTCCCTTGTTGTTCCATTCACCAAGCTACAGAGAACACTTTTAGGGCCTTTGATTCAAGCTAGGCTGCTTGTTTTAGGTCAAGTTACTGTTCGTGTATTTCTCATTTCTAGTTGTATGGTTTTGTGTTGTTTTTGGGAGACCTTTGTATAGCTATGCTAGTTGGTCTCACCTGCCATTGGCAAAGATTTTAAAACCAAAACTCTGAAAATACTAACAATATTGAACCAAATGAACCTAACTGGAGTTACTGCCTATACATAGACACTATCTAGCCGTGTAAGGTTTTAGAAGGTGCTCGATTGAGTTGTTTGTGACTTATTCCTAGGCAGCTGAGATTGAGAATTCGTCTATTGCGAATACCAATAAGGTGCCAACTATACATAAATTGGCGTAAAATGAGTATTAATTGCTCACCACAGCTTCACAATGCTGATTGGGAGTCTTTTGAAAAGCACTGTTCTATTTTTAGTTTACAAGTGTCCTTTATTCAGGGTGCATTGTTTCATAAAGTCCACTCGTCTGTTTGATCTTTCTTGTTAAGATTTGTATTAATTTTTCTATTGAGCTTCTATTGTTGTACAACAAATTACTTGTACTAACCGTACAAGTAGGGACAAATCTGTATAAACATAGACCCAGGACAGCTTGCTTAGAATCTTGCTCATAAACAATCTACTAGTCACAACTGTGAGGCAAAGATAACTGCAGACAAGCTGACATGGTCCATTGATTGAATATACAAAGGACCCACAGCAGTGTATACAAGGAGCTTACTTTATCGCCAACTTTATCCATCTCTTTTTACAGGAATGTAAACACATACAGTTTTCAGAGGATACCAGGGTGGAAATTGTTGACTTAAGGTGAAACGCTATCCAGCTGCAGAGACCAAACAAGATTTTAAACTATGTTTGTACTGTTCTATTCTTCGTAGAATTAAGAGTATTGTTATTGTTATTTTTGTTGCAATTGTAGTAGTTCTTGCTTTTTTAATAAAATAAAACATCCAATAGTGTATCTGTTCAATTCGTGAGTATTTGTCGCGGTCTGCGTTCTGCGGTACAAGAGTAATTTCATTCCAGAAATGTCCACTATCTGTACTGTACTATACTGTAGTGAAATCTTCCCGCCAAAAAGTGATGACGTCACTGCAAACCACGCGGTTCACCGTAATAATCCTCCCCCACGAAGCCGGTAGCGGAACTAAGTTCTCCTGGAGCTCATATAACGCCGTCATCTTGAGCTGGAGAGCAGATTTCGTGCAAGAGAGCCGAATTCCAACTTATCATCTATCAGTGCAGTTGCAAAACTTACTGCTTTCAAATGATGACTACAGCCAAAGAGGTCGTCTCGGACTCCATGTCCGTTGCAGCTGCAAAGCTGAAAACAGAAGAGAATGCCGAGGTATGCAGACTCTTAGCAATAGCAGTGTTTATTGTTACGTTTTATTGTAGCTTGAGTCTTTAGTAATAGTGCAAATTGCCGTGTATTTGCGCCTTTGCAGCTGGTCATTATAAATTTTTTACAGTGGTAGCACACTCGAGTGTATTTCAGTGTTTTGTCTGCGACTGGAAAATACTCTAAACTGTTATGATTTCTCGGTTCGTCCAATTACATGTTAGTAGAACTCTATACCCCGGCATGACTAGGCGAGCAGCAGGTATTGCTGTTATCTCTGCTGTGCTGTCTGCTTATCGTCATGATTGCTAATGCGACTGGCTTGTTATGCAGACGCAGTCAAGGTACAATCTGCGGCTGTGGTGCGCTCGCGCAAAACTATTCATACGCCTGCAAAGTCGTCTGATCCGTGCGAAGCGGGCGGAGAACATAAGTGTCGTGCTTGTAAAAGTATATTATCACAGACACTTTGAGTCCCGCCTTTAGTAATGCATCGTGGGCCTGCCTATAGCTAGCTGCAGCTGACATTGGTGTGTTTAAAAATTAATTGTCATGTGAACTGGTTTTACTAGTTTCTCTTCTCTATCTTGATTCTGCAGTTGAAAGTCAAAGAGGAGTCAGGTGACATCATCAACTCTTGTACCAGTGGAAACAGTCTCACACCACCTCCTGTACTCAGCAAAGACACCACTGTGGCTACTGCTGCAGATGGGAAGGATAAATCCAAAGACAAGGGCGACAGCAAACGATCACGTAGCCGCAAGAAGGCAGCGTCCGTATCTGAGTGTAGCCAAGATGACGTGAAACCTCCATACTCCTACATCGCTCTGATAGCTATGGCTATCTCTCAGTCTCCAAACAAAATGCTCACTCTCGGTGAAATCTGTGACTTCATTATCCAGCAGTTTCCTTACTACAGGAAGAGGTGGCCCGCGTGGCAAAACTCCATCCGTCACAACCTCAGCCTGAATGATTGCTTCATCAAGGTGCCTCGCGAGTACGGCTCATCAGGCAAAGGCAACTTCTGGAAACTGCACCCAGCAAGTGCCGAGATGTTCAAGAACGGTTCATTCCTTCGTCGTAGATATCGATTCCTCCACCAACTCCCACAGAAGCCCTACTCTGACAACCTTACCTCTCCTACCGCCCTTCATCCAGGAGAACCTGGCTGTCAAATGATGCCTAAAGTAGAGAGCCCTGTGATCCTGTCTCCGAACGGATTCGACCTCAAGAACCCCCTCCACACTTACCCGTACCACAACCCAGAACAGAAATTCTTTGGCGTTATTCCCGCAACAGAGGAGATGTTCGTCCGAAGAGGATTCAGCTCTCCTCCTCTTGCAGAGATGCCGTACGAGTTCCCTCATCTTCCTCAGAATGCGCGAGGGGCCTTCGCTGTTCCCACACCTCCTCCCCACTTCAACCCGCTCAGACACTACCAGCCAGGCGAGTGCATCACTCAGCCCTCCTGGACCTACCCTCCCCTAGCCAGCCAACCCTCCCCTCTTCCCGGCAGCCCTGGTGTGAGTCTCCCTTTCTGCGGCGTAGCTGGACACGCTGATCCCTTCCACGGTCAAGCACCTCCACAGCAGCAGCACACACCATCAAGCCCTCGCTCTCCCTACACCTTCCCTTACTCTGCTCCTCCAAACATGGACTGCAATGGCTTCCCAGCCGAGCATACAGCTGTCACAATGTCTCCAAACGGCGACCTCGCTGCAGCCGGTAAATGCAACTTCACTATCTCCAACCTACTTAAGACCAGCTAACTATCTCCTCTCTCAAAAGTAACGACACACTAGACATTTATCAACAAAGGCTACTTATTTTTGCTTGTTAGTTTATTTCGCAGAATTTTATTTATTATAATAATTACTTATTATTTTTTGATCATTTGAAATTTTCATTTTTTCGTTAGTTCACCTTTTGCTAACAGGTATTTTTTCCTTTCTTCGACACCGTCCTCAACTACCCACAAATTACCTAAAATCACTTCACTTTAATTTTTTTGATTATTTTTTCTCGATAACTAACTACCCGTTCATCGCTAATACTATCTCACCTTAACTGAAGTGCTGTGCGCTATATCTCTCTCTCCTTCTTGTTTGTACTGTGTGTGTGCATGCCGGAATCACTTTCTCAATTTTATGAAAAAAAATTTTAACAATAAGTTTGGTCAATTCAGTGCGGAACATATCGGAGATTAAAAATATTGCTAAAATAATAAAATTTATTACTGAATTCGGTGAAATTTAGGTGCTACCAAGTTGGTCACTGTTTTTCTTGAGTGGTTAAAATAATCATTTTTATTGTGAAAGGGCATAGCATCTTATCGTGTTCCGTGGCTGATATCATTGTGAGAGTAATAAAAAAGTTAACAGAGACTGAACACGTCTGTGTAAGACAATGTTGGAACTTACTCTTCACTAACAATAAGAGGCAAGAACACTGAACAATGCACTAAATATTAAACTTCCGGAAAGATCTAGCTAGTTGCGTACATAATTTATACATACATATAGAAACTATTGATATCGTAACTCAAACTGATGGTACTATAATACAATGCATAGTTAGCATTCCATTTGTGTGATAGAGAATATTGCAGATTAATTAGTTACTATGAGCATACGTCTAGTTAATCCATGCACCTTGGTGTCACTGTTGGTATAGGATTAAAAAATTATAGTTAAGTTGCTATGGCGATGATGACAGACAACAACAAAAAATATCAGTTTTTTTTTATGAGAGTGTACACGTACTTTTTTTACAAATTTGCGGAAATAAAGCAAAAATAAAGAACAGATGATCCACAGATTGACTATAATCACAATGAATAATTTAATAATAGATCTAGTTCAACAGAGTTTAGACATTTTTAATAATTATTAATAACAGCAGATCTCTTCAAATTATCTTCCTTTTCATTTAAATGGCGGAACAGTTTCATTATGAGTTGTGACCAAGTGCCTGTCACCAAATGCTTCATGAGCTCTGGCGCTCCCCGGCCATTGTTTGTTAGCTGGTGTCTGCCACAGCTGATAGAGGGAGGGAGAGAGAGATAGAGGGAGGGAGGGAGGGAGGGAGGGGGAGAGAGAGAGGGAGGGAGAGGGAGGGAGGGAGAGGGAGGGAGAGGGAGGGGAGAGAGAGAGGGAGGGAGGGAGGGAGAGAGGAGAGAGAGAGAGAGAGAGAGGGAGGGAGAGAGAGAGGGAGGGAGAGAGAGAGAGAGAGAGGGTAAGAGAGAGAGAGAGAGAGAGAGGAAGGGAGAGATAGAGAGTGAGTGAGTGAGTGAGTAAGATAGAGGAAAGAGTGGGAGAGAAAACGAAGGAAAGGAAATTAGATTGTAGTTTACACAGTGTTGCTGGGTACATTAAATTGTGGGAAGATTTTGTGGGGATTTTCACGAATGATTGAAAATCAGGGATTGTACCGATCAAAATCATGTAGTGCAACCTCATGCTCACTTTACCCCACTAAATGCAGATATCTAAAAATTGCACCAGATTGAAAACTAAGCATGACTACGACTACGATGGTTACTGATTGCGATGGTTGACACAGAACAGTGATAGCATATACTGGAGCGCAGGGCTCAATACGGTGACTATTGACGCGAGTAAATTGATCTCGAAGGGCGTGACAGGATAAAAGAACTTCAAACAAAATGTTAATTATACACCAGTTTAATGCTGGTTCCACTATCCTCAGATATTTACTATGAAGTAATAAAATTATGCTTTATCACGCACTAGAGACACACGACTGGTGTTCTAGGAAATTGGGCGAGTGGTTTTGGGAAGGAAGAGCTCACTCAAAGGTGTGAAGGAGATAGAAGAAAGGAAGCAGGTAATAAGATTATCTAGCACATTTGAGGGAACTCTATACTCTCTGAGCTTCCCTGTGAAACCATTCCCCTCAAGCAGATGTTGGAGTGACCACATGTAACTAACGGTTCATTGGGTTCACTGAGAACAAGGTAGTGTCAGTGCAGCCGAGGGTTGATAATTGATAGCAGGGACATAACAGCTACGCATTGGATGCACCATACTGGAACCAGCTAGGGATCACCTGCCTACAGTGACTGACACTCATTCACTAGCTATATGTAGCCAGGGACTCAGTGCCGCCATAATAATAATCACTGCTAGCCAGTACAGTGGAACCTGTCTATAGTGATCACTGCTTGCTTATAACAGCCAGCTAGCTAGGTACCAAACAGTACAGTGGAACCTGTCTATAGTGGTCACTGTCTGCTTATAACAGCCAGCTAGCTAGGTACCAAACAGTACAGTGGAACCTGTCTATAGTGGTCACTGTCTGCTTATAACAGCCAGCTAGCTAGGGACCAAACAGTACAGTGGAACCTGTCTATAGTGATCACTGTCTGCTTATAACAACCAGCTAGCTAGGGACCAAACAGTACAGTGGAACCTGTCTATAGTGGTCACTGTCTGCTTATAACAGCCAGCTAGCTAGGGACCAAACAGTACAGTGGAACCTGTCTATAGTGATCACTGTCTGCTTATAACAGCCAGCTAGCTAGGGACCAAACAGTACAGTGGAACCTGTCTATAGTGATCACTGTCTGCTTATAACAGCCAGGTAGCTAGGGACCAAACAGTACAGTGGAACTGCACTGCATACAACTGCCCATGTACATAGCTAGGGACCAAACAGTACCTGTCTACACAGCTTGCTTATTATAAACATATAGCTAGCTAGGGACGGCAAACATCATACAATCTTAAAAAGAGCCTGAGCAAACCCCATATTATTTCTTGGAATTCCAGCAGCCTATAATGTTCTAAACTAGCTGCACTTTGCTTCAGTTGAGCTGAGCTTGGTTGAGTGCATCCACTGCTCATTGTGGTTCCAATCATGGAAATACCCAATTACTTCACACGACATATATGGAGGCGCTCATAGTAAATGCCTAACATTGCTACTAGAGGTCTAGTAATTAATACAATCAAGTTGGGAAATATTGAAAAGGTCACAATAAGTGAGAAATACCTTTATTCACAGAACATTGATACTAAAATAACGAAATGAGCATAAAATGCGAAAGTATCGAGTACTTATGTAAAGGTATGTATTTGTGAAAAATACTGTCAGTGGTAGTCTGTAGTATCACACAAACACATGCTTTAAGGCAATTATTACATGTGTGTCATTTCTGAGATGCGCTTTATTTTTACGCCCACATCACTAAAGTACTGCTTCAATCAACAAATTGGTTTTATCGACAGAATCGATGAGCAATAGGATCAGTATCCTAGCAGAGGGAGACAAGAACGATACAACTTTCGGCAACTCGCCGGCATTCGGCGTTCCAGAGATATGGTTCAGCTCCAGGCTCTGGCTAGAGCTGGTCTATTGCTCCCAATAACAAACAGCTTCTGCTTACATGCAAGTGCAGTGAAGTACTTGTTATCATTGTACTACTCACACACAATCTTAGCTACTTACATTTCTGAATAGACAATAGGTCTGAGGAGTTGTAATTGGTTACAAATATCAGTGAAAAAAGACTAACCATGGTGTCTGTAATGTACATTGTACAGTGCAGTACAGTAACTTATTATAGTTGTACTACATGTGTAACTAGCGTAGTTGCTTGCTTCGTGCTTCAACCACACGCACAATAATTCTCGTATTGCATAAGCTGACGATGCTTTTACTGGTTTGTAGCTCAACGGCTTGCTGCTAGTTGTCAAAGGATCTTCGTGTCATTGCGTCACTCACGATGTAAAAATTGTTCTCATTCAAGTAACTAATCCATAGTATGATTATTATCATGAGAGAAGTGGAGTGATACTGTAGTAGTGGTTTTGTCTGAGTCAGTGATTAATTCACGAGGCAAACCACTAGAAAAATGTGCTCTATAGACAGAGAGCCAACCACAGAATGGGACCATCAGGTAGTTGAGGTTTAAAATATGTGGAATCATTGTATACGGAGTGAATGCTGAATTTAAAAAAAGACAAATTTTTGCTCTACTTGGTTGATTGAGGCCGAAGGGGCAGTGAGTGGACAAGCCTGAACATAGCTCACTACTGCAAACAACATATAGCTAGTGAACAACCCTTGGTCATGTTGGTTTAAAGCATTGGGAGAGAGCACAGCTTTGACAAGCCAGGACATAGTTCACTACCGCAAACAACACAGAAGCTAGTGAATATGAAACCACGGATGTACATGACATGTCCATGTTTTCGACGTGTTCTTGAGACTCAACACAGCAAGCTGACAATCAAACAGAGAGAGAGAAGAGACTTGATACCATCATGAATCAAGCACACAAGCTAGAATCCCCATTGATAAGAAAACAATCTCTCCACTTTCCATTTCGCTGCAAATACAACACTGTAAACTATTGTATAAAAATTACAAAATAACTAGGACTTTTTACAAGACAGTGAGTTTAAATTCGTAGTCACAAGGGAAGTATTATACAACTTTTAGACAGCCATAAAATCATAAAAAGCTCGTACACACCTATACTAGCTGTGAAATAATGATATATTGATTCTAAAGGCATGTAACTGTAATTATTACCAACACAATGCATATTCAACCTTTCTATTCTATGATCATCATGCCGCTTGGCAGTGATGTGTAGGAATGTGACAGTTGCTTCGAGTTACAATAGTTCATGCCTCGAGCAAAATAATTCTAAACATCCTACACTAATTGATGATAATTATCATATACTATCTCTCGCTTTTCTGACGTCAGAATTTACTCTCTGAAATGCATCGCTACTTCGTCACCACGACAACAGTTGTAGTAAACGACCACAAGGGTTAACCAGCCTTGATGGAAAAACTACTCAAACGAAACACATTACTAAAATGAAAACATGCTATAATTGATTTTTATTAATCTTGTTAAGACGACATAAGTTAGTCTAATACTAAGCTAGGGACCAAACAGTACAGTGGAACCTGTCTATAGTGATCACTGTCTGCTTATAACAGTCAGCTAGCTAGGGACCAAACAGTACAGTGGAACCTGTCTATAGTGATCACTGCCTGCTTATAACAGCCAGCTAGCTAGGGACCAAACAGTACAGTGGAACCTGTCTATAGTGATCACTGCCTGCTTATAACAGCTAGCTAGCTAGGGACCAAACAGTACAGTGGAACCTGTCTATAGTGATCACTGCCTGCTTATAACAGCTAGCTAGCTAGGGACCAAACAGTACAGTGGAACCTGTCTATAGTGATCACTGTCTGCTTATAACAGCCAGCTAGCTAGGGACCAAACAGTACAGTGGAACCTGTCTATAGTGATCACTGTCTGCTTATAACAGCCAGCTAGCTAGGGACCAAACAGTACAGTGGAACCTGTCTATAGTGATCACCGTCTGCTTATAACAGCCAGCTAGCTAGGGACCAAACAGTACAGTGGAACCTGTCTATAGTGATCACTGTCTGCTTATAACAGCCAGCTAGCTAGGGACCAAACAGTACAGTGGAACCTGTCTATAGTGATCACTGTCTGCTTATAACAGCCAGCTAGCTAGGGACCAAACAGTACAGTGGAACCTGTCTATAGTGATCACTGTCTGCTTATAACAGCCAGCTATTTAGAGACAGCTATAGTGTGCAGCACAGTGGAAGTGGTCACTGCATACAAGGCGGTCACTTTCAGCAAAGCAGGGCATAGCTGCCAAAGGTAGGATGTGGAAACAGCTTTATAAGGATGTGGCAGTGACCATCAATCACACACCACTAGGTGAGCAGGACCTTCATACAATGTAGCACAGAGAAGCATCTATCCAAGGACCACCATTGTTGTGAGGGGCAAGCAGGCAGGCAGGCAGGATGTGGGTTGTGGGGGTTTGTGTCCATTAATCATGTTTGCATGTTGTGTGCTGTAATTCTTGATCAGTACATCACATCTTGTCTGCTCAGAACATGCATCTCTCTACTCTGGAAAAATCCTAGCACAGCTGCTCAGTGCATCATGAAAGCTACAAATGCATATAAGCACTCTATTTTAAATCAAAGAAAAATTCCACAGTGTCACTAGAATACGTCTTAGGCTCTTAGCCTCCATACAGACAGAAACAACTAAATAATATCATGTACTCCTATACATGTAGTTGATTTCACTGCCATTCCAAAACTCCATGTAATTATCGTGCTAAGGGGCAGAGCGTATGTTAAAAAAAAATTGGGATCAAGAGATCTTAAATATTATAAAAGAGAGAGTGGCGAGTAACCCTGTCTCTCTAAATGAAGTCCTGGTTGTGTATCATGGACTGCTATCGTGCAACAATCATGTGATCCACAATACATAGTGTTTCAATAGAATTCGCTGTAGTAAATAATCCATTTCCTTAGGCACTAGCAGAACTACAGTATTGCTAGATCACTCACCAATAAGGCAATGTGTACAAATACCATTATCTAACACTGTGTGTGTGATAGTAATCACTTTATACTACTATAGCTTAGCTCAGCAGTTACATGCACTCAAGCATCTACTATTAACGACAGATGGTGAACAGAAAATTATATATTGTTGCAAACAGGAAATGGGTTTTTAGAAGACAAAACAAAGCGATTTCACAATATTACAGAAGGCAGCTTAGCCTCAAGGAAGGAAGATTCACCGTTTATTCTACAGAGGGACCTGAGAAAGGAGACTCCATACATTATTTTGTAGAAGGGTCAGCACAAACCCAGAGCGTATTTTTAACCTCTAAAAATCCAGACAGTCGTTAATCATTGGGTCACTTGTGCGTGGATTAGTGAAGCCTCACTACACATGAACTGCATGATTGGTGGAGAGATTCTACCAACTAGAGTCATCGATGAAATATTGGTCATTGTGTTAAAGTGCAATGGTCGACCGTAATAGATCCGGTAACAAGCACATACACATACCAGGGCCACGTTCTATGATATGAAATAATTACACCAGAACAAGCCAGCTACAATGTAGGACCATTTAGTGATCACTGTCTGCTTATAACAGCCAGCTAGCTAGGGACCAAACAGTACAGTGGAACCTGTCTATAGTGATCACTGCCTGCTTATAACAGCCAGCTAGCTAGGGACCAAACAGTACAGTGGAACCTGTCTATAGTGATCACTGCCTGCTTATAACAGCCAGCTAGCTAGGGACCAAACAGTACAGTGGAACCTGTCTATAGTGATCACTGCCTGCTTATAACAGCCAGCTAGCTAGGGACCAAACAGTACAGTGGAACCTGTCTATAGTGGTCACTGCCTGCTTATAACAGCCAGCTAGCTAGGGACCAAACAGTACAGTGGAACCTGTCTATAGTGATCACTGCCTGCTTATAACAGCCAGCTAGCTAGGTACCAAACAGTACAGTGGAACCTGTCTATAGTGATCACTGCCTGCTTATAACAGCCAGCTAGCTAGGGACCAAACAGTACAGTGGAACCTGTCTATAGTGGTCACTGTCTGCTTATAACAGCCAGCTAGCTAGGGACCAAACAGTACAGTGGAACCTGTCTATAGTGATCACTGTCTGCTTATAACAGCCAGCTAGCTAGGGACCAAACAGTACAGTGGAACCTGTCTATAGTGAGCTAGCTAGCTAGTGGACAAGTGCACACATCATCATAATGATGGTAATTATGTAATCATTGTGTAGTAAGTACATTTCTACGTCACAAGATCAGATAATTCGCTAATGCAGCTTACAAAATGACATCAGTGCATTCATCAACTCATTAATTATAATAACAAACACATAATACTAATCACTAGCTTATTTATATATTACAATAACTGTTTGATTTGATAGACAATATAAACAGAAAATCATCTCAAATACATAATATGAATTTCAAACGGTCGCTGTAAAAATGCTTTATCAACACTTTCGTGGTTCGTGAGGTTTATCAGAGTAACATATGTCTTCATCGGTTGCCCCTGACAACGGTAACATGAAGCCCTTAGCTTCAATCCAGCTTGCAATAGTAATCACTCACACACTCACCACCTCACACAGCTTTGGGAGGGCAGCACAAAGTGTGTGCATGCTCCTTCCAGCTGTGTTGTGGTCCAGCTGCACTACTAAGCCATATGCAGCTAGAGTGACCAGTCTATTAAGTTAATAACAGAGGTATACATTACACCACTTCTTCTTGCTATGGTCAAACCAATAGCTTGCTGTGGTGCTAATACAAGGTTGCTTTGAGATAAGCAATACCGTTTGAGCAATACCAATCTTTACAAGGAGGCCCTTGTAAAGCTGTGTGAAAGAATATCCCAGAAAACTCTGGAACCAGCTGGGAATTGAGCCCAGGCCTGCTGTTGTATAAGCTATTTCTGTTTTCTAGCTTTTTCTGGGATACACAATAACAGCCATCACAAGAGCCTTCTTGTAATAAGCATCCACATAATGCATAAAAACTTCTTGAACCAATGGTTAGCTACAGTGCTAAAAGAAAACAACTATTCGAATTTTGCAGGATCTGAGATTTTAAAGTGAGTATCAAATCTGCAAAAAGCACTTCACAGCATGTGTGCTGCACACGAGGTACATGTATGTTTAACTTGTTTAGTAAACTGGTATAAACCGGTTTAATAGGCTTACCGCAGGAAAAGCTGCTTTCTCTCTGGAGTAGGGGCGATCCCATTGAGTTGCCGTGACGACACGCATAGTGTGGGGGGCATTCTGTGGACAAATAGGGACAATGAGGTCGTGAATATCATTATCAATAATGTACTTGTGTACAACCATCCAATGAATGAGTAGTAGGTATGTGTGTTGGTATGGTCATCACAAGGATCATCGTGACCCAACACTAATTGATAGACAGTCACAATGCATTGAGAATTCATTAAATGAGAAAAACACACATCGACTGTGTATCTGTAATGTCTGTTTGTCACATGAACAAATGTGTGTTCACCACAACACATGATTTGAAAAGCTTTTAAAGTTTTAATGTGTACACTTCAAGAAAAGGCAAGTCTTCAGCTAGACAGCTCTAGAGTAAAGTATGTAGTAAGAGAACAATAGAATGCTTCTAAATTGGATATACAATGTAAGAAAATTTATTGTTGAAAACTGCATATTATGTGAGCGATGCCTGCTCCAATGTTTTCAATGAAATTGATATTCACGGAATCACTGTATTGTTGTTATGGACTGACTTGAGCAGTAAACAAAACTGAATTTTATAGTCAATCACTAAACTTTATGGACCAGCTACACATCTCTGATATAATTATAACTACTGTGAGGCAGCTAGACACTGCTTAGTGCACAGGTGTCCTGGCTCTACCAGTGACCCTCTGTGAGGCAGCTAGACACTGCTCAGTGCACAGGTGTCCTGGCTCTACCAGTGACCCTCTGTGAGGCAGCTAGACACTGCTCAGTGCACAGGTGTCCTGGCTCTACCAGTGACCCTCTGTGAGGCAGCTAGACACTGCTCAGTGCACAGGTGTCCTGGCTCTACCAGTGACCCTCTGTGAGGCAGCTAGACACTGCTCAGTGCACAGGTGTCCTGGCTCTACCAGTGACCCTCTGTGAGGCAGCTAGACACTGCTTAGTGCACAGGTGCCCTGGCTCTACCAGTGACCCTCTGTGAGGCAGCTAGACACTGCTTAGTGCACAGGTGCCCTGGCTCTACCAGTGACCCTCTGTGAGGCAGCTAGACACTGCTCAGTGCACAGGTGAGTGAATCACATTCAGTGCACACACACACACACACACACACACACACACACACACACACACACGTGCCTCCTGTATATAGCTTTCATATGCTAATTGTTAGACCCAAACAAACTGTAGCATGTACAATATAAACTATCTGTATTTATCACAGCTTGTCATTCAAGTGGATTGCTTGAAGACATTCAGATTAGTTACATAAACTAGAGCAAGGTCTTGTGCTAACTAATGTCAATGAGTGCATATGGTACTAGCATAACACAACAACTCAGTGTGGTTAGAGAGAGAGGGAGGGAGAGAGGGAGAGAGGGAGAGAGGGAGGGGGAGAGAGAGAGAGAGAGAGAGAGAGAGAGAGAGAGAGAGAGAGGGAGGGAGGGAGGGAGGGAGGGAGGGAGGGAGGGAGGGAGGGAGGGAGGGAGGGAGAGAGGGAGGGAGGGAGGGAGAGAGGGAGGGAGGGAGGGAGAGAGGGAGAGAGGGAGGGAGGGAGAGAGGGAGGGAGGGAGGGAGGGAGGGAGGGAGAGAGGAAGGGAGGGAGGAAGAGAGGGTGGGAGGGAGAGAGAGAGGGAGGGAGGGAGATGGAGAGAGGGAGAGAGAGGGAGGGAGGGAGGAGAGGGAGGAGAGGGAGGAGAGGGAGGGAGGAGAGGGAGGGAGGAGAGGGAGAGGGAAGGAGAGAGGGAGAGTAGTGAATTAGTGAGTTAGGAAAAAATAAAAGAGGAAGGAAGTTACATAACTCCATGAGGTTAGGGAGAGAGAGAGTGGAGAGTAAGTGAATTAGTGAGCAGGGAGAAAAAAAGAAGGAAGGAAGCAAAGAAAGTGAGAGGGAGTAGGGTGAATTACCTTCAGGACATTGTTGGTTTTGTCATATTTTCCCTCTTCAATTTCAATCATTTCTTCCTTGATGGCTGAAGAAAAGAGAGAGATAATCATACTGTTAGCACACACACAAATTTAAAGCAAGTACCAAGTACATGTACCTAGCTATAGCTAGCTGTGAGGGTCACAAAGACACATGTATGTACCAAGTGGTGTTTACATGTAGGTACCACAGGGGGTCAATAATGGAGCCAGGTCACCTGTGCACTAAGCAGTGAGATGCACCTGTGCAGGTGTGGGCAGTCCCACCTGAACCTCGCTCTAGTGGTCAGTGAGACACAGCCAGCACAAAACCAAGCAAAGAAACTCACAGGAGTACAGACTGTGCCTCCCTCTGCAGGTGTGGGACTTTCTCTCTCTAGTGGTCAATGAGACACAGCCAGTGCTTCCTAGCTCACAGGAGTACCAACTGTGCCTCCCACTGCAGACTGTGGTCAATGCTTACCCACAGACAGAGTGGAATACTCCATAACCATGTCAGACACATGTTACAAGCACCAGATGGTGCTGGAAGGGCAGTCTATATTCACAAGCTAACAACCTAACTCAGGAATGTTAACCAGTCCATTTCCCTCTCATGAGCTTATGTTACTATGACAACCTGTTGTTATAACAAATCTCACTAGTTATTACTAGATTACTAGACCAGACCAGCAGAGACACAAACTGTGAATATACACATGGTACCAGACAGGTGTGTGAAGAGAAAAACCACTAAAGTTCTGAGACTCAAGATCAAAACAGTGACTAGTGAAATGCTTGAAAAAATTGTATAAATTTAAACTTGTTTCTTGAATAAAATTTTAAGCTATAATCAGTGGTACAGCTATTAAAAGGTATGACCGTAAAAAGACATGTAGGACAAATGATTCAGGCATTACAAAACCCAGCAGTATAAAGCTGGTAATTTGAGCAACAAGCAGTAAACTTGTGTTTTCTATAACAAACATAAAATTAATTACACCATACACTAACCCTCTAGCTAAACACAGAAAAATTTAAATCATTTTTACCATTGTTAAAAATCTGCAATGGTAAAGCTAGGATTCACTACCTAGAGCCTCGTACCCCAACAGCATAGGCTTGTGTAGGCAGCCTGGGCCTAACCAAGAGCAACCATGATAATAATATTATAGATAGTGTGTGTGGCTGTCAACAACAGGTTAGTACAGGTCTGGTCTCATGTCATAGTACAAGAGCCTAACAAGTGCATGTACCATACACCACCACTACACTGTGTACACCATGTAGAGCACACATGTTGACCAGATGGGAGGACAGAGAGAGACGATGGAGTCAAGAACTCAGGCTATATGAGAGCTGACATCTTTATGTAACACTCAGCACTATGCTGTCTACATTAGTCGCATGCCCTCTCGTTGCTTCGCGGCTCAATAAGCCCTTGATAGTATTTTTCTTACACTACACACAAAAAACTTACTTCAGAATGGAACTACATGTACTATTCATGTAATAATTATTATAATTATTACATGAATACATGTATAATTATTATAATCAAAACAACTGTTCTAAACTCACATATGAGTGCGTCACAGTATCGATCCATCTCTTGCTTGCTCTCACTCTCAGTCGGCTCTATCATCAGAGTGTTCCCTACCGGCCAGGACACAGTAGGGGCATGGAAACCTACACACACACAAATCAGTGCATAAAGATTTGATCGTTACTTTATTAGAGAATGAAATTTCATACAAAAATAAAAAATTCTGTTGATCTGAACAAAATCAATGCGGCAAAGTTATTTTACGTTAGTGAAGTACATTGGATAAGGCTGATATTTTTTTCTGAGACTAAAAGAACATACCATTAATTTATTAAATCTGGAAATTTTCAGCGTCAAAATATTTTCGTTGTTTGTCCTTGCGACAAAAATTAAATATGCGAAATTTTATGCGCAATGGTCAATGCGCATAAACATATTTGCGCACCCAAGATAACGACGAAAATTAGGTAGAACAAAATTTGGATACTCGAAAATTTCCAGATTTACGGTAATCAGCCAAGCAGATTTTGGTTCCAGAGAAAGGATATTGTACAAGCCATTTACAGATGTACAGTGGAACCTCTCTAAGGCGGACACCATTGGGACCAACAAAAATCAGAGAGGGTGTCCTCTGGTCAGGGGTTTATTATACATCATGTGGGCTATATTTATTTGAGATTCAGGTGTCCATTATAGAGGGATGAGGGGTGTCCTCTAAGAGGGGTTCCACTGTAGTCGTAGAGTTTGAAGACTAGACACTCTACTTGTTGAAATGTACTATAATTATTTATAACTAGTGTTTACCAATAACAAGTGTTATAACTAGTTATAACTAGTTATAGTTTACCGCACAAGTTGTTTACAGCGACTCGCTGACATGATTGTAGATAAATCATATACAGTACAATCATCCGATAAGTTAAAGAAGTCATACGGTACGATCATTCAACTACATGTACTAAGGTGCAGATTGCGATTCTCCCTGTTACGTTCGACCATCACTTGTTTGAGAGGTCCAGACACTCAAAAACCAACTTCACCAACCTGCTTACCACAGATCCAGCCTTGGTGGTGGCTGAGGGATGGGGCCCTCGCTGACTAATCTGTATTTCCAGGTCGTATATTAACCTGAACTATTTTCTTTTCATTTTTCTTTCATTTACTAACTTTAAATTTAACTATTTTTATATACTTTCATTTACTAACTTATTTTTATTTTTTTTATTTTCGTTCACTTTTTAATTTTTTATTTGCCGTACTAGTGCTTGTTCTGTCAAAATTTATTCAAGATAGCTCTTTCTACTTCACAATAAAGTTCTTACTCACCATAGTCTTGTAGTCTCTTGGCTATATCCATCCCCTCCACTCCAGTAGTGCTCTTGTATTGACGTGGATCCAGAATAAACTCATGAGCATTGAATCCTACAATAACACACCATTAATAATCACACTGTATAACTGAATCCTGCACTGCTTAATTTATAAGTAAAATATACAACATGCACACATATCTTATCAGTAAGTGATAGTTGGTATGACACAGCCAAGGTTTAATATCTAGAGGAAGCGTTCAGATTTTATTCTCAGCCCTTGAATCATACAATATCAGTATTTTCTTATGAGATCAGTAGTTCTCTCGTTCCTCAATTTTAAAATGACTGTATGAAATATGTTGGTTTCTACCTTGTGTGCCTTTGAACAAGATGACGTAGTGATCCTTGAGACGAGCTGCCATGTAGTTAGCATTGAGGATTGCAACCTGAGAGAGGAGAGAGAGGGTGAGGGAGGGAGAGAGAGAGGAGAGAAAAAGAGAGAGAGAGAGAGAGAGAGAGAGAGAGAGAGAGTGAGAGAGAGAGAGAGAGAGAGAGAGAGAGAGAGAGAGAGAGAGAGAGAGAGAGAGAGAGAGGAGAGAGGGAGGAGGGAGGAGAGAGAGGAAAATATAAGGAAAGGTTTACAACGTACTTAGACTTTATGCTGGTTAATTTTATCGTGAGCATAATTTTGATGGTGAGATTAATGCTAAAATGTAACCCCGTATCTCCTAACCTGTGATGCTATCTTCAGTCCCTCCCCTCCCATTAGCTTGATATAGGCCCAGGATATGGGCAGTATAGAGGCCGAGCCCCACGCTGCTGCAGACACAGTCCCAAACGGTTTATCAGGATTGTGACCGGGATGAGAAGTGAGTGGATGAGAGGGAAGGAATGGAGCAAGATGAGCCTTACTGAGAGAGGAGAGAGAAACAGGATATTACTGTCCCTAGCTAGCTGGCTGTTATAAGCAGACAGTGATCACTATAAACAGGTTCCACTGTACTGTTTGGTCCCTAGCTAGCTGGCTGTTATAAGCAGACAGTGATCACTATAGACAGGTACTGTTTGGTCCCTAGCTAGCTGACTGTTATAAGCAGACAGTGATCACTATAGACAGGTTCCACTGTACTGTTTGGTCCCTAGCTAGCTGGCTGTTATTAGCAAAGTGATCACTATAGACAGGTTCCACTGTACTGTTTGGTCCCTAGCTAGCTAGCTGTTATAAGCAGACAGTGATCACTATAGACAGGTTTGTATCTTCATGCAAGGCCCCGTTCTCATACTCACACTCCAATAGGTCCCATTCCTGGTCCACCTCCTCCGTGTGGTATACAGAATGTCTTGTGTAGGTTCAGATGGGACACGTCTCCTCCAAAGTCACCAGGTCTACACAGACCAACTTGAGCATTCATGTTAGCGCCATCAACATATACCTGTAGTAGGTGAGATACAACACCTCATGCAACCCAAACAACACACAAAATTTTGTTGCCGAATCAAAAAAATTGATTGCTGTGCAATTTACATACACGCAAGGAGTGAATTGTGAGCGGATTTGTAAAAGGGTCACTTCCCTCCTGCAATTTTTGATTGCACGCCTGTTTTCAAATGGCTGCTACTCGATAAAAAATTACTGAAACTCACATGAAATTTTTTTGTATAATATTTTATCATTCTGCTCGCTGTATATCAAATTTTAGAGCCATGGTACTAAATTTAGATGAATGGCAGCAAGTTGAAAACATGCGTGCGCTCAAATATTGCAGGAGCAAAATGACTTAAGGTGGCGGTGCAAGGACTTAATATTCAAATTATTCATAGTTACATGGTTATGTTGTTGTGGTTGAATAACTATTTATAAACAAACCGATCTCCCATAAGAGTATGGCAGAAATAATACACGGATGGTTTGTACACGTTTTCTCGACTTCTGAGCAAGAGATCGACGCGCTGTAAACGCAGTGCTATTCAGTAGCATCTTGCGCACAAACGTATAGAGCGAATTTTCGTAATAGCGCTTACTTTTTTTACAGCGTAGTTTTTTCTAGTGCACGAACGCTGCTTTGCTACCTTCGCGAACGAATATCGACAAATCGCTCTATACGTTTCTGCGCAAGATGGTACTGAATAGTACTGCGTTTACAGCGCGTCGATCTCTAGCTCAGAAGTCGAGAAAACGTGTACAAACCATGTAGCAGAAGCGAGGTCTTTTGTGCGTACCCGAGAGCGTCACCAGCTCGCCATAGTTGCACGGCAGGTAGTGTTAGACTTGGTCTAATCAATAAAAGCACTTTTGTGCATATATGCTAAGCAGAAAACAAGATGCAGCACATCAAAGTCCCCCATAAAATCATGCACCGCCCCCTTAAGGTGGCGGTGCACCAATTTAATGAAATTCATAAGTTTGTAAGCAGCTTTATTTTCTGTGCAATGGTATTTTGTACTGGCGTGCTCCAGTATGCATTTTGTTTTGTCTATCGATAAACATCGATTATAGCAAGTTCAGTCACGAAGTATTTAGCTAACGTGGAGCAGTGAGCTCGCCCATTAAAGACCGGTCTGTGGCTGTTATCTCCAGTTCGGCTAGCTTGCTCCGGAAAGAACTTCGTTTACAGCTTTAAAATTCCAGCGCGCAGAGACGTATAGAGCGATTTTTCGATACTCCCTTGCTAACCCTGCAAAACAGCAAGCCTAGACCAGAAAAAATTCTTTAAAACAAATTCTGGATCGTATTATGGAAATCCGCTCTATACGTCTGTGGGCAAGATGGTGCTGCATGCTGCTGCGTTTGAAGCGCGTCGATCTATTGCTCGACAGTCGAGATAGCAGCCACAGACGCTTCATGTATTATTTCCCCCATACTGTTATGTAAATCGCTGTAGTTATAAAGTCTAGTTATTAATAAAACGCACGTTGCGTGGGTGTTGAATATTAACTAAGTGCACCGCCACCTTAAATCTGCTCACAATATTATTACGTTATTGTCATTTATTTTCGTATTAAACTTTGTGCCCTATGATGCTGTGATGGCTGCATTTATTACACATTTCACTTTATAACAGTATCTGTACCCTCCAACACCTGTACGTGTGAGGGACCTCTATTGTGTGTTGGACAAAATTTCACAAACAATCAAATATTTTTCGGATTTACTTTCTACTATTCTTAATACGAAGTGAGTCTGTAAGTACGACAGGTTTTTGATCTGTCTTGAGCTAGGTTCTCTTCTCACCTGTCCTCCATAGTGATGGACCATGTCACACACTTCTTTGATGTTGTCCTCAAACACTCCACTAGTAGAGGGATAGGTGATCATGGCGGCAGCTAGGTCACTAGCATGCTCCTCTGCCTACAGAATAGGAGATCAGCACTCACTCTCTCACCTAATCCCTCACTCACTCACCCACCCACTCGCTCACTCACCTGTTCACTCACTCACTCGCTCACTCTCTCTCACCTACTCCCTCACTCACTCACTCACTCACTCACTCACTCACCTGTTCACTCACTCACTCGCTCACTCTCTCTCACCTAATCCCTCACTCACCCACCCACCCACAAACTCACCCACTCGCTCACTCACCCACCCACCCACTCTCCCTCTCTCTCTCTCTCTCTCTCTCACCTTCTTCCTGAAGTCCTCTATGCTAACGCTCCCATCAGCACTGGTAGGTACATACACTACCTTGAGTCCAGCCACCTGAGCACTGGCTGGATTAGTCCCATGGGCTGATACCGGTACCAGACACACCTGGAACCAGGATCACACACAACTGTAAAGTCTGGTTCATCTATGCAAACTTGTACTATAGCATAATAATAAGAATGCAGTAATTAATTTTGATTGGCTGAATTCAGGCCTCTAAATGCTGTAGACAATGCGCAAACATATTGATACCTGCCGCGAGATACTCACTGCGAGCTGATAGATACTTTCTGTAAAATTTGCGTCAAAAACAGCTTATGTATAACGACAGTTGCTAGGAGCAACTTTGTCAGCACCAGCATGCTGGAAGTACCAATAGAGTTGTTCTTTTCACCACATGTTAATTTTCATGATAATATTATTTTAGTGATATGTCTCAATTCGTTGAATTTTAGATCACAAAAATTTGGCGTTGTACGGTAACATATCCACTGAAAAAATTGGAATCAAAACTTCTTTATCACAAAAATATTAGTACCAAAATCAATGTTTTTTTTACATACATAATCACAGTTTACTAGTCGTCTTGGTAGCAATCTGGCAGAGTAAAGGGATCAGTATCCACTACGTAACCGAAGCCGTCATATATTAACGCTACGCTAGCTTCTCTGCGCAAATATTTGACTATTAACCATTCTTCAGCTCCTCTATTAATGTTTATGAGATGTAAAATAAACTGGATACCAAGAGTTGGTTTGACGTCTACAGCAAGGGATCTACATGTAAGAAGCGACGTATCAGATTGTACAAGTTCAGATCTGGCCCACTCTAGCAGTAGCCAGCACAATGTATCGGTAGTAAGAGATTGTCTTAGGATCAATCCTTTCAAAGATGTGTTTAAGCCAATTCCATAGGCAAATGATTCTAAACATTTCGTGAACTTCGCCAAAGGAACATTTTCCTCTAAACAAAGCCATTGGATGTTCCTGTTTAGCGCAATCGCTGCTGACATAAGCTTGTAAGGATGATTCACTTGGAGAAATTGCTCGAGTGTCATCTCAGTAATTCCACGACAGCATAAAAGCAGAAGTACCATGTAGTATTCAGAATAAGCAATCAAGGCAGAAGTCGGCATTTCATGCTCGTAAGGAAAATGAAATTTCATAAATAATTCGACCATAGAAGAGTTCCTAGACAAAGCTCCGATCAATGGCCGCATCACTGAGTGCAGACTTAACTTGGGAAAACTAGAGTAGATGTACTTCTCAGGTCTTCGTAAAGAGCACAGATGAGCGCACATTTCTTCAGGAGGCTTATCTATAAACAAAGTCGGATTCAACCAATGAGGATACTTCATAGCCAAGTGTATAATAAGACGTAGCGACTTCAACAAACAGGTCCTTGCAATGAGTTGACTGACACACTCCGTTGCTAGGGCAACACAACTATCTGAGATGATAAGTGTGAGTTTAGGCTTGACAGGTCTTGGATCCAACTTCGCCCATTCCGAGAGAATAATTTTGACAAATGTTTCGATTGTGGATTTGGTATAGTTGCAATTAAATAGCTGGAGTGCACAGGTCCTATTAGAACAAAGATGAACGATGAAGTAGCCCAATGGCACCATATGGGCTGGTGTCAGCTCCTTGTAATTAGTCCGCATTTCAATTGCAACATCATGTTCCATCTTATTATCGGAATCGGCAACAATGCAACAGTGAAATAAAGTTGGATTGCTGGCTTCATACAAACTCTCCACTAGAGTAAAAAACCAACCATCTACAGTATGTACTCGGTAATAGCTTCGAAGAGGAGGAAATAAGCCTTTTGTTCCGCTAAATTTAGTTAAGCCACCAAAGAAGGCTATCACAGGTGAGTGCTGTGTCTTCATGATCTGGTTAAGATCACGGACATGCTGATCAGAAGGAAGTAAAGACAGATGATAAGCTGCTAGGAACTCCTGTGGAGTGGATGAATGTCAACTCTTCATCGATACCAAACCACTCTATGTGAGGGTTGATCCTCATGAGGCCAAGAGTAGCCAATGGTAGAGGGAGCTGGAGGTTAGGAATATCTGATGGATGAAAAACGGCTTTCTTCTGCATTACACCATCATACGCTAGCTTACAAAGAAATCGAAAAGATTTGCCAGCAAATTCAGGAAGAGAAATGAAGCTTTCTAGTGTCTTCACTGGTAGAAGCCATCTTGTCTGGAGATTACGCAAGAGTAGGTTAAGAATGAGGCATCTAAACAGCTCGGTCTGAGTGGTAGGAATGTTAGTGCCAAAGGTGAAAAAGAGATGAACCAGGATAGTCACCGTGATAGGAAGAGAACAGAATCTACTCAACGCTGCCTTGCTCTCTATTGCTGTGAGTAGCTCATTGGCATCATGGCCAGTGCCCTCTGTGTTCTTAGCAACCATTTCCTCAACCTGCGATTGATTCAAGCTATCAAGATCTACTTCAGCCCTCTTCACTCCTTCTAAATACTGTGTTTCTGATCGAGAGGTGACAGCAATGGTGCAGCCAGGAAGAGATGACTGTGGAGTATCTTGTCGGATGAAGCTAGCTATGAAGGAGTGTTTCTGAATCTCTTCAGGCATCTCATCCCATCCATCGAACCAGAAGCATACCCCATCTCCATGACTAGTGCTCAGTGCTTGAGCAATGGCTCTCCTCTGTTCCTGATCAGGATGTGGAATGATATCAGCTAGACAGGTAGCCTGCTGTACCTGACGACTACGAAGAGGAATAGTGAGAAGGAGAATAAACTGCTGGAATAGTTCCTTCTTGGCCCACAGCTGGCTGACATGCCATGTCAAGGTGGTCTTGCCTGATCCTGGCAGCCCACGAAGCAAGACTCGATGATGCTCACTACTTCTCTGTGGTTTGGTTTCAGCAAACAAGTCACGCAGTAATAATTTTGATGGACCATTACCAGTCACCAATGAGAGGCTTACAAAGACTGGTTTTTTCATGACTGGCCATTGGTCAGGAAGTAGTGATGGATGAGGCATCTTGCAATATGACTGCTTTAGAAAATCTTGATACCAAGCTAATACATTACTGGCAGTGGCTGACTCCTCAGGATGAAGTAGGATCTCCCTGACATGCTCAACGAGAGACAGCTCTCTGATGCTACGAAACACTCGTATCAACTGACCATAAGTGGCACCATCCTCAGCCTTGGCCTTCCATTTCCTCAACATAGCATATTTCTGTACTTGGTAATCACTAGGGTTGTCTTCCTTGATCTCTCTCTCTTCAGCTTCAGTGATGGACAGCACAGGAGCAATGGACTCCCAATCAACTATACATCGAGACAGCCTGGTCAGGTCACTGTCACTACATGTAGAGGCAAGAACTTCAGCAGAGATCACTTTTGATGTGGCAGCCATGTTGTAGACACTAATAACAATCTATTGTTCAGTAAGTTCCTGTGCACACACTGTAAGCATGTGGTGTGAAAGTTAACCCTATTTCAATGTTCTTGGTAGGCAAAAAGCAACACTATTTGCTAAGTAGCTCCCTTGATAGACATTCTACTCAACACTAATAAGATTCAAATCTCCTTGCCAGCAGAATAAGTGAAACAGTGCCTCTCACATGACTACCATTGAAACTTGTGATGCAAGACTTTGCAGAGCTAAGTTGTCAGAAGTCAAAGATGGCACTCAATTCCAACATTTCTACGTTTTTTCCTAGTGTTTTTTGCAGTGCTTAGCCAGTGCCAGTTATTAGGTTGAGAAGAACAACTTATCTCGTCTGATCTTGTCCGTCAGTGTATTCTATTACACTGTACTGTATTTTGGATACTAAATATTCTTCATTGTAGCCAAGGCGACCATAAGATCAAAGGCACCGTAGTATTTTTTCCAGGAAGTAACGTCACATAGCAACACCGTAGCAACAAGATGGCGTCATTGAAAAACACACGCAAGATTACACTGCTATTTTTCAGCAACGCGCTGTCATTCGTTTCTGGTGACTTCTATGGAGGCTCTACTACCTTGAGCACTTCGTTTAGTAACCAAAAGAGCAGTATTCTCGAACATCCTGGGCTAAAAATGGTTAATTCATGGCACCTCGGCAGTACGTGATATAACTGAGCTACAACCATACACGCCCACTTTTATTCCGCTATTCCGTTATTCCGCGTTTACAGCTTCCCAAGATTTTATTATCTTTGCAAGGAAGATTTGAGTGTAAAGCGTCATCTTGCAGTCACTAATGTGTCAAGTCACTGGTATTTATTCACACAATGGAGCATGATTAAAGACTTAGGCGGCGTTTACACGAAAACGATCAGCCCAAAAACAGGTAAATGTATGTGCATTCAGCTCGAGCGTTTTGGCTGTTTACACGACACCGTTTTGCATGGAATGTGGGTGTGGCGTTTTAAGGCGAGCACGCTGTTATTTGCTTGTACGCACGAACCAAAGCGAAAGAAGTAACTCTTTGTTGATCAATGTTGACTCTCCCTATAGTGAGGCGGCAGAGCAGAACAATCGTGCATTTTGTGATAAAAGCACCATACTTGCTATACATGTTACTAAAGGTGTTATAAAAAGATTTGGATATTGGGCCACATCATAATTTTAACCCTTGGTCTTTAAAATGTTAATTAATGGTTATTATGTCCGTCATAATTTTAAACAATTTTCAACAATTCAAATTGCAAATCTTCACAGCTATGGAAGAATTTGAACCACTAAATGCATTGATGATGTTTTTAATTGTGCACTACAACCTCAAGAGAAGTAAGAATAGAAAAGTGAATTACTTAATGTCTCATGAATAATTCATTTAATTTGGTTATCATTAATTCTGGTATAGCTAATTCGCTTATATAAAGCAGTGAACTTCTTACCCTTGATACTCAAAGTGTTTACAATTATTCTGCAGTAGAGACAGTCTGAAGTTTATAATAAATGGACAATTTTGAGTAAGTTTTTTACATGACAATTCAAAGAAACTTGAATGTGTCAGCATAGCTAAAGTAAGAGTAAGCCAGCAGCAGATATAGTCATTTTAAGACTTTATGTTGGAAGACATGGCAAGATACAGATACAT